>OZ010575.1:48210734-48344128 GCA_963932145.1 Acanthosepion lycidas
ATCATTAGATTGAATGAATGCATTATGTATTTTTATAAATACTGCTCATGATAATGCTATGTATCGTCTAATAATAATTATAAAATTAATGTAGTTTTAGAACATGTTTTATATTTTCCAAGGAAAATAAATATGATAGGAAGGTTATTCTTCATCAGATCCTATAGACTGGTACTACAGGTTCACAGACAAAGAAATTTACTAAATAACAAAAACCATATCATTTGAACACTTCGAACTGAAACGGTGACTAAAATGGATATAGAACACGTAACTAGAAATAATGATATTAAGATTTTTAAATTTCCACAATACCTTAAACCAGCATTACCCAACCTTTACCCAACCAGCGTCCCCTTTGAGCACAAACTTTTTATCAATGCTCCCATCAAATTTTGAATATTATACTGAATTCATCTTTCATAGCAAGATAACACTTAGGTGTTAATGCAAAAATAATGTTAATACTGTTTTCCTTTCTACTAGATATGCCAATGATTAAAATCCTAAAAAGTACTTTTACTTGATAGCTTATCTCAATGTTTTCAATGCGATGGTTGACTTTGGTGCTTACTAAGGCTCTTACGCTAGGTTCATTTGATAGGTTATCTCAATGTTTTCAATGCAATGGTTGACTTTGGTACTTACTAAGGCTCTTACTCTAGGTTCATTTGATTGCTCATAAAAAATTCCACATTGAATAATGTATCAAGGGTTGACGTGATGCAAAATCAACCAAGTCAAACTGAAATGCTTTGTGATGTATTTTCTAGCTACAAAATATATACTCTAGGTTCATTTGATCGCTTATGTCAATGTTTCCAATGCAATGGTTGACTTTGGTGCTTACTGGCTAAGGCTTTTACTCTAGGTTCCATACTTCTTGGAAGTAATCATAAATCATCTTGTTTTGTAATTTGCAGGCAGTTTCTTTGTTTAGTAAGAAGCTCTGTAACTGCGTTGAAACCACATTCAGCCATAGAGGAAGTTGAATGAAGAAAAGTTTGATAGCTTTCTACAGCACTTTCAGAAATTACTTTTGGTAGCCAGTATTGAATAATTTTTGAAAATCTGAAAAAAATGGATATGTGCCCACCGCCACCTGAATATGTTCACCCCACCCCCACCCCGGCCAAATGAAAAAAAAAAAAAAAAAAAACTCCCAGTGCCCCGTTTCAACGTAACAGAGCCCACAAGGGGGAACTATCACCAACTTTGGAAAACACTGCCTTAAACAAAATGGTAAGAAAGAAACTTGCATCAAAACTAAAAAAAAAAAAAAGAGTGATAATAGTCAAGCAAATGAATCTTCTAAGTCAGTGTTTCCCAGACTTTGTTTTGCATTTCTCAACCAAAGCATATCTAAAATCCTGATGAACCCCATGTGACTTAAAATTTTTATTATTCAAAAAGTGAATTCTGATTCACATGGAGGAATTCTTAAAGGCCAATAATTTTAACTTTTGTTAAGAATTTAAAACTACATATATGCAAAAGTGTTTTTATTTAATTTGTGAGTTTTACAATATTTATGAAAATATTGTTACAAATATATTATATTATAAACACTACATATGTAATTACCCATGTACATACATACACAAATATTTTTATGTATACTGTCTGTTCATTTTATATATTAACTCGCGTACACACTCATGCTCATACACTCACTAGAAAATATCCTGTTAATAACTTATTCTCAAATTGCCCCCCTCTTAAAAATCAAATTGCTTGCTTCCCTGTATGCACCCTATTTTAGGAACTACTATTCTAGGTCTTAAAGAAGACAACCTTTCATGGCCTGGTGATACAGAATCACTAAAAGCCTTATTAAATAAGAAAAAAAAACAGATAACTTGAACTTTTCTGGTACCATCAACAAAAAGGGTAGCATACTTAACTAGAAGAGAAAATAATGATATAATCAAGATGTTATTTTCTGCACTAGTGAAAATAAGATGTTTGGAAGGAAACTCTTGCAAATACTAGAAAGAGTGATGAAAGTGAAAGGCTGTTTCGACATTTGGCAATGGGAAGGAGTCCAAACATATCTGGTGATTTACACCAACTTTTCCGTCACCATAAATTCTTAAATCTCCATTTGTTTTGCATATGGCCATGATTGGAGAGGCCAAATTGCTATCTCTTTGAGCCAAAACACTCACCTCATAATCCTTTAAAAGTCCAATCTCAGGTTCTTCTAGTTTCATGCAATTAACTTTGATGTGTCTCTTCTTAATACGTCAACCCCCAGGAGACCATGTTTCTTTATGCACTCCACAACTATGATTGGTATTACTTCAAATTGAGTCTTTGTCTTCAACACCCGCACAAAGCACCCAAGTGTTTTAATGACTGACCCATGTTTCAGTTGCAGATTGGTCCTCCTTAATTTTGGTCTTTCCATTTTCTCCCAAAAGTTCTTGCATATCAACGTTACATTATTACCTGTTATCCATTTGCATTTGTACAGTTATTCCATTTATTTTTACCCTTTTTCTACTCTTATTATGTGCTTTTACTTAAAAAAATTTCAGTATTTCTCATCGGGGGATCTATCTACACCATTTTTTCTGCTGGTTTATTTTGTATTTGCATACTGACTGGAAATGGTTTTTCTTCTTTCACTTAAAACACATCTTTCCAAAATCCAGGCATTTATACTTGTTCATCTCATGTTCTTTGTTGCAAAAACAACATTTATGTAAACTCTCCGTAGTACTGTTGGTCTCCATGTTAGTCTTAGGGGTATTAAATCTCTGAATTAACTACTGTAAAAATTCAAAACATTTCAGTATTCATGTTCTGAACTTGAAGCTGTTCCAAAATTTTGTGTTTACTCAAGTCATCCTATAGTCCTTCAATTAGCCTTGACTGTATTAATTCCTCTTCTATAGACATCAGTCTTGTACCCAACTTTTCGAATTCACAGTACCTCAATGCTTCTTTTAACTTGTGAACATACTGTCTTATGGTTTCATCCAGGTTTTGCCTGATTTTGAGGAACTTTGCGCTCTAAGCTATGACAAGTTTCTTTTTTGGATGTACATTTGCTTGTATGCTGTTGACAATTTCTTCAATTGTCAAGTTTTCTAACATCTTAAGATAGACCATTACGAAGATCTTTTTTATGGCCTCACAACCCCCGACTAATGCTAGAAATAAATCTGTTACTTCATTTACTCCTCCTTTATATTTGCTGTCACTCAATTTCTTGACTCTTGCCAATGCCGTAAAACATCTTATTCAAGTCTCAACAAGTTCAAGATCCTCTAACAGAGTTGGATATCCTATCAGCGATGCCATGTTGTTGTGTCATGCAAAGTTCTCGCAAGTACATAGTGTAGTCAGAGAAAGTTAACTACCTCCTGAGTGTAGAAACCTTGCCCACTTGTATGCAATCTAATCATCACAGAAACAGTTAATTTTAACATTTGACAGAATTAACACAGTTCTTTAGAACTCTGAATAAATAATGCCATTCAAGGCAACCAAATAGGAGTAGTTTCTTGCTTTCTGAAAGAATCAAATTATTTTTTTGTTTCTTAGACTTTTCTCTTCAAAAGTCAAGAGTCATTATAGCTCACATCCTGAAGGAACTTGACACATTGAGAATGTTCTCTTCTTTCTCTGTTGTAGTAGTTGTAGCCATAGTAGTAGTAAGAGGAGGAATAATTACTAATGATAATAGTAGTAATGGTAATTTAAGTTCACATTCATTTTTGATATGTAAATTTTGGACAAAATTCTGGCTGTTCTGGTTGTAGAACTTTGATTCCCCCCCCCCCACACTTAACATTTCCTGTATTTCCTGCCACTGATATTTCTATTGATAATGCTAGGCACTAGACAATAACCAGGAGTCAAAATTGATCTAAAAATAGCACAAGTGTCAAAGATAGCATAGAAGAAAAAGTGACAAAAATGGAGGTGGGCAGGATACATCAAAAGAAAAGATAACAGATGGAGGAAAAGAACGGTTGAATGGTTCCCAGGTAATAACAAATGTCATCGAAGAAGCCCAGACAGAAGATGGAGGGTTTACTTATAAGTCATGGCAGAGGTTAACACAGGGTCAAGATGGATGTGTTTGAGAAAGTTCTTTGTTCTGCAAGGGATACACAATGGCTTTTGATGGTATTTCCTGGCATAAAAAAAAAAAAGTTTGCTTCAATAATCATCCCCTCTCTAGATTGTACCACGCAACTGATGGCTTGAAAGGATTTGCACGTATATAAACTTGTTTGACAGAATGTATTTTTTTTTACTGAGATCATCTTTATTTTTTATATCTGATTTTCTGAGGTGAAGAATTCTCATTATTTACAATCAGACTAACGTCCTCATCTTTTGTTATTATGAGCATGACATTCCATACCTTGTGTCTTTCAGATATGTCGACCTGGATAATTTTCAAGGAATTCAAAACTGAACCCTTTACATTTTATATAGTGTGACAGGGAAATGAGAACAATCTCCTTTCATAGATTAAATGAAATGTTCATTTTGAAATTCCCTGAAAAATGCCAGTGAGTACAACTGCTGAGATGTGGTCATAACAACAAAGATGTGGAGATTAAACTAAATAACTAATCTTTTTATTTGAAACGATATAAAAAATTATCAGAAGTTTACAAGCTGTTGCCAAAACCTATTCAGTTATGATCCCTTGATTTACATCATCTAATGGAAAATACCTTTTTTTTAATCATATCACCCCATGAAAAGCATTAAAGCCACATGAGGAGTTACTGAGTGTGAAAGAATAAGAAAAAAAGAGAAACCTTATTAAGGAGTAAGAACAATTTAAGAGTAATCAGGAAGACAATAGATAATAATTGACATTGCACTTAAATTTTTGAAGAACAACATTAGCTGGAAAGCATGGCACCAGAAGAGAGTTCCACAAGCAAGAAGTGCAAGAAAAGAAATTGTTAGCCTAGAAATTACAGTTATATTTAACCAATTCAGCTGTGAATTCATGAGACCTCGCCACCAATTTAGTACTGTGATAGTTACTATAGCAAAGAATTCATCTAACAATTACCATGAAAGTATTTATAAAAAAGGTGGGAAAGAAGACTGAAACTGAGATGCCAGAAGAGGACCAATAATATTACTGATTCTTCTTTGGATTTCAAGATTCTCTAAATATATCAGCAGAAACACCAGACTATATGTGGCAGGAATATTCAAAACATGGGTGAAGGTTAGTCTTACAAATGTAAGATAAATTCAAGAGAGAAAAAATTTAAATCTATTTAACTCGCCAATTACGTATCCTACAGGCAGAGAAAAGTAAGTTGTTATAGAAATTCTCCTATAAAATTTCTATATAAACATTTTAAGCAAGACATTTATTTTCTAAAGTTCTTTTTCTCATATTGCTAAGTTCAGTAGAATTCATACTCAAGATATATTAGACATTTTTAATAATTTTATGATGTTTGTATTAATTCTTAATATTTTTTCACATTCAGTATATTCTGTAATTTTTTTCAACTCTGTTCAAGTAATTTGTAGTAATGTGAAATATCAGATGATGACAATGGTTACTTTGAATGCCACAGAAAATAAGATCGTAACTAACATCGCCAGGCTAAAACTAGAGAATTTTTTTAAAATCTTAGCATTTTTTTAAATTACCTATGTCTGTTTATTTTTTTAAACAAAAAGAAAGAAGCTTATTTCTAGAAGCCAAGATTGTTTATTTTCCATTTTCCTTAAATGTAAACTCTGATTTTTTTTCTTACAAATGAATTTTGACAAGGTAGATATAAATTCATTCTTTAGAAATCTGATGAATTTGTAAACAAAAAAAACTTTATCAACAGATACATTACTCATATGGCAATTTTAAAAATTTGAAATCAAAATAAATAACACAACTGAAATATTTATTAAAATATGTTCTTAAAAAATTGTTATGCAATTTAAGTATTACAGCTTATATTGCAAACACAATTTATGAGTAATATATATATATATATATATATGCAGAGTGGATAAATGAAATGGCCAAATATAAGTAGGTGTGTATGCATGTGCTGGTGTGCTTATGCAGGCAAGCAAATAATCATTAAATTTATGCATGAGGTGTAAATGTAATAGTGCTCAATGCGGTTATATAGAGTGAAGACATGTATTAATTAGTACGTGTGACTATAGTTTCGCTGGGTGGTGTTTCCAGTTCATCAGGCATGGGGTATATGTTCCAGCAACGTAGACCCCATACCCAATGAACTGGGAACATCACCCAGTGAAACTATAGTTGTATGCCGAAAATGTATCTACGTGTATATGTACTAATTAATATATATAATATATAAGGCTGATTAATGAATTTATATATTAGTGGTATTGTCTATTTTGTTCTCCTGATGTGTTAGGTTTGGAACAAAGACAAAATCTAGTCTCCATGCAAATCTTATAAAAGATTAAAATGTCATGTAAAATTCTTGTTTTTAATCCATTAATGTCCATTTGTGTAGTTGGTGTTATGGTTAACAGCTTGGAATAAGAAATTGTTCGACCAAGTTCAAATTTTGGTTAAGTACATTATATTCACTTTTGCACAAATGACCTTGGAAAAGGTATGAATCCATCTCTCCTCTTCCTGTATGTTAACTAGCATGATAGATTGGGTTCTATAATTGTGGCTAGCAACCATTATAGGAGGAGGACAACTCTGATTACAAAACCAGGAGTTGCTCTGGATAAGTGGATATTTGAAATATAACTAAGGTCAGCTCGGCATACTTGCAGTATGAACCTCAGGTTGGTTCTCTAGGCATTGAAGAAGCACAAATTGGCCTGAGCAGATGAGTATGATCAGAAAAGAGCAACCATGCTGAAGATGAGAAATCCCACTGACCTGCAATGTGCTTTCAAGTCAAAGCAACTCTGATGCTAATACCCACCGTCCCAATTAGTAATACAAATTTTATTGTAACTTTATTGTGTATAATAATAATTTTTTTTTGTTTTCTTTTTTTTTAAGCATTTCACCCCAAGCAAGGTGGGAAGCCACTAGGATGCAAGGGGTTACAGAAGATTTGGAGCCCGATCAGATAGGAGTGATAGAGGAAAGGATGAGGAGAAGGATAGTGGATAGATCAAGGCAACTGGAGATGTCAATTGACATTACATTTGAATAGTTAGAGATTATAGCTCTCAAGGAAACAGTAATAGGGAAGGGTGTTCCACAGGCGAGAGGTGCGAGACAAGAAGCTATTGGAGTAGAAAAGATGGCTACATTTAATAGTTTCAACAGTGAAAGGGTGAGAGCGGGATGCCAGCCTCGTAGGGCGCTTGAATTCATGAAGTCTGGGAACCAGCGAATGCAGCTCCTCAGAATTGATCATAAAGGGAAACAATTCAACTAGAAAAGTTGAAAATAAATACAAATTAGAGACATGTCATAATAAATCATTCTATGTGAAATTAACAATGTTTTGCAGCAGTTTTTAACATAAACTTTTTTGCTTATATAATTTAACACATTATGGATGAAAATAATGAATTTTATGTCGTTCTTTTTCAAGACTGAGCATGACCAATTTTATGTCGTTCTTTTTCAAGACCAAAACAAAAAAACATGGATTTGCATAAAGAAAGGGCTCACAATGATGTCAAAATCTGCAAAGAAATTTTCATCATTTAATAGTCAGTTGTGCTTAGTTTAATTTGCAACATATATAAATGTACATAAAAAATGGAAATGTTGATAAGATGGTAAGGGTCACACAGTGCAGGGTCCCTGAATCAGGCTCCTTCCACCGGTCATAGGGTTCAGGGGTTGTATGCACGGGCCCTTTCTATTAGGTTACTCATTGTGTTAACCTGTAAAAGTAGTTTAAAGGATGTGTAGGCTTCTGAACATGTCACACTGAACCATCAATTCCTTTATGATCACCAAAGTTAAGCAATATTGAGCCTTCTCAAGGCCTAGATGGGTGATGGAATGCCAGGTACTCTAACTTTGGATATGTGGGTGGTGTAATTGATAATGTCTTGGAATTGTCAATCAAAGAGCTGAGTTCTAATTCCATTTATGTTCAGTATGTTCACTTATGCACAAATACCCTTGGGAATGGTATATATTTACCTCTTCTCCCTCCAGCTATGGGTTAATTAGTAAGACTTGTAACACTAAACAATTAGTATCTAAAAAACAAAATTTTACAATCTAAAATTATTTTCTGTCTTTAAATAAGCAGCAAAGGGTTGATAAGCATTAGAAAATGAATCCATCAATATATGTGTATACCTTGTTGCATTTGTTTCAATATGTCTGCTATAATTTTATACAAAGTGTAGTCAGAAAAAAGGGAATGTGAGTAATAATACAGGATCAGATAAATAATACCTTTGAATTATCTAAAGTCACTCTTCAAAAAAAATATAAATTCACATTTCTAAGATACGAATCATTTTCTGTAGTAGTTTTTCCTTGATCTTATTTTATTTATTATAGATCACAGATCAATGTCCTCATTATTCTTATTATCATCAAAGTGTTTTGACTATGACAACCATTATCCTTTTCCTGGTCTTTGTAGAACTATATAACCTGCAAGTAGTTTTGAATTGACCCTTTATTTAATCTACAAGGGTAGATTATTCACATTCCACAGTCCATATTCAGGAATATTTTGTCTTTTTTGTTCTTCGATAATGTTCAGTACTTTGCTCACCCTGTTTCAACTGAATGTGAGTATATACTACCCAACCTAGGGATTGAACTCACAATCACTATTCCACCTAATACTGCTCACTAACTTCTTACCCAGTTTCCACTGAGTGTATACTACCCGATCCAAGGATTGAACTCACAATCACTGTTTTCAATTCTTTAATCCACTAGGTTATTGTCATATGGACAGTGAAACTAGAACAATATATCCCCTGTAGATTTAAGAAAGAGATAATAAAATTCCTTGAAATTTACCTGGATCAACAGGTACGTGAGGAAAGTCAAAGAGCACAAAGTCCGAAATGTTGTGACAATAACAACAAATATTAACCGAGATGTAAATAATCTTAGTAAATGTCAGTTATGTGTGCAACTGAAATACAGTTTTGTGTAATTTTTTTCATTGAATGGTTTTTGACAGCTCAGAGAGGGAAAAAATTAGTATAAACTGGAAAGAAGTAGGCAGCCATTTATGGGATTATAATTTTGTTAATACAGCAGGATCTCGCAGTAGGAGTTTAATTAGTTCCTAGCCTAAACTCATATTGTAAATTTAGACACATTACAAAGCATATTTCCTCAATGAAAATTAATGGAAGATTAATTAATCCATTTCAGTTCTCCCAAAGCATCCTAAATATTAGGTTGGTGCAAAAATAATGACGTAATAATGTTGTTTTTTGACGTATTTTTTTAACGTCGAAAAACATTATTACGTCATTATTTTTGCACCAACCTAATATCTATTTCAGAATTTAAAATGAACTGGAAGAAATTAAATGTCCAAAATACATGAAATAAGAACATAAGAGAGAATGAAAGAAATAAACAGCTTTTATTAAACTGCAAACCTTTCCTAAGAAAGTTTCTGTTTTCACTCAAGCCTTTTGTGGCATTTAATTTGCTTTTAGTACTTGCATGTTATTTCTTGAGAAACTTATCAATAGAAATCTGTTTTGTTCTTGATTTCAAAATGCCACGAAAATAATCAACACAATTTTCGTTGACCAAAGCAGCCACATGTCTTGCACTTAACTTTTGTGGGTGGTATTTTTCCACAAAGTCATGCACTTTTTTCCACCTTGCCATAACTTCTTTGATTTAACTCGTGGGTGGGAAACCTCCGACACACTTTCCTTCTTGGCTAGTTCCTTTAACTTCTCTATGTTTTGATGCCTCGAAGAATTTTCTCCAGTAAAAGGAATAAATGTTCTGGACATCAGGCATTCCCTTGCCTTTGACTGTGTTGTTTCTTAGAAATAGATGACATCATCTGGCAGTGGGGTTCCCTTTACTTAGGCCCCTGACTGCTTCCATGTATATTGACGGTTGCTCGTACTGTGACTTCTCACTCATCCTGCAACACAAAAATGCTTATGAATGGCAGCTCATAAAACAAGTTGCTCATATAATGGTGCACTCATACTTTGAGTTTCTACTGTATGTTGAAAAATCCTCTTTCAACTTTTTCCAATGCAAAGAAAATCTTTAGAGCAACAAGAAACAAATTTTTCAAAACCTTTCATGTTTTAATGAATCATCTCAGACTGAAAACTTCAGGAATAGTATCAGTAAATGCAAGGCTCAAGAGCCACTCAGTGTAAAGGGTTACTGAATGAGTTTGCTTTATGGATTTAAAAAGAATAAGAGGTGCATGCTATGTAGGATAGATAACAGTTTATTGTAAATGTGAAGATTTTAGTGATCAGGAAGCATCCTTTTGGGAGTCTGTTCTACAAAGTGGCAATTCTGGGAAATAGCTCTGAATAAAACTTCCTCCTTAACAATGGTAGAGAAAGGGAAGGAGGATGAATCAAGCCTGTGTACGTGACATGGCAGGTCCTAGCTGTGAATGGCTGAACAGGTGGAACTAAGGAATCTAGCTTGTTTAAACAGTTCCAGCCCAAGTCTGAAAGCAATATTTCATTCTTGCTTTTGTTAAGACAGAACACTGCAAGAAGAGTCAGACCCAATAAAAGGAACAGACCATTTTTTTTTTTTCGGTATCTTTCTGACGGATTGTATATATGAGTTCTACTTGAGGTCTGGTGTGGGATTGAATTTCAGTAGACATTCAAGGCATGGAACCTCATTAAGAGTACAACTATTCATCATGACTGAAGAAAATTCAGGGTTTGCTAAATGGTCATGAAACATTACTAGCTTGGTTTTTGAGGTATTGAATGTTATAAGTCAGTTTGTTGCATACCTCATGGCATCCAGTCAGTGACAATTGCACACACAGCTATTTCTTTGGCTTCATACAAATGGAAATGAATATTTCAATGAGATTTAGATCTTTTTTTTCCGCTAGACAGCAAAGAGGAAAGATGAAAATTGAAATATGATACATTTAAGAAAATTAGACACCCATCATCATTTCATTGACTTTCATTGGTCTTCAAATGTGCATACATTTTGTTTTAACAAGTCAGCACTCTGCTCCATCTTGTATATTTGATACACACTTACTGATTGATAATATCAAAGATATATCTACACGAATACAGATGTTTTTAATCATAGCTAATGCATCTGTCCATCTAATTTATTTCAGTCTAATCGTACCTCACACAATTTTGAGAAGACTTTGTTTCTCTCTCTTTTTTTTTCCTTTTTATCCATCACCATTTTATTATTCATCAATTTCCCACTATCTTTCCCATTTTCACTCTCCTTCTATTCATCCTCTTTATCCGCCTTGCTATCTCACTTTTGATTATTTTTATCTATAGCTATCTTCCACTTTCACCATTATCAATCTTCCCTCTGTTTTCTTACTATCACTAAATATCTCTGATTTCTGATTTAACTGTCTTCCAAACTCATATCATCTGTCTTACTCTCAGTCTTTTCTTTTCGATATTTCTCTCTTTCACTTTTATCTTTTTTACTATTTCTCTTTCTCTCTCCATTATCTTTGCTAACTCTCTCTCTCTCTCTTTCTGTTATTGTTGCTAGCTCTTCCTCTCTGTTGTCTTTGCAAACTCTCTCTGTGTTGTCTTTGCAAACTCTCTCTCTCGTATTTGCAAACTCTCTCTCTCTCTCTCATATTTGCAAACTCTCTCTCTCGTATTTGCAAACTCTCTCTCTCGTATTTGCAAACTCTCTCTCTCGTATTTGCAAACTCTCTCTCTCTCTCGTATTTGCAAACTCTCTCTCTCTCGTATTTGCAAACTCTCTCTCTCTCTCGTATTTGCAAACTCTCTCTCTCTCTCGTATTTGCAAACTCTCTCTCTCTCTCGTATTTGCAAACTCTCTCTCTCTCTCGTATTTGCAAACTCTCTCTCTCTCTCGTATTTGCAAACTCTCTCTCTCTCTCGTATTTGCAAACTCTCTCTCTCTCTCGTATTTGCAAACTCTCTCTCTCTCTCGTATTTGCAAACTCTCTCTCTCTCTCTCGTATTTGCAAACTCTCTCTCTCTCTCTCTCTCTCGTATTTGCAAACTCTCTCTCTCTCTCTCTCTCGTATTTGCAAACTCTCTCTCTCTCTCTCTCGTATTTGCAAACTCTCTCTCTCTCTCTCTCGTATTTGCAAACTCTCTCTCTCTCTCGTATTTGCAAACTCTCTCTCTCTCGTATTTGCAAACTCTCTCTCTCTCTCTCTCGTATTTGCAAACTCTCTCTCTCTCGTATTTGCAAACTCTCTCTCTCTCTCTCTCGTATTTGCAAACTCTCTCTCTCTCTCTCTCGTATTTTCAAACTCTCTCTCTCTCTCTCTCTCGTATTTGCAAACTCTCTCTCTTGTCTTGGCTACCTCTCACTCTCTCTGCTAACTCTCACTCATCTCTGCTCTCTCCCTCTCCGTTACCTCTGCTAACTCTCTCTCCCTCTCCGTTACCTCTGCTAACTCTCTCTCCCTCTCCGTTACCTCTGCTAACTCTCTCTCCCTCTCCCTCAACTCTGCTAACTCTCTCTCCCTCTCCCTCAACTCTGCTAACTCTCTCTCCCTCTCCCTCAACTCTGCTAACTCTCTCTCCCTCTCCGTTACCTCTGCTAACTCTCTCTCCCTCTCCCTCAACTCTGCTAACTCTCTCTCCGTTACCTCTGCTAACTCTCTCTCCGTTACCTCTGCTAACTCTCTCTCTCTTTCCTTCTCGTCTCTCTTGCTATGTCTCTCCTCATCTCTCTTGGTATTTTTCTCTTATTTTTATCTGTATTTTTACTTAATATCCTTTTCAACTATTTTCCTCTCTTCTTTATCTCATTCATTTCAAATCTATTGCTTTATTTTATTATCTATCTTCCCTTCTCTCTTACTCTCTTTTCACTTTATCAATTTTCTCCGTACAATTATCACCCCTCCCTTTATTTCCCATTTATTTATTTCACTCTCTCTCTTCTTTTTATTCTTTACTTTTTGTTTTTCTATCTCCCTATCTATCTAAATATTTTTCTGCTTTATCTGTCTTAAAATCCATCTCCCTCTCTTTATCCTTTTCTATCTTTCCCACTACTTCATCATTGTCTTCTTCTCACCACCCTCTCCTTATCAATTCCCACCCTTTTATCTAGGTTTGTTTTTTTTGTTTGTTTTTTTTTTTTTTTAAAGAAAACCAAAAAAAAAAAAAAAAGGAAAGAATATCTGCTTCTCATTAATTATATTTTCAGACTTAGAAGTCTTTTGTTGTTATGGTTGTATTGTCTACGCTTTTTTCCCCCGCCCAAGTGAATCACTAAATCTACATTAGCAAAAGCATTTAGTGCATTCCTGTTTTCAGACGATTTTATTATTCTTATTTACTGCTATCTTTTTATAACTATATCAATAATTAACTTACAATAGTTTTACATTCAATGATCCACTTATGCAGCTATCTTGTATCTGTTCTTGACATTTATATTGCAAATAACAGATATATGCACAATAATAAAAATAGTATTCCTCAACTATACACTGCACATTTTACAAGTATAGATGCAAAGAGATGGACACTGATCATTTAAGCATTCTATGCCACATCACAAATGAATCTACCAATAGAAGACAATGATCCCTGCTTTCCCTCCTGTACTGATGAGGAAGGGGGTTATGCTGTTGTTATTGGTATTCATCGCTTGAACAAGTATGATCTTGAAAAGAAAATTAACATCGTCTACCAAGTGTTCAAAGAAATAGAAAACTTAAACATTTCTGAAACAGAAACTATGATCAGGAATATATATATATTTTTTTTTTTTTTTTTTTTTTTAAGCATTTCACCCCAGGCAAGGCAGGAAGCCACTAGGACACAAGGGGTTACAGAAAATATAGAGCGAGATCAGATAGGAGTGATAAAAGAGAGTATGAGGAGAAGGGTAATGGATAGATCAAGGCAACTGAAGATGTCGATTGACATTACACTTGAATAGCTGGAGATTGTAGCTCTCAGGGAAACTGGAATAGGGAAGGGAGTTCCACAGGCGAGAGGTGCGAGACATGAAGCTATTAGAGTAAAAGAGACGGCTACATTTAGGAGTTTCAATAGTGAAGGGGTGAGAGCGGGATGCCAGCCTCGTAGGGCGCTTGAACTCATGACGTCTGGGAACCAGCGAATGCAGCTCCTCGGAGCAATTTCCATGGAAGTATTTGTAGAACAGACAGAGGGAGGTGATGGCACGTCTGTGAGAAAGTGACTGTAGACGAGACGACAGAGCAAGGCCAACTACATTGCATATCCACCTCTGGAGCCTATCAAGAACCCCGAGGCAAACAGAAGGGGGCACCAGACCATATATGGCAGCAATACTCCATGCAAGGAAGGCAGTGATAGCATGTACTCTGAATCCATCATGAAAGTACAAGATGTGGAATTAGTAAATATCAAACACTTCAAATATTAGGTTGGTGCAAAAATAATGTCGCTTTCTCACATATGTTACTATGTGAGAAAGCGATATTATTTTTGCACCAACCTAATAACTCTTGTATGGATTCGTTAAAACAAAATTACTATAGGAGATAAGGAAACTGAACATAGAACAGAGGAAGTTTCACACAACACCGAAAATTGCTACAAAACCAAAGCCTTAACCTGAAAATTTGAATCTTGTTCTTAAATAGCCTTGTTAGATTGAGACTTTTATATGTATGGCACCAAAGCCATTTAGAAATATATAAAATGTCAGCTGTATACAACAGATTTCTAAGAACAATAGTTAAAAATGGCTTTGAGTGAGTAAACCCTGAGTACCTTGGGCAGCAAGTAAATGGGTGGGAGTTCCAAAGGTAAGAAGTGTGAGAAAAGAAAATGTTGATGTAGAAGTAGCAATTGCATTTAACTATTTCAACAGTAAAATGGTGCTAGTTGCATGCTTAAATTCATGTATTTGTGGATATTACATGTAAATCAAAGAGAAATTACTAATATAAACAAGATGTTGAATTCATGAAAAGTACCCAAATTACTTGCACATTTACACTGATGGTTCCAAAAACAGCAATAGAACTGGATGTGGAGTAGTTCTTGGTAAGAAAACAGTGGAAAAATGTCTCCCAAATGAAGCTTCCATATTCACCGCAGAAATCTGTGCAATAAATTTGGCTCTTCAGATTGTTGATGCCAGCAACATAAAAAAATTCATTATTCATTCCGACTCAATCTCTGTCCTACAATCCATAAAAGATACACAACAGAATAACCCTCTTATTGTTAAACTGTTGAACAAACTGAACACCTTGACACATAGCAAAAAAGTGATATTTTGCTGGATCCCAAGCCATCTTGGAATCCAGGGAAATGAGAAAACTGATTCCTTAGCCAAAGCTGCTCTTAACATGACACCCGACCAAAACATCAAAATCCCATACACTGACCTAAAACATAAAATCAAGGCAACAATAACACTAAAATGGCAAAAACTATGGGACAGAAATACCAATAATAAACTGTACCAAATAGCACCAATTCTAAAGGAAAGGCAACTGAATGTTAAAACAAGGAAAGAACAAACCACCATTGCCTGACTACGCATTGGACACACAAGACTGACTCACTCTTTCATACTAAAACAAGAACCTACTCCTAAATGTTCCTGTGGAAAACAATACACTGTAAAACATATACTAATAGAATGTACAAATCTCGTACATATCCATAGAAAATTCTATAACACGAAGAACATGAATAAATTATTTGCAAAAACTGAACCAAAAAATATATTGGATTTTTTAAAAAGAATTGGTCTCTTATCAAAGATGTAGACTGATGTATAAACATCATATCCTACCTTGTACCATTTTGCAAATAAATTGTCCTTATCAAATGGAAATTCTTGACTTAAACAAAAATACCTAGGATTATTTAGCAGTGTGCAAGCAAATAAGCTCTAGCTTGCTAAAAATGTTCCATACAAAATAGGGATTTAAAATTGATATATTTGGCATATATATATAAACTGGATTTGGCATTAAATAACCCACAGTGGTTGATATGCCATAAAACCCAACCAACCAACCAACCAAGATGTTGATTTTTCACACTACTTCATTTCTACTTTTACAAATTCATTTTTCATTGAAAAATCAATAAAGACCTACAATCTGTTGTTGACTGGGGTAAGAAATGGCTGACTAACTTTAAAGCCTCAAAAACAAAACTGCTCTCTTTTACCCTCCACAGAGAACCCTCCCTGCCTCCCATTGGAATGTCTGATGATCAACTCCATGAGAGAACCTCTCTGCACCTACTTGGTCTCACACTGTCCACTGACCTGAGATGGAACAAATACATTGAATAATAGCTTCATCTACCACAAGGAAAGTTGGTTCTCTGTGTTAAGCCAGAAAGTTTTTCTCGCCCAAGTCCATCGTTCAAATCTATAAATCAACCATTCACCCTTGTATGGAATACTACT
Organism: Acanthosepion lycidas; assembly: GCA_963932145.1. Taxonomy (NCBI): domain Eukaryota; kingdom Metazoa; phylum Mollusca; class Cephalopoda; order Sepiida; family Sepiidae; genus Acanthosepion; species Acanthosepion lycidas. The sequence continues at coordinate 48,227,269 of OZ010575.1, forward strand.
GCCATATATGGTCTGGAGCCCCCACTGTTTGTCTTCAGGTCCTCGACAAAATCCAGAGATGGATATGCAATGCGATTGGCCCTGATCTGGCATCTCATTTAAAGATGCTCTCTCACAGACATGCCATCACTTCCCTCTGCCTCTTCTACAAATACTTTGATGGTAACTACTCTGACAAGCTACTTTCGTTAGTTCCCAAACTGCATGAATTCGAATGTGCTATTAGGTTGGCATCTTAGTCCCAACCTTTCACTATCAAAATGGTTAAATGCAGCCATCTCTTCTACTCCAATAGCTTCATGTCTAACACTTCCTGGCTGTGGGACTCCCTTCCTCTTACTTGCTTCCCTGATAGCTATGATCTCCAACTATTCAAATGCAATGTCAATCGATATCTCTAGATGCTTTGATCTATTCCCTGTCCTTCTCTTCATCCTTTCTTCTATCATGCCTCTTTACTCTTGCTCCCACTCTCTGTAACCCCTTGCGGGCTAGTGGCACTCCAACCTTGCTTGGGGTGAAATGCTTAATAAAAATGCCATTTTGTGTATAATATAACCCAATAAACTATACCCCACAGCAAGCCTCTGATCGATCAGGAGATTAGAGGTTTTGAGGAGCGTGAAACCACCTTTTAATTGTCGGTGTTCTTTGGTCCACCCTAACCCAGGATGGTAGCACCTGTTAATGTCCCAGCTATGGGCAAATAGTGAACCCTCCAAACAGAAACACGAAAGTATAAAAATACATTTTAATAGTAAAAATACTAACAATGCATTTTATCTGCAGTTGAAGCTATAAAATTTTGTCCAAAATATGTGAATTTCAGCATTAAATAACCCATAGAGGAGTTGATATGCCACTAAACAAACCCAAACAACCAATATGAACTTTCATTACATTAATTCATATAATATACTACAGTTACTTAAATGAAACTGTATTCCAAAATATAACTTTAAAAAACCTAACACAGTCACTGCCTCTAGTAATTATGTCCACACACTTGTATATGCACAAAAGCTGAGCATCATCTATAACAACTACCATGTATTCAATTATAAAAACAGAATAACATCTCATATTTTTATTACTACAAAATTCCTAAGAAAATTAAATTTTGGTATTAAATGACCCATAAGGAGTTGATTTATCGTTAAATCTACAAAAAAATATAAATAATCAAACACTATGTTTCTGGAGCTAAAAACAGAATAGATTATATCTTTGAGTATAATACAACTACAGAGGTAATTTTTTTTTTTTTTAATTCTATCATATTATTCATTAAAATCTCAATGTCATACATATATTTCAAGAAAATATTTTATTTTTTATGGTATTGAAGAATAAAAATGAACTGGATGTTTAGCCAGTTTGTTTTTCTTCAAATTTCCATTTTAAAACATATTTTCAAATTTTTGAGTAAAGATGTTCCCTTGATATACCTGGCAATACATTTTAATGTTTAATTTATTATAGTTTTCTGTTTGATATCATTTTGATATTCTATATATTAATAAACTATGAAAATAAAAATATATTGTCTTTCCATAAGAATGAAGAGAGAAAACCTTATAAAAAAAAAACAAAAAAAAACAAGAAAATCAAAATATAAACAAGCATTATCTTGTGGGCAAAACTGTTCTAATTTTTAACATTAGGCTGATTTCCAAAGAACAAATATGGCTGATATATCAAATATTTTTTTAAACAGTAGTTAGCACCTGTCTACTTTGTTTTTTATTATCTATTTTGCTAAGAGTCTTTGCAATCTTGCAGCTTCCAATAAGAGATTTTTTAAGCTAATAAAAATTTCTGAAAACGAGTACTTGCATAATGCAAACCCTTCTTTTTTTGCCTATAACTTCAAAATTTCTTTAAAGAAAATACAGTACATAGGGGAGGAAGCAAAATAAAATAAATGCAAGTTACAATTCAACATGAAGGGTAACTGCTTGAGTATACCAGGTGATGTAGGCTTGGATGTACAGGTGGTGTAATGGATAATAGCTCAGAATTGTTAAGTTTCAATTCCCATTGGGTTCATTATATCCAATTACACGCAAATCCCCTTGGGAAAGGTATGAACCCACCTGTCTTCTGTATGTTAATAATTTAAACTTGTATCTAAAAAAAAATTTTTTTAATCATTTCTTAGAATCTAAAAATATTTCCACTGTTGACATTGTTCGGACTGTTGTCCTCATCGTTGTTGCCATCTCCATGACGTTTCAGTTGTTGTATACTTTGGCCTTCTTCAGATGATTGGAATTTCAAACTGTACCCATTATTTCTCAAGGACATAGGGCCCAGTGGATAAAAACATTGGTTGAATCCAGTGTTTTGCCCCAAAGGGTTGTGAGTTCAATGTGAGGCTACAACTGAGGCAAACAAAAAAAAACATGGAGTGTTGAGATCCAGAAGAGGCATGGCACGTGGAACTAGAACAATCTATCCCGGTGGATGAAATAAAGTATTCAGTTTGAAATTCCATTCACCTAAAGAAGGCTGTAACACAACAGCTAAAATGTCATGGATATGACAACAAAAATGAAGACAACAATCCAAAGAATGTAAATAGTTACAATACCTCATCTCAGATCAAAATATTTCTTGGTTTTAAATAATCTGCAATGGGTTGATTAGAAACCTAGATGTGGGGGATGCTTAGCCTTTAAATGGCATTCAATGTATCTCATTCATCTTTCTGCCAGCTTTTTTTATCTTACATATATAGGATTTCATGAAATTGAAGAAGTCCCCCTCCAAAGGATTAAACAAGTTTTTTTTTTTCCATTTTGTTTTTTCGATTATTCACTGTTAGTCTTATATATTTTAAAATAATTTTTGTATTTATTTCATATAAAAAAAAAAAAAAAATTAAAAAAAACGTATTTATGGGAAAGATACTGGAGGGGTTCCCCACAGTTTGAATTTAGTTTTTCTTCTTCACAGTTTTGAAATTAAATTCTTTTAGACTGGTTACCACTTATGGTTCCAGCTGTGGAGGAAAAAAAGTTATGCCTTTTCCAAAGGCATCACTGTTAAAGTGAATGCAAGATGTTAGGTTGGAATATGAATATATGACTACAAAATGTTTTTCACATGTTTTTGTAATTATTTCATATAAAAAAATTATTTAGTAATAAATATTTTGTTAGTAATTTTTTTAGCTTATCTGTGAATTGCTATGATTTCTTAAGTAAAAGCTACCTTGGTGTAGTGTAATGGTTAATGAAGCTAGTCTGGTTGACCATTACTACTGAGCAATGGGTTTGATCCTCTTCATCTAGGTGCTGTGTCTGTTCAGGATGTTGGTGATCATGGCTCTCCACAATTTCCTGTCATTTCTAGCTCTTAATAAATTTTGTCTTTTACTCAATTTTCTTAGGTAGGTTATGCACTGTTTTCCACCTGTCCCTCCTGCCTTCAATCTCTCTTGTGAGTATCAAATTTTCTAAGTCCTCTTTCTGCATTAACTGTCGCTTCCTGATAGCAAGTTAAAGTGTCTTTTTTGTTTCCATTTTTTCTGAAACTTCATTGTTGCTCACATGTTTGGTTGATGGGATTCTCAACATCTTTCTATAGAACTAGATTTCTGTTGCTTCAAGTCTCCTCTTCATCTGTGAGGAGGAGGTCCAGCATTCACTGCTATATAGGACCACTGATATTACATAACAGTCCAGTACTCTTTTTTTACTTCTTTTTTTTTTTTATTTCTAACAAAATTTTTTTCTTCCTTAATACTTTATCTTTTGGAAGGCATCATTCACTATTCTAATGGACTTTTTTTATCCTCACAAAACTGGAAAGTAAATAACCCAAAGATTTTGGCATTTTCTGCTTGAATTTCTGGTCAGTGGAGTTATCATTATTTACATTATCATCTTTGTTGTTGTTATAACAATGTTTCGGCTGTTGTACTCTTTAGATTTCATCAGAAGCTTGTCATGACTCTAACCAACTTCTTAGGAAAAGATACTGTAGTGTTTTTTCCATTGCTTCCCAGGGTTTACCTTTTCTTAGGCTATCAGCCAAGGCTGGAGAGTTCACTCTGTTCTATTATTTAATCCATAGCTATTGGGGAGCTGTGATGAATTTATGCCTTTCCCAAGAGTATTTGTACAAAAAGTGAATGCAGTGGTCTTTTTCTTTTTTTTTTTTTTTTTTTTTTTAAGCATTTCACCCCAAGCAAGGCTGGAAGTCACTAGCATGCAAGGGGTTACATAGGATTTGGAGTGAGAGCAGATAGGAATGATAGCAGAAAGGTTGAAGAGAAGGATAGTGAATAGATCAAGGCAACTGGAGATGTCTATTGACATTACATTTGAATAGTTGGAGATTATAGCTATCAGGGACTAAGTTAGAATTTGAATTTGGTTTGCCAATTCAACCTTGCATGCTGAATGCTTGTTTTAATTCCTGATCTGTGACAATCCCTCTCTTTGTAATTTTTAATACACAATTTTACACTAAAAATAGCAAACTTTGGAATTTAATTTATTAAATTGCAGTTTTTAGAAGTTAGCTGATTTTTTTATCCACATTGGGCATTGAATGGATATGGTTGGCAATTTTCATAATTGCCCATTCTATTTCTGTGAGGCTTCAGTTTACGCTATGAACTCTGTGATTTGACCCCTTGCCAATAATGTGGATAAATTTCACTATTTCAGAACTGCTTGTTTAACAAAACAAATCTACAAGGAAAAGCAGCAGAAACAAATAAACTGTTTTCTTCTTCTTCTTCTTCTTAGATTTTAGCCTGAGTAATTCACTTTTGTGGCAAGATGCAGAAGTATTTCTTTGGTAAACTGGTTCTCTGGATTTAATTGGTGCATTAATATATGGCACACACACAAAACTTAGATGAATGGGACAATTTTATGAAGACAGCTTTAAAACAATTTAGAATCAAAATATAAGTATTAAGTGTTTGTGAAGAAAAACATAAAAATATGAAATTAAGTTTTAATAAAATGAACAAATTAGATATATTGAAATTATAGTGGACACATTATTAGAACATATTCTAAATAAAAACATTTTTTTTATTGAAAATTACTAATGAAATACAATATCCCTACTAATTGGATACTAACTTAAAATAATATGTAATTATAATTTATAGAGAAAGATAAAATTTACGCAACATCTAAAATGTATATTGTTAATCTGCAAAGATTCGGTTTTTAAACATGCATAGTTATTATTAGAAATTTAATACACTTCAGTAGCATACATTCAAATAGAGCCAAGCAGTTAAATATCGACACATTTGTGTGTTCACAGCTACATCTACATGCCATGTCGATGTAGCAAAAGGGAAAGTATCACGTAGCCAGTTGAAGTAGCAATCAGAGTAACAGTCTGAGTTGAAGTAGCAAGAGGAGGTATTAAGAAATCATTCCTATCTCTTATCTATTTCCTCTTGTATGAAAACTGTCTTCATAGGAAGAAACTGGACTAAATAGAAAAACAATTTTATCTGCCTTTTTCTTGTCCTTTCCTTTTTTTTCTTTGTGGATGAGTTGCATCTTTGCCAAATTTTAACCTCCTCAACTTTACTTAACTCTAAGAGACTGCTATTTATTTTAATTTACTTTTTTTATGTCTGGCTGCTTGTTTCTTAGTATGCTAGAGTGGCTTGTTTATCTCTCTTGCAGATGCCTGTTCAGGCATATTTGTGTTTCTTGAACATGCATAGAGCTATCAACTTTTCGTTCATACTGCAACTACAGTTTCTAGCGGAGGTAGCACAATCTGACTGGATCAGTTGTTGAATACTGCTAATATATTTGAACACTTGGTCATAATAATCTTTGACATTCTGCCAGTGTAACCATTGATGGCTTACAGTTTCATCTTCCAATTTTACTCACAAGACTTATGATTTTCAGGAACTTCCCAACAGTGCTACCTACTTGTTCACCTTCCCAGGCCAATATTATCAAGAAGTCATCAATTTGCTAATTCAACCATGATTTGAATCCAGGTTTCATGATCAGAATGAGGGAATGAAAACTTTGGTAGATTTGTTTAATAAATCCTCCCTGTTATTTATGCAATCATTAGAAGGAATGAAAAGTGTACATTGGCATTTTGTTCTATTTCTGGTTCTTCCCCGCTGTCTGTACTTTGTAGCTGTAAGCAAGGTTTATCACCTTGGTGTTCTTGTGATTTTCTGTTCTCCCATTCGTTTATACAAACTCATTAGGTAGGTAGGTGTTTCCCTCTCCTGCTCAGTATAACCATGAGTTATAAATTCTCCCAGCCCTTTTTCCTCATTATGTGCTAAAAATGTCAACTCTTTCTGTTTCTAAGTATAAAGTGGCCTTTTTATTTACATTTTCCTTAAAACTTCCTCATTGCTTACATGCTCTGTTAATAGTATTCTCACTGTCCTTCTGCAAAACATTTTTGTTACCCTCAAGTTTCAACTTCATCGCTATGTGATAACTGTTTAGTATTCGCTGCTATATATATATATATATATATATATACATAGCAGTTAAGAACTCTTTTCTTATTTTCTAATAAAATTTTCCTGTTTCTCAGTAATTAGTTTTTGCAAGGCATCTTTCACCATTCCAGTGTATCTTTGGATTTCAATGCCATGTTTTTCCATCATCTACTATAACAGTTCTCAAATATTTCAATTTCTGTACTTGTTTGATTTTAACATCTCCAATTCATAGTTCTCATCTTGAGCTATTTCCTTCCTGAAAATCATACATTGTGTCTTCTTACAATTGATGGTTTGTTCCCATGGTATTCTCAGTGTCCATCTATATCTTTATTGCTTCAGGTCTCTTCTTCATCTGTGAGAAAATTGTGTAAAATTCATTGCTGTATAGAATTGATATTTCATAGCAGTTCAGAACTAGCTTTTTTTTTTTCTCATGAAATTTCCTGTTTCTTGTGTGATTGAAGAAAAATTATCTTTGTGACACACAGCTTTTTAATCTAGAATATTTTCAATGAAGTTTGCAATTACTATCTTCTCAAACTAAAAAGTTTACCATCAGAGACTTCAGTGATTTTCAAGTACAAATGAAATTGAATTTATTTGAAGGAATATTGCTTGGAACATTATGCATTTATTTATTTTATTCATAATTCCTGTATTAATTTATGGTAAAAATTAAAAAGTTTTCAGTGCCATCTTTTGAAACTTCCTTGGATTATAATTATCCATTTTATTAGTCAACTTCAACATATTATTTACAAACATAAGGAAAATGATTTTCAACATGAACTGAGAGAAACATCAGCCAACCTTTAAACACTTGTCTTTATCCTCCGTCTCAATAAAGAAAAAAGTCAGTTTTGAACAAGACAGTCAATGGCAATGAAAAATAAAATTAAAAATGGTTTTGAGAATCCAAAATAGATTTATGAATTTGCAATGGAGAAAATGGATTTGTGAATCCAAAATGGAGAAAATAGTGGTTATATCCATGACAGACATCAACATCTCATAGTTTCTTGAAAATCTCAAAATATTTATTGATATATATTGTATCAGTAGTTTTAAAACATTATGACTGTATTGTAAAATGGCATATATGCTTGTGCATTGATTAAAAACACACAGTGATACAGCTTTTTTAATTGATAAAATAACTTCAAAGTTAATTTATACAAGATACTTTCTGGTATTAGAGAAGCATTTGAAATGTGAATTTGCATTTATTTTGTATTTATTTCTTTCCCCAGGACAGAAATATAGTACATACGTTTTTGCATTTGGGTGTATTCAAATGGCTATAGAAATCCCGTGACTCCATTGAAATGATACCACTGAATTGCTACATGATGCAAGGGAAACAACTGTGTATTGTTTTTTGTTTTTTTTCCACATCGGCATTGTAGAATATTTTTCGGCAATATTGCCCACGAAAATAATCTTTATAAATAAATGTAAACAATGGGTCATATAGAAATTATTTCAATTTAAAATTATATCTATGTATATAGCCATATATAATTTATTGAATAAATCATTATAATAAATTCATTTTTGTTTAAAATTTACTAAATGTTTAGAGGAAAAGTGAGAGATTACTTATAGAATGCACATAGGAATCAACACTATATGGCGGCTGTCAGTTTCACGACTCAAGTGAAATTAACCAAGGCTTTGAGCATATTAGCTTTGCTAAACTATTGTTTGTATTCATAGTTCCCATTTTCCTGAAAACATCTTAGCCGCTTGCATGTTCTATCCATGGTATTCTCGGCATCCTTCTGTAGAACCATATCTTTGTTGATCCAAGTTTCCTTTTTAAATGTGGGGAAATTATCCAGCATTTACAGCCATATCAGAGAATTACTATTACATAGCAATTCAGCTCTTTTTTTCTTTATTTCTAGTGAAATACTCCTGTTTAGCCTTTTGGAAGGCATCTTTCACTATTAAATACAAGATGCTACCTTAAAGTTTAAGAATTCTGTACAAATCAGTTAGTCTGTAATGTTACCCAGGGTTTTCCTGTCTGCCTCAAAATATTTCATGCATCTTTTGAAATCCCTGAGAATGATATTGAAGACAGGGTGTGAGTTAAAAGTTAAGTAAAAAAATTACTGCTTCAAATGCCAAAATCGATATTATTATTGTTACACACACACACACACACACACAAACTGCTGGCCAAAATCTTAAGGCCAATGAAAATAAAGAAAAAATATCCCTTTTGAAGTCTGTAGAAATGGATGCCAATTTCAAACCATGCATAATCTTCATGAAGCCATCCTCACCACTTGCAATAACATTCCAGCCAGCCTTCTGCAGACACTTATACTGACCATGCTAAAGTGAGTTTTTGAAGTTATTCATAATGACAGCTGTGCAACGAGACATTTTGTTGGGCATTTTCTACTCCGTTTTGGACTTCTTTTAGGTATGGTCTTAAACTTTCAACTGCCTAATAGTTTTTTGTCGTTCAACTTCAAAAGAAAAACGACATTATTTTTGCACCAACCTAATAACTTAATTTTCTAATATTCAAATTTTCCCTACTAAATGCAACCAAAAAGTTTTTCATTTTTCATTTAATTTTATTTTTTGAAGCTCTATTCAAATAAGTGTTTGAGTCTAACAATGCAACTGGTATATTTTTTCTTTATTTTCATCGGCCTTAATAAATAAATAAATATACACACACACACACACACACTACTGACAATGTACTGTGATTAAGCTTTTTATTTCATTTTTCTTGTATTCATATAAGTGTTTTCTTTCCTGGACACAAAGTGTGTAAAAAAACTTCTGCATTTCTGAGCACTTTCGGCTATACTTTCAGCTATTATCAAGGATGATTTTATTTTTAATTTTGACAATGTATGGGTTATGTGTATGTATCTAGAGTTATAGGGATGTTTTATTTTCTAAACACAGCACATTGTGGCCATGTTTGCAGTTAATGTTATTGAATGTTGGCTTTTTCTTCTTTTTTTTTTATTATTAGGGCTTCCATTATTTTTAATCTTTTTTTACGTTTGTATTTTCTACTAGTAGGTTTCAGATGGAGTCTGGTAGGTTTGTGTGTGTTTAAATGGATTCTAATCGAGCTGTGGTCAGAAAGATGTAATGTAAGTTGTCTGGATAGGCATGTAGTAGTGTGACTGATGTAATTATTTATGAGTTTGGTTTGATCAGGAATGCAGTTCCTTAAGGGAAATTTGAACTTTTAAATAATGTTGGTTCTTTCTGGTAAAGTTAAGGATAGTTTTTTCAAATGTGGTTTTGAGATTATCTATTCCTTCTGTGTTTTTGCTAAAATAAAAATATTGTCTAAATAGTAGACATATCTTTTGGGTTTAGTAACCTGTTTAAATTTCATGTTTTCTACATGGGACATGTAGTAATTCAAGAAGCATGGGACGAGTGAATTTCCCATACTAACACCATTAGTTTGGGTGTAGATGTTGACATTATGATTGTAGAAGGAGGACTTTGGTTGTGCATGCATGTAATAATTTTTTGAGGATATTTGGTTTAGTGGATGGAGGTAGAATAGAATTATTCGTGTACATGGAGTTAAGGATAATGCTAATGGTTTAATTGACAGGGGATCATTTGTCAATAAATTTTCAATATCCAGTGATACTAAAATACCTTGGGTTGGTTTTATACTTTTTAGAATTTGAAGGAATTCGTGGGAGGATGTGATACTGCAATTGGTGGGTAGCTATGGGGTAATGATGTCCTTAAGGAATTTTGATAGCTTGTAGATAGGTTTGGGATCTGGGAAATGATTGGTTGTAGTGGGTATCCAAATTTGTGTATTTTTATATTTCCGCATGAGTATCCAGGTTGGTAATCTCCAATGACTTTTTAGATTTTCAGGGAACCAACGTCAGGGTTATTTGATGATATGAGTTTGTTGATGGATCTTTTTAGGGTCAAGGTTTCTGTTTTTGGCAAATTTAGATGGGTCATTGATGATGTTTTGTAATTATTTTATAATCAGCTTTATCCAAAACTAGCAGGAGAGCCCGGCATTGCCCGGGGATGTAACAGTAAGAGATAGATCAAGTATCGACCATCATAAAGACTGAAAAATAAAATTGACAAAGATTATTGTTTAAGGTTGACAGACATGCATGTCTTAATTGTTTTTAATCGTTATGAGTCTACTGATTGAATAGAATTTTATTATAAACAATTGTCTTGTAAATGGAATTTTTAAAGCATTCTGAATGTAAATATAAAGAAAAAAGTGTGCAAGACAATAAGAAACACTACCTGCCAAAAAAAAAAAAGTGAAGTTTTGTTGAAATCGGCTGAAAAATGTAGGAAATCCGATCACATGTATAAATGAACACACACACACGCAACCTGGGTTTTATAATAAGTATAACTCGATATGAGTTGTCCCCCTTTCATTCTGGTGACAAAATCGTGTTTTATCCTGTTTTCAAATTGATTTTGTGCAAAAAAACATTGTGTTTTTCTAATTTTTGGTGCTGTCAGAACCACAGCAAGCTAATTTTATGCAGTCCTGTGAAGTTTTGTTGAAATCAGTTGAAAAATGTAGGAAATCTGATCCAATATATAAACGTACAGACACACACACACACACACACACAATCTGCATTTTATGATAAGTAAGATTATATATGTGTTGGCTTTGTTGGCTTGTCTGATGACAATATTTTTTTTTAGTTCTTTGCAGTGATTTTTAGTTTTGCTGCTAGGATATTATTATAGTTGTTGTGAGGTGAGTGGTCTCACAAGTCTGAACTGCTATGTCTCCATGTGCCTCAAGTTGAAATAGTAATTGGTATAGAATTTCAATTTCAGTCTTCTTTGTAAGGAGATCAAATTTAGGTTGGAGATGGCAATTTGGCCCTAAATTTAAGAATTCTTTTTGGTCATCTGTTAATTTATGACTAGATAGGTTTATAACATTATTACTGCTATTGGATAGTATAATGTTTCCTTGGTATAGTTTACATAGCTTTCTTGTAATTATTTGTCTGTGTGTAAGTTGATGTTCATTAATGCTAAGGTTGAAATGGTACGGTGCTTCCTTATATTCAGGTTTGGTCAACTTGTTTTTTAGTGTCTCATTATGTTTGTGGATTTCATTATTTAAAGGTTGGATGTCATTTTTACCCATTTTTATTTGCTGCAAGACAAGGTTTTTTTCTGCAACTTGTAGTGTTACTGTCCTTGTTGACTGCCAAGTCATGTAGTTTGATAATATATATATATATATATATATATATATATATATATATATATATATATGTACATACACGCACACACACAGAGTGCGATGGATAAATTATCATCTAAATTATGCAAAAATGAAAACAGACTGACAGCTCATTTTAACAGACATATTTACCAAAATTACACAAAGATATCTTGAAATACTAAAGAGTAAATTTATTCAATAAAATCACCATTGGCTTCAACCATGACCTTCAGGTGACTTTGGAATCTCCTGCAACTCTTCTGGATGGTCTCTTTGTTTAAGTTGGTGAATGCTGCCATAATCTTTGCCTTGAAAAGTTCATATTGGATATTCCAACAGGAATGCCAAGCAGTACAACACGCCATTTCCAAATTTCTAGTAGAGTGAATTGTGTCATGGCACTTCTTTTTCACACAGATGGTGCCCAACTGACACCACTATACTGTGCAGTTGACAAAATCAAAAACAAACAACAAACATGCAACAAATTAAAAATATAAAATGGTGAGAATTTACTTTCTGCACCATTTATATATTTTTATATATATATATATATATATATATATATATATATATATATATATGTGTGTGTGTGTGTTAGGTGTAAGGTTAGGAACTCCACCACTACTTATGAAAATTAGGGCAGCAATGCTTTACTTGATGAAGTTATTGGCCTATACTCCAAAGATGCGTCTACAGAGTTAACACACACTCAGTTGATTCAAGAGTTTCCAACAACATATTTTATACAGTGTTAGGGAAATCTTAGAAGTGTATGTGAACTTTAGCTCTTTATCACTTGTGGTTGTATACTCTTTATGAATTGTTTATAGAAGAGTGAGAACTTTGTATTATTTTTTGCTGGAAATAATGTTCCTATGAGAATCAAGTTCAAAAAAGTCAGAGGTAATATATTAGAAGATTGGTGATTTTGCATAGATATATCCACAAAGTAACTTGTTGGGTGTGGGGGCTAACGACTTCACTGTGTAAAAAAACCTAATTGCTATAGAAACTACAACAACAACACCTAACGTTGTCGGGCTGTGGGGACCTGTATTTCAAAGAGAAGTTTCCAGGGTTAATATATAGATTGAGTTAATACAAAAGTTTCTAGTGCCATTAGGGAAATGTTAGAAGTGTATGTGAACTTTTGCATATGTGTACTCTTTCAGAATTCTTTATGGAAAATTGATAAATATATTTTATTTTGATGAAAATTCTTTTTCCCTTCAAATCAAAAGCCAGTGTCACAGGTAACATCTAATGAGTTTTAGTGATTTTTGCCTATATATTAACGAAGTAATTAGTTATGTGTGTGTGGGGGGGGGGGCTAACAACTCTACCCTATAAAAATCTACTTCCTATGGAAAAATTGCAGCAAGAATACCCGGTGTAGTGAAGCTGGGGTTTTGTACTCCACTTTGAATTTCTGAGGTTATCAATAACAGGACTTTTAATAAGATTAATTATTAGTTTTTACAAATAGGGAGAGTAATTCAATTCTAACTTTATCTTGCCACATGCATAGTCTTTTGTTATTGGATGATAGCATCAAATTTAGTGTCCATTTGATTTTTCAACAAACTACTCAAAATTCTTACCATATAAGCACTCTTTGTCTGAAAGTATTTTCAATTGTATCTATTGATATTTGGTACATTTTATTTCTTTGAACAAGATAACTATTCACATTATTTACATATAGGCTATTGTTTTCATTGTTGTTATCATAACATTTTGGTAATTATGCCCTCCAGCCTTCATCAGGTGATTCGTTGATTCAGATAACCTTCAGGCTGGAATGTTGTGATAATAATAACAAATAGGAGGACAATAGTCCAAGTGTAAATAATGGTAACTCCCCATCCCAGAAATTCAGACAGAAATTCGTGTATAATCAGTTTTGTACTAAAATGACCACTAAGAAAATTAACTTCATTAATTCTTACGTTGCCTACATTGTTTAAATGAGGCACTGACATTATTAAATTTTGATTAGTTTTCCTTTTTCTGACAGAGAAAAAAATTACTAAATTCTTTCTCTAATATGCATATATATATATATATATATATATATATATATATAAATGCATGCATATTAGAGAAAGAATTTAGTATGTTATATTTTTTAATCAATTTTTCTTGTTCATTGATTAATGTTCATATATAGAAATTATTCACAGTACATATTAATTCTTGTAACTTGAACACACTTAATGTGTGTGTGTATATATATATATATATATATATATATATATATATATATATATAATTATTTATTTGCAAATTATAACATAAATGTTAAAAAAATCACTACAAAAATAGCTATTTTGTTTCAATACTTCTGGTGTCTTATCCTTAATTTATTCCATATACACCAATCCTATACTTGAAGATATATATCAATCATGTTATGTTACAATGTTCATTTTCTGACTATGAGCTTTGTGTTTGAATCTCACCATGGTTGATAATATTGGCCTGGAGAACTAATATGTGCATGCAGCATCTTTAAAATATATCTGAAAACTATACAATAGATGGTTCCAAACCTTGTGAATGAAATTGGGTAGATGGAACTCTTCAAAAGCTATCAATGGTTGTGCTAGTCTTGTTCATGCCAGATGATTCACTCCCTTCTAGAAACCTAAGGTCTGCTCAGCTGCAGTATAAAAACATAACTAGTGTCTGTAATAGGGTTTAGCTAGCTGGCCATTTTATATATATATATATATATATATATATATATATATAATGTTCCCTTATGTCTCCCTCCACTTTGAGATTTGCATAATTACATCCACTCTTCTGGATAAATTGATTTTCAGAAATCATACTTTCCTTAAAACACATTTGTTTAAATACAAATGCATACAAAAAATATACATTTAATTATATATTCTTGTATACTCATATATATATTTTTGAATATCCAAAATGGAAATACTTTCGCATATAATTCATCTGAAAAATGTATATGGGAAAGTATTTCCATTTTTAAACTAACAATCTGACTATCTAATATCTAAACTAATAAAATATATCTCTTAACAAAAATATGTGAGGCTGTAAGCATATGGTTAGATTGCTTGGGTAGTTTTTCACTAACTTGAAAGTTTACCCTGTAATATATTTCAATATAATTAAAGGATCAATAAGCTGTAAAAAAAAAATAAATCAGTAAATTTTTCTTTGATATTTTAATATTCTATCAAATGATAAACAACCACATCTATATAATAAATGCAAATGTCAATGTCCCACACTTTTTCAACTTTACTCCTAAAGGCCATAGCCCAACATATACCATTTTGGAATCAGGTTGACTGTGTGAGCAAATTAAAAACATTCCAGGCCAGATCCAGACCCACAATCCTGAAATTTTACATTACAAGTTTTCATTACTGCGATTGTTTTCTGTGATTTGTTTTTTGTTATGCAATTTTTTGTAACAAATTTTTTTTGTACGATAATTTTTATAACTTGAAAAAAAAAATTGGGAATAATCAAAATTAATTGCAAAATTCAGTGAAAGTCATCCATGAAATAAAAATAATTGTTTGTATTGAAATTAAGGACCTACATACATCAAATTGTTTTGATGTGATTTCAGAAGAATTATCATTGTAATTTTAAAAGGTCAGCTTAAATATTAATGCAGTACTTAGATCCACCAATAAATTTTGAGTTCTTCTGGAGTTTGTTGCATCTCCTCCTCCCTACCTATTGTGATGAAAGCCCAATCAAGATCCCTCCGCAGGAGCTAGTTTAAATGCCATCCAATAGGGCAGCTTTTAAGCTAATATATATATATATATATATTTTCAAACATGTATTGTTAAATATGACACTCAACAAATGTCTATTATGTTTGATCATGAGCCGTTCTAAACTTCGTATAGTTGCTTTAATTTTGGGAGAAAATAAAGACAAAAATTGTCCGACATTTGGATATTTTTATTCTGCTGTTCCTCAATCTAAGCTTTCAGCTCACATGAGCCATCATCCGAGGTGGTTACATGGACATTTAAACAAAGGTATTCACCATCAAAGATGATATTCTGTTATGTTGACATAGAAGTTTGCTATGCAAAGATAATGGCTGTGGAATAGCAGACACAGGTCATAAATTCATGATGTGTTTCTGTAACATTGTACATGACCACATGTGAGAAAGCAATGTTAACAACAGAACCATATGTTTAGTTACATATGTTGTGACTAGTTTGAAATGTAAATTTGTTGAGTGTGGTTCACTTTGTTTTAATGTAGATAGCCACCAATATCTGAAAGTGCTTTTTACTATGTGTATGTGCGAGTGTTATTGTGTTATCAACTAATATCTGTCTAATATTATGTACATGGCTATGTTTATCTAAGAAATGTTGTTTAATAGAACAAAAATCAGAAAGGTGACAAGTAAATCTGCAGGAGAGTGTGGTTGTACTTAAACCAATATATATAGTGGGTTTATTATTAGTATCAGAGATATTGTTAAAATAACTATGAAGTTTAGAACAGTTCAGGATCAAACATAATAGACATTCGTCATCTATTATATTTAACTATATATGTTTGAATAATGATCTGCTGCCCCAATACACTAAATATATATATATATATATATATATGAGTATACAAGAATATATAATTAGATGTATATTTTTTGTATATATACATATATTTCACCAGCATGTTTGGTTAAATAATTTAGATGTATTATGTCTATTTTAGTTTTAATCCTTTCAAGTCCAATTAATTTCTTGGTGGCTGTAGAAAAATGAAGAAAAATTTCAAACTTTTCTTTCAAATAATTTTTATTTTCCCAAGTACTTTCAATCTCATCTGAGACCATCTTCAGTGTTGCATGTCTGTGGATGTGTTATGCATTAACACTGTAAATTCAAAATATTTTTTACTCTATACAAGGGAGGTACCTTATATGATTTTTTTTTTTAAAGATTTTTTAATTTAGTATTTTTTATATAACACATTGCTGCTACAAACATTTTAAGAACATTGTTGTTATGCTCGTAGTTGAATTTATTTACCTGTGGCCGCAATTCTCTTATATAAAGAGCTTCCAGAATGTTAAGGTTTTGCTTACTATTATCTTGATGAAACACTGATGTATTTTCAACTCATATCTGTCTAAACTGTGAATGTGGACATGAGTGTTCCTTTAAATGTTCTGAGATTGAACTATGATCATTCAAGGGAAATGTAAGCCTTCTCGTTATCCTTGTTGTTGTAAAACCAACATACGTATTAACATTTTTATTAGAGATGCAATCTCCCAAAGGACAATTAAATTGATATATGATGTTGGTCTTTTGTAAGATGCTAGGTGATAGAGAAGAGTCGTTATGGATGACTAGGTTGGTTGTATTAAATTTAATATGCTATATAATTTTTTTATTTTTTTATTTGGATCATGCGTGATTTATTAGTGCTTTTTCTTTCTAGAATTTTTTCTTCCTGCTTATAGTTAGAATGCATTTGATTATGGTATAGTAAATTGATATGTTTTAAAGTTATTTGATAATGTATTATGGTCATGTTTTCATATTAATATTCTCAATATCTAATTTGTTCATCATTGATGTAATTATGAAAGTCATTATTAATGAGGTTTTATTTCAGTATAGAGAATCTTTCTTGTTGAAGAGTTTGAATTTGCACAATTTATTAAGTTTTGTATAATAGCTATTTTGTAATCGGACATTCACTTTTATAGTTTAGGGTGCATGTGTCTATGCTAGTTGTTTTTTATATGGGGAAGTAGTAAATGTATGATTTTTAGTGTCTATCAGTACATCAAGAAACGGGATTTTATTGTCGTTAAGTTCATATGTGAAATTAAGTAGAGTTTTTTTGATGGAGGTTTTTGTAAGTTTTTTTTTGTAGTTCATGTATTTCAACTAAAATGAGAATGATATACATATCTTAGGTAAATGGAGTTTTTTTTAGTGGTACTAAGTAAGTTATTTTCTAGGTTAGTCATTTAGAAGTTGCTAAATGTTGGTCCCAGAACAGAACCCATAGAAACACCATTACATTGTATGTATATGTTATTTTGGTCACAGAAAGGAATTTCTGTGGTGCACATCAAGAGTAGTTTTCTTAAGATATTGGGACTAATTTTTAATGGAGGGAGAGAGATGGATTGTTGTAGATATTCTTTATGATACATAAATATATAAACCTAACTTTCTCTTCATCCTGTCATATCTCAAATCCCTACTTCTGTTTACCAACTAACCAAAGTTATTAATCAACTAATCACATCATATATACCTTATATATACAGCATTCAATCAACACATGAACTCCAAATTCTAAAAACACAAAAACCTAATAATGAAACTTGATGTTAAAAGTTTATTCACCAACGTCCCAATCAAGGAAACAATAGATATAATCATAAAGGCAGTCATGACCAATTAAGGCTTGTGCTATAAGTTTAAAAATCTGTCCAGTTTAAAGAGTCACACCCATTCAAAGGACAAATAGGTCTTACAAACATTTCTTGTAATAGTCATACTCAACAACAAGGTGGCAGTCCTCATAATGTACTTTATATGTACTTTTATGGTACTTTAAAAGATAATTATATTCTGTTCATTTGAATCATTGCCATAAAATAATATTTTGCCTATTTGTGAGGAAAGCAAAGTAGGTTCTATCCTCATTCATTACTCTATGAATATAGCTTTATAAGAAATTTGGATTGCCCAACACATTTCTATATACTCTGTCTATTTATATCTATCTATCTATCTATCTCTATTTATATATATATATATATATATTAGGTTGGTGCAAAAATAATGTCGTTTTTTGACGTTCAACTTTATGTGAGAAAACGACATTATTTTTGCACCAACCTTATATATATATATATATAGTTACCAGTCACAACAGCCAAATACTCTATTAATTTAAAATTTTTTTGTCTTATTGCTTCAAGTGATGAGGTGAGTATGGTTCATGTAAATGTCTAAAATTTCAAATTGTGAATGGAAAGTCATTTTGGATTATGAATGTTTTGTTTTCAAGATAAGTGAATGATTTTGTTACTTGTATTGTGTTGCATTCCATTGTATGATTTCTTTCTTTTTCTCTCCTTGATTTTATTTCTTTGTTCATCGTCAACAGCACGACATGTATAATTAATGATTATAAAAGATCAAGCTCATTTGAAATCACGTAATTATTGGCAACCAGTTTACATTTGACTGAATTTTTTTTATTTTTCATTTCTGTATGGATATACTGGTAATAGTTGAAAAAAAAATCACTGGCATTGTTCTTGAATATAGTTCAGATAAACATTTAAATACTTAGAAAACATTTCGGAATTATTAATTATTAATGAAATACCAGTTAAATTTAACTTATGATCAGGCAAAAAAAATGTTGTTTTAAAAGGGTATTTTTCTCTTGTCACTACTATTACTGAAAACATCCTCAGTGATTTTTTGTTTTCAAAAGCAATTTTAAGAATTTGACTAAAATCATAGCATATGAAACTGAATTTATACATTTTTTTCTTTGAAGAATTGACAACAAAAATGTTAAATTTTGTTTATTTATTCAATTTCGATTTACCAGACTGGTTATTTATTTATTTATAATCTGTAATTAGTCAACTATATGAAAATTAAATTTTTGCATTTGTTTCGAACATTGTTTTAAAATGTTTCACACTTTTATATGTTGTGGTTTTATTATAATTCAAAAAATAATTTTTTAAAACAATAATTATCAAGTTTTTATAAGTTAAAAGCAATGTCAAGAGAACAATATCTTTTTGATGTCATTTTTTGCCTGGTCCTAAGTTAAACTTTGCCAAAATATCTGTTAGCTGCATGAGTGTTTTTCGGAGTTACATTCGGTCTTTATTGTAAATTTCTCTGTTGAACAAGAAGTGTGTGTGCACACATGTGCATGCTGGTGTATGTTTGTATGTATGTGTGTGTGTGTGTGTGTGTGTGTGCGTGTGTGTGTATATATATGTTCTAAGAAAAAACAAGTTAAAACACTGCCACAAGGTGATTCAATCAGTAATCCAAATTTTTGTCTATAATAATTATTATAGTGAAATATCATTAGTTTGTAACAAGTCAGCAAATTTTTATATTATCCATCAGAAAGGAGAAGCTAGTTTTTTATTGTATCAGATTTTTTTTGTTTTTTGTATTTTTACAGATACAATCATTTTTAACATACATTATACATAACAATAGCAAAGATTGTGTTTTGCCAAAAATCAGTTAACCATGGTATTTCTAGAAGATAAATGTTTTAAGACAAGCAGTTTTTTTTTTATTATAGCTCTCTTTATCAAAAAATAGGGCATTAGTAATAATAAATAAATTTAATGTTCACTTGTCTTGATTCTGAGTTTCACAGAATTACATCTACTCTTCAAGAGCTTTGCTTGTAAAATTGAGGACACTTTAATATTACAATCAAATCTCCTAAATTTTACAATCAATTCTCCTGAGGAGTGAATGTAATTCCAGAAAACTCAAGAAAAAGACAAATGAACATTTAATTTTCTATCTATCTACTTATATATATATATATATATATATATATATATATATATATATATATATCTCCATCGCACCTTGTATGTATGCATATATATAGTTTTTGTACTCTTTCATTCCCACCAAATGGAAAAACACTGAAAAAAACTAAAAAAAATTCATAAAATTTTTCTTGTCTGTCATATTTAATGAAAGATGTTTAAAAGAAAGGTTGCTGCCCAAATATACATTATATATATATATATATATATATATATATATAAAAAGTTCAACACCAAATGGCAACAGTCTGTTTCATGCTTCAATGCAATCTTCAGACCAGACACTCACACACACATATATATATATTTATATATTTATTGAATCAATAAATAAAAAGATCTATAAGTTCAATGACTTACCTTCCAACTTGAAGTTTTAGATGCACAGACCAGTAAAATAAATAATTCCAGAGTAAAAAAAAATCGATTGAAATTAACAGATCTCTCTCTATCAAGTACGCACACACACACACACACACACACACACACACACACACATGAGACAAAGAAAAATTGGAAAATTTCTGATGGAATGGAAAATATATAAGACAGTATGTACAAATTTAGTTCACCATGTTTCTTCAGAAGAACACTACTATATTAACATGCCAAAAATCTAAATGCCTCTTTTTTTTTTTTTTTTTTTTTTTTAAGTTTTGCTGTATCATTATAGAAATTGGATTTTATTGCAAGTAAATTCCCTGAGCATTTTTTAACTATCACACGTAGTTTTAGTATTAATTTAGTAAGAAATGAAGATATCTTGAAATAATCCAAATTTTTTTTTTTTTGTTTTGTTTTCATTACTGAGGATTCATAAATCATATCACTTCTACAATGTCTGAATAAACATGTTCACCTTTCATTAAAATGACACCCTTCATCACAGATTTTCTATCAAGAAAGAAAACAAGTGGATTCTGTGTGTTAGTTTGTGTGCAATAATTAATTTTTTTTTTAAATAAAAAAAAAAAATTTTACTTAAAATTCAAATTTTATGATGCTATAGTTGAATTTAAAAAATCGAGCATTTTAATGTTAACATAAAACCTGTTTAATGTAGATTTAAAATTATTCTGAATTTCTGATATGTCAAGTGATGTTTTTCTACTTTGTTTTATATGCATGTGTCAATTATACTTGTAATTAGGTTGATGCATATTTGATTAAAGGCAACAAACAAGCAATGTTTTAATTTTTCACTTCATCTTTCATGTTTACATACAATTGATAAATGGCTAAGATATAAAAATTATCCAGAAGTTCTGATTCAGCATTTTTGACTAGTTGTTCAGTTATCATTAGTATCCAAGAACCTAATAACAAGACAGAACAGTTATATCAATATAAAGTCGTAAAATTTATGTGATAGAAAATTCTCATGTATATTTTAAACTCAATATTATAATTATTTTCTTTTCCTATTAAGTCAACAACTTTCAACTAGCAATTTATGTTTCTCTTTGGCATATCCGAATTGTCAACATCCCTTTTCAAATTTTATTTTTTTCGGCGGGGGGGGGGGTAACCTGTTTCACATGAGCGTAAGGGTTAAAACAGGGGAATTCTTAATTTCTCAGGTTGAAAACTGGTAACTGAGGCCACTGATAAAAACGGGTGGGGGTCATTGTCTATACAATATTTTTTTTTATTATTTGATTTATTTTTTCATGTTAATTTTCAAATGTTGTGTTTTGTCATTATGGATAAGTTTTTAAAAAAATTCCATCCCCCCCCAGCCCAAATATTTTTTCTTGTTTTTAGCAAAATATCT
Organism: Acanthosepion lycidas; assembly: GCA_963932145.1. Classification (NCBI taxonomy): domain Eukaryota; kingdom Metazoa; phylum Mollusca; class Cephalopoda; order Sepiida; family Sepiidae; genus Acanthosepion; species Acanthosepion lycidas. The sequence goes on from OZ010575.1 coordinate 48,249,359, forward strand.
TTGTAGCATGAATCTAATTGACTAAGATTATATTTTTGGTTGTATTTTTTTTTTCTAATTTGTTGTAAATTTCCCATTGAGATTTGTTTTCCATATTGTGTACAGTGATAGAGATCTGTATAAAAAAATATTCATGTTTTAATTAAAATGTCATGAACTGAAAGGTTTGAATGTTTAAATATACAATACACTGTGATCATGTGTGTGTGTTTGTAGTAGTATATGTTTATATATGTCTCTGTATGTACATGTATGTAGTGATTTTATAACATTTATGTTATAATTTTCAAATAAATTATATTTGCTCTACTCTGCATTGAGCAATCTTTTAAGAATAGTATTTTTTGGTTATTGGAATTTATTTCATATACCAATCCTATAATTGTATATATATATATATATATATATATATATATATATATATATATATAACTAGAATTAAGAACATTATAAAAAAAAATGGTCAACACCAGTAGACAATAGCAAAAAAATAGACTATTTATTACAAAAAATTTAAAACCTCTAACCTTATAGTTAAAAATAATAATTCACCTCTTAAAACAGAATTAAATAGGGCAAATATCATTTATGAATTTAAATGTCCATTAAGGAATTGTATTCCTGATCAATCAAAATTCGTAAACAATTATATAGGCCACACTACCTGTTTGAGAAGAAGACTCACACTACATGTTTCTGATCATAGCTCAATTAGGTCTCATTTGAAAACTCATGGAGATCTACTGGACCATATTCACAACATACTTGTTGATAACACAAATATAATAGCATCATCTACATGTAAAAAAGCAAAAATAATGGAAGTCTTATTAATAAAAACAAAATCTCAACACTCAATAATATCAACTATGAACATTAACACAATGTCTTGACTGTGTTTTGAAAATGAAAACATCATATAAATACATACATACAACAAACTATTTCTTGTTAACAGTTAATATATTTCAACCTTGAAAATGGCTAAATGTATAGCTGAAAGTGTTCAGACGAAAAGAACAATCTTACAGTTTTTATATAATTTATATCATGCAAAAAGAAAAAAAATTATTAGATCACATGAGAAATTGTATAAAAAAACTAAAAATCAAAGCACCTTGTCTGTTGTATTTAATGAAACATGCATATATGCATCATATAATGGCATTAGTTTCAAAAGAAAATAAAGTCAAAAACTGTCCAATATTTGGATATTTCTTCATTATATTGGTGGTTATATGGACATTACAACAGAGATATTCACTGTCAAAGATGGCATTTTGTTTTGTTTGCATAAAAGTTTGCTATGCAACAATAATGGTCGTGGAACAGCAGAAGCAGGTCATAAATTCATAATGCAGTTCTATGACATTGTATCTGACCATATGATAGAAAGAAATGTTACTGACAGAACCATATGTTTAAATGCACTGTAATATGTTGTGACTGGTTTGAAATGTAATTTTGCATTATGAATTCATGACCTGCATCTGCTATTCTGCCACTGATCTTTTGCAGTTCATAATAATATCAAACTCAGAGCTTGATATTATTATGAACTGCAGAAGATCTATTCTCATCCATAACAAATAACAACGGATTACGAACAAGTCTGTTGATCAGTTTGATATTTGTATGGGATCATTAGATTCTGCTGAGTCTTCTAACCTTTTTGGTTTATTTATCTTGTATAATCTTAGTGCCTATGATGATATTAAAATTGATAATATAGGATTATATAGAGATGATGGTCTTATGTTAGTGAAAAATTCCACGAAAATTAAAACTGACAAAATCAAGAAATTAATACATATAGAATTTAAGTCTTAACCTTAAAGTTCAGATCAACACTAATTTAAAAAAGCAGATTTCCTTGATGGTAGATTAGTTTCATAGATGTATTTTTTTTTTTTTTTTTTTTTTTTTGTAATTGTTCAATCTACTCTTCAGGAGGTTTCAGCAATTTCTGCTATTTTTCTCATTTTGCATTTTCTTTGGTAATTTTGGTGATATATACTCAAATGGATAAATATAAATAAATGTACGTGTAAGTGTTCAAATACATATGCATGCACACACACACACATTATATATATATATATATATATATATATATATATATACACCCTATGACAGTACAATTCAGTTTCATGCTCTATGTATGTATGATGGTTGGTTACTTATTTACAAGTTAACCCATATGCCGGGTTGAAATAAATAAACATTTATTAATTTCTCAAAATAAAATAATAATTATAAATTATAAGTAAAAAAAATATCAACAACACAATCATGTTTTTTCACCTTGTTTATTTGGCATTATAATCACTTTAGCATTGTCCATAGTCTACCTTGAATTTCACATTTAGCCTAAAGAATATTTATGAACGTTCCTGAATTTAAACATTTTTTTAAAAACTTAAGTTTTACTTCTGTTTAAAAATACTTGTTGCAAAATAAAATTCTTACATTTGCCTTGATAAAGTTCATCAAAGGAGTAAAGAAGCGTCTGTAAAGAAAAGTTTTCCTTATTTATTTTTTTTTATTTCATATTGTCATTTTACAGAATTATATCTGAATTTTTACACATGCACATATATTTATTATTAATGACTCAAACACGTAATATTTTGTTTGATATTTAAATTCCAGAAATTAAATTCACATAACAGTCGTCAGGCGATAGCTTTTCAATGGGAGGTAACCAGAATTACCAAAAGTTGTTTCCCTTGATGCAATAATTATTCCTGACCAGTTAAAAGTTAAGATGATATATTTAACAAGTCCATAATATTTAATTTTTTTTTATTAAAATTAAGGAAAGGAGATTTTTTTTATTCTAATTCTTAATTTTTATATTTAGTTTCTTTTTTATAACCCTATTTATTCATTTTTAGATATAAATTATTGTATGTTAATTTTTTTTTTCTTTCTTTGTATTTTTTATTTTTTGTTTTGTTTTTGTCTATGAATACACTATTTTCATAGACATTATTAGAATTTTATCTGAAATTGTAGCAAATATAATCGACAGGACGAAATACTTAAAAGAACCAAATATTTAATTCCAGTTAAACTCTTTATATAATAACCTTTTTATCTGCTGATAATGAGAAGGATGTTTGATCATTCAATTGGCTTGCTTTCAATAGGATAGAGGTGAAACTAACAGAAAAATAATCAGGATAAAATAGTTTACGAAATAAAATGTTGCTTTTTAAAATCCTTATTTACCGTTGTGATTTTTATGATACTTGTTTACTTGGATATCCAGGAATTAATACTGCCAAAACTTTTCAAAAAGGCATAATCTCAGTATAAAACTAATTAAAATATTATTTGTTACCTGGATTTCATATATTTTGCAACTCACTGGACAATGTGAAAAGGCTTCTGTTGTAGTAATTTAGTATGAAAACTAGTGTTTAAAATGGGTTTTTTTTTCACTTGTAGCTTCTTGGAGTTGAGCAGCTGCCAAACAACTATCAAATTGTATCGCTTTCAGTCACCAAAAAAATAAAATTCCCATGAAATTGTTAGCTTTCATTTGTATTTTGTTAAGGGAGTTTTATATATGTGGCTTTTTAGCAAAGTTGTATATACCATGCTGAATTTGTACTGTGTTCTGCAGCTGCCTTCAGATGTACCAATCTATAGGAAGAAAGTGATCTGTTTTTTACAGAATAGAAATAAGGGCTACAATATAGACAGTCTTGGATTATGTATGAATAATAAAGGTTGTAGAATGGTGCTTGATACCATACCTATATTTGTACCTTTTAATAACTGTTAAAGCCAGTTTGAAACACCAAAAAGGTTATTTTTACCTTTGTGAATGCTGCAGGAATGTCAGACTGGTGTTTTGACTTGTAATAAATAGATGTTCATTGTATGACTTCTCAAAAGACATAATGCCTTTTATGCACACCCACTTCCATTTGACAAGCTTTTCACCACCTACTCATTTGTGTTGAGAATTTGTGTACAGTCATTAGTAATTTGATTTTTTGCAAAATTAAATTACCTTGCAATTTGATTTTTTTAATAGCCTTATGAACAAGAAAAATTAACTTTAAAATTGTGCATAGATTATATCTACTGGGAATTCCAAATCCCAGTTAGTCAATATTATTAAGTATAGAGTTTAAATTATGACAGAACAAATAAATGATAAATAAATTGCTAACTTTAGGGAGATAAGTTTTTAATTCCTAACTAAAATTGCAATATTTGTGATTGGTTGATTTTGACATGTCGACCCTTGTTGGGTTATTTAATGTTGGGAACAATCTTTTTCTTCTTTCTATAAGCATTTCTGTAATTCATCATTATTCATTATCAGTCCCCTGATTGGGTGTGATTGTAGGGTCACTTTACAGCTGAGCTTCTGACCAGTTCTCTCCATATATCTAGGATGAAAGCTAAAAAATATTCATTCATGCATAGCATATCTTGGGCAAGTAGACCTGGTTGAGCCTATCCATCTCCAAGTTAAATCACAGCTGATGTCCTCAAATTTGAAGGTTTTCTTGGTCACAGACACATTGATTCTACACTTCAGTCTAGGGAGCCCTCTGTATAACAGTGCTCCGTCATCATTGCACTTGCTGCATACATAGCTATGTAGCCCAGTCTACCTCATTGTGATAGGTGGTTGTTGACCCCTTTGACAGGTTTTGTTTTTAATACAGCTTGGTGCCTAGCCACCCTCGTCACCAGAAAAACCTGGTGGCTGGGGGACCAGTTTAATTGCTGATGCCCTAACCATCTTTGTTCAGGGGAAAAATAAAATGTTCCCAGTTGACATGAATTGTAAAGATTATATTGAATTCATTGCTAGGTCAGCTGTTAAGAAAGTTAGTTCATTGTGTTGTGCAAGACAATTTTTCTCTCCAGAATCTATATTACATATCTATAATTCTACTATTCATTCATGCTTAGAATATTGCTGCCATATATGATCAGGTGCCCCTGCTATTTACCTTGAGCTCCTTGGTTAAATACAAAGAAGAATCAGCAATATTATCGGTCCTGATGTGGCAGCTCAGCTTCAGTCATTTTTCCACCACTGTAAGGTTGCCTCTGTGTGCTTTTTCTAGAAATAATTTCATGGTAATTGTTCAAATGAGCTCTTCACTATGGTACCTAGACTTTTTGAATTTAAGTACAGTACTAGACTGGCATCGAGATCTCCTCAATTTGCAGTTGAGCTGGCTAGATGTAGTTGGAAATTCCATGCTAACAGTTTCTTTTCTCACACTTCTCGCTTGCGGGGCTCCCTGCTTTCCAGCAAACTTTAATCTGCTAAAATCTAAATGCAATGTCAATTGCTATCTACTGCCCTCCTGATTATTTTTTTCTCTTTCTGCTCATTATTAATGTTTCTGTTCATAATTCCTCCACACCCAGTAACCCAGTGGTTCTTAGTGTTTACTGTTTTGCATGGGATGATACCGATTTAAAAAAAAAAAAATACATATATATTAGTAATTTGAATATATATATATCTATTTACTTTATGAATTTTGAAGTAAATGTATCAAGAATCAAATTGTCAATATTTTTCAGCCTTCTTATATGGCAGTGAATGTTGGACAATCTCATTACACATGAGGAAGAAACTTGAGGCAACAGAAATTTGGTTCTAGAGAAAGATGCTGAGAATACCATGAACTAAACATGTGACCAACAACAAAGTTTTCGAGAAGATGGAAATGAAAAGACAGACAACAATTTATTTAAACTCATACATAAGATCAGAAAGAGACAGTTGAAACTTCTAGGGTACATAATGAGGAAAGAGGGCTTAGAAAATTCGACATTCACGGGAAATATTAAAGGCTAGAGGGAGAAAGAAAAACAGTGCATGACCTTCCTAATAAGCTTATGCAAATGGTTAGCAGAAGAGGGTTTAGGATAGATAGTAAAAAGATAAAATTTACTAAGAGCTACAAAGAAGAGGAAATTGTGAAGAGCCATGATCACTAATGTCCTGAAGGGACACAACATAAAGAAGATGCATTTACATGGCTTGCAGAGAGGTAAATAGTGTTCATTTATATTTTAGTATATAAGTATTTACTTGGTTTAATGAATATTTGAGGTGCTACAGACAAGGCAGAACAATTGTATTATACTTTTAATTTGTTTTACTTAAGTAGTAAAAGAAAGTTATGTGGGATTAAGTTTTTGGAACTATATATACATATATATATATATATATAAAGAAAAATATACGAAAAAAAACAAACAAAAATCCTTATATACAATTATGCTGTTTTAATGTTAATATAATGTCAACGTCAGACGTTTCGGTCTAATAAACCATCTTCAGGACATATTCATAAAATATAAGTAACATTATCAATTCAACATGACAAAGATAATGTTAATTATATTTTATGAATATGTCCTGAAGATGGTTTATTAGACCGAAACGTCCGACGTTGACATTATATTAACATTAAAACAGCATAATTGCATATAAGGATTTTTGTTTGTTTTTTTTCGTATATTTTTCTTCATACTGTCGGATCTATATCCATATATTTGCTTATATATATATATATATATATATATATATATATATATATATATATATAATATGGAGTGATTATATTGAATCAATTGCTCAGTTTGCTTTTTCGGTTCACTGTGTTGTGCCAAACAATTGTTCTCACCAAAATCCATCTTGAACATTTCTAAATCTACTATCCATTAAATATTGGTATCATATCTGGTCTGGTGCTCCTGCAATATATCTTGAGATTTTCAACAAAATCCAAAGATGAGTCTGTAATTTTATCGGTCTTAACCTAGCATCTCAACTTCAATCACTGTCCCACTGGCATGAAATGGATTTCCTCTGTGTTTTCCATAAATATTTTCCTGGCAGTTGTTCTAATGAGCTCTCCCCATTGATACCTCAACTGCATGAATTTAAGAGTTGTACTCGATTGACAAAATTAGTCTCATCATTTTTCTGTTGAAATAGCTAGATACAGCTGTAAAATCAATTCTAATAGTCTCTTTTCTTGCCTGTGAAACTCTCTTCTGGTTCCTTGCCACCCATGTTCTTCAAAAATTTAAATTCCATGTCAGTTTCCATCGTCTGTCTTTAGGAACCCTGTTCTTTTATTGTTCTTTTTCTATAGGACTAGATAGGTTTGCATATAGTCTGGTTCACACTCTTCTCTGATTTTTGAATAGGAGTAAAGTTTTATTCCCTGTTTAGGATTTGGTTTCCATTCTCAAAGATTTTTCATTCTCTTTCACTCTCAGTAGCCTCTTGCATCTTAGGGGCATTATCACCTTGCTTGAGGTGAACTGATAAAAAAAATATATAATGTTATTAGTGATAAGAAATATATACATATATGTGATCAAATGAAAGATACGAAATATGCAAACAAATTACATCAGACGGATGATATGAAAACTAGTTGGATGTTTAAATTTTTATTCTGCGGCTAACATTTTGTACATTCAGAACATGATGAGAACAAATGAAAATTTGCAGAAAAATTGTTCTAATGGTAAATAGATGACAAAACATCATCACCAGAAAAGTTTTTTTATTTTTTTTTTTATTTTAACCAAGTCTACACAGAATGTGATTTCTGATAAGCATATGAATAATTGATTTTTTTGTTTCTTTTATTGATTTAAAACAATGTGGGATACAAAAACCTTATAACAAACAATTGAGTTGTAATAAGCAAAATATAATCAGCAAATTCAAGAACCAATGCTTTCATCCACTAAACTATTATTCAATGGTACTATCCTGAATCTAAATATGTGAAGAAAGGCTGGAGATAATAACAAGGAAGACGTTAATGTTCATCTGACTATAAATAATGTATGTAATTTTCTTGCAGAATATACCATATATACTTGCATATCACGTGATCTTTGAAGACCTAATTTTGAAGCTAATTTGACTACAGTAGATGGATATATAGGTTGGTCAACAGCGTGACCAGGGCCAGCAATACATACACTAATTTTATGTCTCATGTATGATGCGACCCCCTTAAAATTAACTTCAAAATTAGGTTTTCAAAATTTGCATATGTGATAATATATATGGTAAGTATTAAATAATCAACCTTTTTGTAGTATTTACCTGAGATTCACAGTTTTCTTTCACATGTTAAATTTATTATAGAACGTTTAACATCTGCTTACTTTTTATACATGCTTTTACTATTTCCAGTGTCATTAGACCGAATGAACATTCTGACACATTTATTTAATAAAGTGTTTGGCTGATTTGATATTTTACACCCCTCAATAACCAATTCATGAATTAGATGCAAGTAAATTCATATTTAACTAGTCAGATTCGGGTGAAGCATCTGAAAAATTGAGTCACAATGAAATAAATGTTTCTAAACTTTGAACTTTTCAAAGAGTCTTTAAAATCAAAATATTTGAAATAGAGAATTTAACATGATTTTTGTTAGAGTATTATAGAGTATAAATATTATGTAAAGGGATACTGAAATGTTCTCATATCAACTAACTTATCCTCCCATTTAAGTCTTGATAGAGTTCAAAATCATTTCCACAATCTTTTGTAGGTAAAGACTTATTATCCACTAAACAGCCTCTATTTTATAAATCCAACATTGCAAGTCTATTGCTATTCTATTGATATTTCCATGGCAAATGTTCAGATGAGCTCCACTATTTTGTTTCACCAGTTCAGACCTTTACAGCTAGAATTCTCCATGCCATATCTGTGGAGTCTAATCACCCACATTTTCTCTGTGCTCTGTTCATTAGAAGAAGATTCCACTCAAACAGCTTTCCCCACCCCCATAACAAATGCTACTCGATGAAACAAGTGATTTAAATCAAATTTCATTCAAGCGTTCATGATGATTATTATTTTCAAATAAGTTATTATTTAGCAGAAATTTGTTTAGTTTCTACTGTAGGGTAGATTGTCATCTTATTGCAACAGTAAGATAAAAGATAAACTCATCAAAATGAATAAATTTGACATTATTTGAAAAATAGTTTCTAGCCTTACTTATTAATGTTATTGGAAATATGTGGAGGTGCTGAAAATTTCTAAGCCCAATCAAGTCCTTCAAAAAAAAAAAAAAAAAAATTCTGGTTATATTTAGTCAAATTTTTGGAAGTGACAGAGAACTTTTCAGCAGCCACCATATAATTATTACTGATAAGCATAGCTAGTTTAAAAATAAATTATATATCACATTTCCATTGTAATACAATATTAAATTTCTCTTTTTACATAAATTCTATAAAATGATATTTCCTTTTGAAATGTATGATAATATTTTTTGTATTTATTCATACATACATATTATAGGGTGCTGGAAAATTTTCAGCCCAATTCACTTCCCAAAATCAGTGTCTCAATGACCAAACCTCAGAATACTGATTTTAGGATATAGGTTAAGCTGAGAACTTTTCAGCACTCACAAATGTGTGTGCATATAATATACACACACACACACACACACAAACATATATATATATATAGAGAGAGAGAGATATATATTATACATAAATATAAAAATTTTTTTGTCAATTTTTCAGATTTTGACTACTACTCACCCGTCTCATCTTGTTCAAGGAACTTTCCTGGGAGCTGTCGATCTTCCATAACTCGACCTTTACCTCCTCTTCCAATTTGACTTCAGTAAGTTTGGGCTCGCAGATATCACAACATGCTTCTCAAGAAGATATCTAGCTTGTTCTCTGAATTGGCCAGAATATGCACACATGAAAGAACTAAGACATGCAAACAAAACCCCAAATACAATCATAATACAATCTTGGTGCAATCAAAATTCTGGGAGTTAAGAAAATATTACATTAAGAAGTGAAAAACTTTAGATGGCTGATTTTAACTTAAAAATAGGGTTTAACTTTTTAGATAAATTTAGTCATGTATATATAAAAGAAATTCTTAGAGCTCCTTAACTTGTAATATTTATTTTTATTTTACTTTATTGGCTTTCTTTTCTTTTCTCCTCTTTTCTGGTCTCTCATTTCTGACTTTTTCTTTTCTCATTTTTAATTTTCTTTTTACTCCTTTGTTTTTTTTTCTCTTTTTCTTTTCTTTTTTCTTCCCTCTTTTTCACTATTTTTCTTTTCTTTTTAATCTTTTCTTGTCTTCCTTTGCTTTTTACTTTTCTGCTTTTTGTTTTTTTTTTTTTGTTTTTTTTTTAGATGATACATCGTTGACCATTATTATCTTTTGATTAGTATTTACTTTCATTTTAATTTTTAGTAGCTTTTGTTTTATCATAACCTCGGTTGTAAATTCTGTAATAGTAAATAATTTCCAATTTCCACTTAATGTTGACAAAAGCAAAATTATTAAAAATGAGAAAGTGTTTTGAAACTATATTTACTCACATTTACATAAATATTATAGATTTTAATTTGGTTTTAATAAATGAAAGTAGGCAATTTCCTTTTCAACATTTTAACAGATAAAATTATTAGTAAGTAAGAATTATTAGGTTGGTGCAAAAATAATGTCGTTTTCTCACATAGTAACATATGTGAGAAAACGACATTATTTTTGCACCAACCTAATATATATTGTGTTTAAAACCTATTTTCATTATTTCTGTATTTAATTTATTATTATGAAAATATTACAATAAAATTTGAGTTTTTTATTTTTTTAAATTATAAAATAAAGTAGTATACTGACAAAAACTTTAGCAAAAGAGTTATGAAATTAAGCCATTTTTTAAAAGAAGACCTAGAAGAACAATCCTGAATAAAATATTTGCCTTTAAATTTAAATTTTGAATATAGTTCAAGTTGAGAGTGAGTTGTCTCAGAAGTCAAGTAAATGTCCTCCACTTTTTTTCCCAAACCACCCACCCAGAGATTATTAGGACTAATTTGTTTATTCATTTTTGGCTCTTTTTGATGGATATTTATTCATATTGTAACATTGACATGACTTCTTGGAAATATTTTCATTTTTACTCCAAGACATTGATGAACATTTATTTCTTCAAGGTCTAATCGCAGATTTAATTACTTGTTTTTAATCATTTCCCAAAAACCCCACCTATTGGCCCCCACTATTTATTAGGTTCCCATGTGCCCCCCCATCACGTTTATTAGATTTTAGTTCTTTTTCAAACCAACTGATTTATTTGCACTCCAACTGGACATTTTTGCAAGTAAATGTTTTGAAATTAAGAGTTTAATGGAATATTTAAATTAAAAAAATAGGGGTTACTTTTCAAGGAATGAAAAGAAAAATCTACAAGTTCAGGACATAGTTGATCATAGCTCTCTACATCTGCATGATGTGAATTGCCCCATGTATTCTTAGTAAAAGTAATGGGTTGATTTCTCATTGCCTTGTCTATGATTTTCTTATTCTATTATTCTCCCTACCACAGCTAGAGAGCTCAGTTTTAGTGGCATAGCTAAGGAGGGGGGGACCACCCAGTGTGCCAGCACAGGAGGTGTGACACAATGTCACCCCCAACCAGGCCCAAAATAGTCTGAAAACAGTGGTGGAGACACAGGGTTTCGCAGTCAGGCATATGACCCCCCAGAAATAATTTATGACCCCCGGTTTTGACACTCCGTCAGAAATTTTCTAATAAATTGTCGGGAAATTTGTGAGTAGGAAAAATAGCAATGTTTTCAGCTTTCATGTGTTTCAGTTGCTACAATCTTGGTTACTAACAAGAGACATTGTTGTAACATTTTATCGGATGATATGGTGTTTTAACTCTGCATCATTAATAACAACAAAGCGAAATACGAAGCCAAAAGTGCAACAATTTCAGTCTTGCCTGTGTATCAATTTGCTGAGATACAATTTTTCATTGAGTGAGCGATATACTTTTGAATATATCTACTAGTGTTGGGGCGATTAATTGGAATCGGAATCAACAATTGGAAAAATTGGAACTTTTTGGGGTATCGGAAACAAATCGACACAAATTTTTCCGATTCCAAAAATTATTCTTTTAAATTTTTAACTTAATTTTCCATTATTGGTACTAATGATAAATATTTATTGTTTTTAAATTATCACTAAAACTAAAATCATAACAACATCAAAATACGATGTAAATTTACTTGTATAAAGAGAAACAAAAAAATAAACTTTGCATAAATTCTCTAGGTAACCTTTAAAAGAATGCAGTTAATTTATAATGTTCCGAAAAATGCTTAAAAATTAAATAGAACATTTTTGTCAAGAAAAATACTTTCAAACATCATTGATAATTAAATGGTACCCAGAAAATGATGCAACAGAAAATTGGTCACCGGAAAATTAGCAACAGAAAATTACGTCAACCATGAGTCAGTCGAGAATGTCGGATCTGGCTGTGCTGTCCATTGAAAACGAGCTTACAAGACAAACAGATTTTGACGATGTCATTGACCAGTTTGCCACAATGAAAACAAGAAAACATTCATTCTAAGACCATAGTATCGAATGTCATTCTTTTGTATATTGCCGTGTTTTATATTTAGTTGTTCTGAAAGTGAACAGTTGCATTTTAAAAATCTTTTGATTTGTTGAACTGATTATTTTGTGGTATTGCATTTTGTCTTGGATCATAGATGTAAACAGTAATGTACCGGTCAGTAGAGTAAAGTAGAGGTAGAGCATGTATGAAAATTTAGCTACAGCTAACCATTCAGCATAGGGTGAATCGGTGTCATTGGGGTGACATTTCAGCGCCCCGCCCCAGGTGAGGTTTACTCTAGCTACGCCACTGCTCAGTTCACTCTACTTTTTACTGATTTTCAGTAAATATTATTACTGAAATGTGATTATTATTTTTTTTTTTTTTTTTTTTTTTTGTTGATGAAATTTTTTAGAGGGAAATGATAAGCTTGATAGTAAAAATGTATAATGCGATAATAACAGGATTTATCAGAAGAATTGAAACAAAAATATGGAAAAATTACTTTCCCCAAAATGTCATGTTTATGAAAATAACTGAAGTGGCTTTCTTTGATAAAACGGTGGTGTTTTTTGTTTTATATTGAATGAAAAATTAATACAAAACAAAACTGTACAATGAGAATTAGAAAATAGTACCAATCAGTGCAAAAAAATTGACAAATAGAAAGAAATTTCTGTCAAAAATAAAGAAAACAAAGGAATTTTATATAAAATTTATTAAATTATTATTATTTTTAATTAAGTTTCAGTATCATCATATTTACACAAAAAAGAATGAATATAAGGAAAAAGTGGTTGAAGTCCATATCGAGATTACAATGACTGAATGATTGTTTTTTAATCCTCTTCAATGAAGCCACAAGGCTGCAAGCAGTCACTGAGAATGAAAGAAACGCAAAGGACAATAAAAGAACAGGACTTAAAGAGACAGAAGATGACAAGTGACATTACATTTAAATTTTTGAAGATCATAGTTGATAGGAAAGCAGGAAGCTGGAATAGACTTCCACAAGTGAGGAGAGCAAGAAAAGAAAATATTAGCATAGAACTTAGTTACAACTAGGAATTTCAACAGTGAAATGATAAGACCTATCAGCCAATCTAGTGCTGCACTTAAATTTGTGACACTGATATACCGAAGAGGAAAGCTCATCAGAACAATTACAAATTTAACTAGATTATGCATCTGTTTTGGTGGAAATCCTCTTTATTACTTGATAAATGGACTGGCCACATAGTTCACATGTAGATTAATCCATATCTGCCCTGTTTGGAATTCTGCTTTTTTTTTTTTATCTTGTATGTATTTATGCACACTCCAAAAACATGTCTATATGCATTGAACTTTGCTTATTCTTCATTCTGTGATATTTAGACTGTTAATAAAATAAGGAATTAATTATTGCTTTACACAGGCCCAAAGTAAAATCACAATCAAACACCTCAGAATATCACTTCTGTAAACCTGGAACTAATGAAGCTAGTCTATTTGCTGTAATTACATAATTTGTACATTTCAAAATTTGTCATCTCAAGTAAGCTTGCGAGCAAGATTATCTCCCAAATTTTGAAATGCATCATTTTTATTGTAGTTTTTTCAGTCAATTGTAGTGTACATAAATTATGAAATAGATTAATAAAAACTAATTAAATTTATAAATAACAAATTTAAATTTAAGTAGCTTTGGGATGATTGATTTTATCTTTCAAACCTGTTGGTATATGTAATAGTGAAATGTCTTCTTTTTATTATTATATTTAAGCCAATAAGTATTTATAGGGTTTCAGGATAGTTCAATTTTGGTCATTTGTATTTAAGTCTGTAAGCATTTATTAGTTCAAGAGATAGGTAAATATTGGTTGTTTATATTTGAGTTTGTAAGCACTTGGTTTTGTAATAGGTAAATATTAGTGTTCTATATTTGAGTCTACAAACATGTACTGGGTTCAGATGTAGATAAATGTCGGTTATATTTGTGTTTGTAAGCATTTATTTGGTTTATGTAGAAGTAAATACTGATCATTTATATTTGAGTTGATCAGTATTGACTTGATTTGGAGATAAGTAAATATTGGTCATTGATATTTTTGTCTATAAGCATTTTCTTTCTATGTAGCCATTTTCTGGAGGTCTTACCTCTTTCTGGGATATCTAGTCAGCATATCCTGCTGATAGGATAGTTTGATTTTAAAATAATAACGATAGTAAAAGAATGTATGGAACAATCTTTATTTACATGTACACAAATTAGCTCCATTTGCAAATGAATTTTAAGAAGTACTTCAGTATAGAAATTAAAGAAAAAATGGACTGAAATTCTCATTAAAATGAAACTGACCAAACGATGCAATAATCTTTTGTATTTTCTTAATGTAGGGCAGTTCTGCTATCTATTTGTAATTATTATCAATAATTCTATCCCAGAGGTAATTTTGTGCCCCTTCATATCTCTACCAGGGGTGTGTATAAGTAATAGTCTTCACATGTCTTGATATGGTAATAGTAATATTAGCTGTTTCCTTATAAGGAAACATTCAGCATTCATTGAAGTGCTACTTTTGGTTAAAATTTATAAATTCTTTGTCTTAAAACAGTTTTTCAAGAAAATAGTTTTCTCAAGTCCAGTAGCTGTTAATGCTCTTTCCAATATTGGTGGGGGTTTCCTTCCTCGCTTTTTGCTTGATGTAATGTGGAATGTCAACATTCACTTTTTGAGTTAAATGTCCTACCCATTTTAGTTGTTGCCACTGTGGAATGTCCTTAAACTTTCTATGGTTTCTGTTATTTGGTACAGTTCTTTGTTTGTCTTTCTGTAGTGCCAATACATGAAGGTTTGAAGGAGGATGGTCCTCACTATGACCTACTTGTTTCACTCACTTGTAAAGTCATTGTAAATCATTGACGTGAAAAAACGGTTGTATACAACTGACAATTTAGATATTTCTGAATGAGTATAGCACCATGTAGGACATCCATACAAAAGACTCTATCTCGTGATAATGGTAATTGTTTGGCTGAGCTCTTTGCCATGGTACCTAGACTCTATGAACTTAAACACAGTAGTAGGCTGACAGTGAAATCTCCTCAATTTTCAGTTGAGCTAGCTAGATGTAGCCTTAAATTCTATGCTAACATTTTCTTTTGTCAAACTTCTCGCTTGTGGAACTCCCTTCCAGCTTCATACTTTCCAGCCAAATTTAATCTGTAAAAATTTAAATGCAATGTCAATCACTATCTTCTGTCCTCATGATTACTCTTTTCTCTCCCTACTCATTAATGTTTCTGTTCGTAATTTTTCCATATCCTGTAACCCCTTGCATTTTAGTGGCTTTACTGTCTTGCTTGGGTTGATACCGATTAAAAAAAAAAATGTAACTATTTAAATAGTTTTGAGTTTTTAGGTTAATGTTTTGGTTTTACAGTGGCTTGCAGTGTTGGTTAAAACTCTCCCTAGCACAACCTATTATCTGTTCAATTTCCTTATCTCCTATACTAAATTTGTTATATTGAATCCATTCACCGAGGTGTTCAGTATTAATTCCATAACCTGAATCATTATGATAGGTGTCATTATTGCTTGTCTCTATCTTCAAAAACATACGTACACACTTAGAAATTATTCATGAAGACAAAAGAAAGAAGAGCTGGGGAAGTCTGCGGGCTGAAATATTTTTTTATATTATATATATATATATATATATATATATATATATTATATTAACATGTAGTTAGACCTTAAATACATACAGAAAACAGATAAATATAATCAATGCATTAATACCCAACATAAAATTCAGTATTGTAGGTTTCTAACATAAAAAAAAAATCTAGTATTCTTTTTTAAAAATATCCGTTATTAATTACAGGTTTCTACCTTAAACCCCAAAATAGTTCAAACATATTCAAGTTATACAAAAACACAGATATCAGAAGCAACGTATGCATACAACTAAAAAATTAGGATCAAACTAATTATTAGGTTGGCGCAAAAATAATGTCGTTTTCTCACATATGTTAATATGTGAGAAAACGACATTATTTTTGCACCAACCTAATACAATGAACAACACATTTAGTTTATTTTTTAAAAGCTCCCTATTGTATTCATATAATCTTTTATTCCAGTATTTCTTATTTTCTTTTTTTTTTTTTTTTTTTTTTTAAACATTTCACCCCAAACCCAATAATGCTACTAAGACACAAGGGGTTATGAAAAGACATTAGCAAGGAGAAAGGACAATAAAAGAACAGGATTCAGGAAGGTAGAAGATAGTGATTGATGTTGCATTTAAATTTTTTTAAATTGTCGGTAGGAGAGAAGCAAGAAAGTGGAAGAAAGTTCCACAGTTGAGAAGTGAAAAAAAAACTACTAGAATAGAACTTCTGGTTGCATCAATCCAGTTCAACAACAACAACAACTGTGAGATCTAGTTGCCAATCTTGTAGTAGACTTAAATTCATCCAGTAGAGCTATCAAGGAGGAAAGCTCTGGAGATATATTTTTTTAAACTGTTCAACGAATGCTGAATATTTCCTTGAGGAAAATGGCTAATTTTATCATTACCATTTAGTTACTTGAATTAATAGGACCTTAGATTTTAGAAATAAGATGTTTGTCGAGTTATATAATAATACCAATTATAAACAAATTAAGGTAAAAAATTAAAAATCTTTACAAATTTAATCCACTCATCAGGGCTTAGTTTTATTTTTTTTAAATAAACTCTTTGATTTTAATTTTGTCTATCCTAATTTGATTACTATTAATGCTCTATTTTTAGTATCAAGCACTTGGAAAAACTGCTTGCTTTAAAAGTGTTATTCTTGAGTAAGACACTGGTCAAGTTTTTTTTTTTTTTCACTCACAATCTTTGTTATTATTAATATTACACAAATATAAAATGCAATGGTCTATGTCACAAATTCTTATTATTTTGTTTATATAGCAATCATTATTGTTCAATGGCAATTAGAAAGTTATTTATTTTGCTTGATATTCATTTTTTTTATCAGTTATATATGTTGTTTCTTTGTTAATATATATTTGTTTTTTGTTTAATTTAATTTCCAGGAAATATTGAATATAAGAGAATAATAGAATGTTATTTGCTTAGTTTAAATTCAGAACTATGTTATTTCTTTAGTTCAATATTCAGTAATGACTAAATACAGTGTAACCCGGATATAAGAGAGTTGTCGGGACCGGCAAAGAAGTCTCTTATATCCGGGTATGGTCTCATTTATATACATTAACACAGGCTCTAATTTGAGACCAGAGAAAATCTCTCTTATATCCGTGTTTTTCTTATATCCAGGTCTCTTATATCCCGGTTAAACTGTATAAGAAAAAAAGGATGCAAGGCATTTGCAAAGTGACTTAAACATGTTTGACTTTTTGGTAGCATTGATATCTTGTATGTGTTTACATTCTGTGAGATCAAAATACACACACACACACACACACACATATATATCATTTTATATATCAACAAACAGTATTCAGAAAAATATGACAAACTGGAAAGGTTTTTTTGTGACATATTTCAGCTGTTAGGATTTTATTGGACTGTACTTTCTTTTGGCAACATCAATAAAACCCAGTCCAATGAAATCCTGATGGATGAAATATATCACAAAAAAACCTTTCCAGTTTGTTATATTTTTATAAAAATGTATGTATGTATATGGGTTATAATTTTGTTCCTGTGTCAAAAATCAATTAACTTTTGTTCAAAAGTAATGAAAAAGGTATTAATTTGTTTTAGTTCTTGAAAAGGTCACCCAAAACAAAAATTTGATTTTACCATATATGAAATAAGGGTAAAAATATCAAAATATTTCAGAAGCTTTATTTTTTAATGATGTAATAGGATAGTACTTACATATTTTTTAACACAAGTTTATACCATAACAAACAAACTTATAAATAAACAAAAACAAGTTCTTGAAAGTACCAGAAAATCACTAATATTATAATTATATAGATTTTAGAATTTTTATCAAGTTATGATACAAGAAACCTTATATATATATATATATATATATATATATAAAGACATTTTTATGTTTATACATTCTTTTTATATTTAAGTAAATGCTCTGTTTTTTATAATAAACATTATTAAACTACATTTACTGTCCAACTTTGTCCATTTCATAATGTGATAGATATATATATATATATATATATATATATATATATATAATTCTGTATTTTTTATTTGTGTATAAAAGTAATTCAGAAATGAATGTTTGTCGCCTTTACCTAGTAAGGATTCATTTTTTAACATGAAATTAACACCAAAATCACTCTTGCTGGCATTTACAAACAAAACCTTTTCAAGGCAGTTACTTTTTTCTACAGTTCAGATCATTTTTCTGTTTCCTGGGAAGTATTTGAACATAAACTGTTTGATGTCTTCTGACAACTTTGAGCCTTTATAAGGCATTATCAAAGATTTTTCTTTTTGTGTAAATAGGTTTGCCTCTATAGATATTTATTGTGTTTCTTTGCTAGTTTTTGATTGTTGTATCTTCACGTGTCAGTCGGTATCATCAGTGGTGGAACTACATTTTTGAGGCCCTGAAGCTTGAACAGATATGTGAGCCTCTTCACAACCAGCATCAATAGATTCGAAGATCTAACTGCTAAAATGTAGGCTATGACTAGATTCCTGCGTGCTCAAAGAGCCCATACAGCTGCGGATTTGGGCACTGCAAGCCCCTAAGATTTTGAAATTTACCCAATTACATGCGACTTTTAAGAACATATGAAATGGGTATTAGAAGATACACTAAGGCCAACATGAACTACTTCAACCCATTGACTTATGATTCTATCACTAAAATGGCCTTATTTTAATAACAAACACATTAAAAAAAGTTGCTTCAGGAACCTTTTCTGATATTAAGGGTCCTAAGCTTCAATAGTTTCATAGTAGATCCGCCACTGAGTATCATGTTGGATTTTTTCATGTATTGTATTTTCTGTTTGTGTTGTGATTGTGATGTTATTGTTATTATGATTATTCTTTTTAATTATGAAGATGTTGAACAATTTATATTAAAAAATCTTATTAGGAACCAGAAAATTTTTCTGAACTCTAGTAAAATAAAAAAATATTAGAAATTTTATTGTTGTTCAATCTAACTTGCATAAATAGGTATAAAATCAACACTGCATGGTCACTATCAGTTTCACACCAGAAGTAATCTTCAACTCACACAACTTGAACCTGGTCAGAAGATTATAATAGGGTGTGTAACAGTCAGCATGCATTGTTGATTTTTTTCATCTACACAGTCTGTATCTATAAAACTCTCTACAATAAAAATGCAGCAGATTTTAAAGAACATTATGTACAAACACACACATTATATTTATTGCTAGTGTTATAAAAAAAGCCAGAATATTAAAAAATGAAATACTCCACTGTTCTTTAATCAAACTATCATTAAACTTCACATTTTTTAAGTTTCTCTTACAGATTACATGTGTTTTTAAAAAGAACACCTCTATATTGTCTTCACTCATTTACTGCTACACACCATATGTATTTTGTGTCATGTTGTATATTACTCTTTAGGCTCTTCTGCTTTCATTACAGAAATGTGTTGAGAGAAAAAAACAAAGCTACTTCCTAAAATATGATTAAAGTACATTTTTATTTAATTGCTTAGTTCAACAAAGAACTTTTTACCAGCTAACTTGTAATGATTTCTGATGGCAACTGTGAATAAAAAACATGGAGAGCATTCTGTCAGGTTTTAAATGTCCTATGTAGAAATAATTCTGTTAAATTTAATTTTATTTACGAAAACAAAAGTCTCAGTCGTTTTTTAAAATAAATTTTAATGGTTACTCAGCCAAAAACATAGCATTGTATAAGGGTTCAAATAGCTAAAGTGACTGTTGAATTTTATTTTATTTACCAAAATAAAGTATAAGCAGACTTATATAACACTCTTTAATGGTCACCTGAACAAAAGCATGGATGAAATTATGTAAGTATTCACTTACTGAAGGTAGCAATAAAAATGACAAATTTAATTTTATTTATTAAAAAAGCTGCTATCATATGAATATTCAAATATCAAACAAAACAAGTCATGTGTTATGAGGTTTGGATGACTAATCCCACAGCATTAATTATCTTATAATTATAACAAAAACTGGTTTAAATGATTGTGCAATACATAAACCGTTTTCTAGCAATCATCGGTTTTTTTTTTGTATACAAGAATCAAACACATTTCCGCTCATGTAGTTCAAGGGAAATAATCCTGTAAAAGTTATCAAGAGTTGCTTCTCTTGCCAGTAGATTTTTTTCTTCTCTAAATAATTTGTTCTTACAGATTAAATTAATATAATAGAATGTTATTTGCTTAGTTTAAATTCAGAACAATGTTATTTCTTTAGTCCAATGATCTGTAACGACTTTTGTTTGTTTTTAAACTATTAAGCTTTATAATATATATATATATATAGCTTATAACTTCAAGACATGAATTTTTTAGGCAAAATTTCTATCATCTTTTATTTGAGTAGTACACATGATATTTCAAAAGTGTTTGTGATGAGATTTTTTTTTAAATTATGCAATGAAAAGAATGAGTGAAATAATTTATATACTATTATAGATATAAAAAAAAAATAACTGTAAAAATTCTTTAAGGTATTTTCTATTACTGTTAAGACAAAGATTGTTTAATTTCTATGCAATTACTGAGGTTAAAATGCCTGAATGAATGCTTATACACCCATATAAATATCATAGACATTTTTTTAACAGAAAACTCTATTTCTAATACATTGTTTCTTTTTATTTTTCAACTAGATTTCATGAAGCAATTATACCCATAACTGCAAGATGAGTGTTTTAACACCTTCAGCAACAACGTTTGTTTTTGGTGCCTAACAGGTAAAGTAGTAAAAACTTTAATTCACATCTTTTGGTGATGTATGAAGTATTTTTAATGTACTTAACAAAAGCATTCTCTTATCAGATAATGTCATTAATTAAATTTACACAATATTTTTTATTTAATATTCATTTTTAACTAATCTTTTCTGTCTGACTTTTTCAAATGAATAATTATAATTATTATACATTGATTTTTTTCTTTTATCAAATGTGGCCCTCAGTTTTTGTGTTTGTGATCATTTATAACCTTTGGTATTCTTCAGGTACCTTTCAAATTTGGTCATGTTCTTGGAATTGCAAATCAAATCCTTTACCCAATCCATAGTGGTATATTGTTTTTATATACTGCTTTGGTGGTCATGGATTCAACACAATGAAATTCATATAATCTAGCATATACTCTTAAGAACATGCAAAAGTGCCATCCCAAAGATGAATTAACAAAAATGACAAAATAAAAGCAAAATACGTTATCTCCCCTAGCATGAAGAACAGAATGAGAACAGATGATATTGGACACAGTTCAATTTAAAATTCCAAGAATGTTATCAAATAATATGGAGGGTACAATGGCTGAAATGTTTTAACAATCAAAGTGAAAATGACACTTCAAAGAAATTAGTGCGTCATAATTATTCTTTAATTGTATATTTGTTGCTTTTTATCTCAACTGTCAGATTGTTAATCTATGGTTGTTAAATAAGCATCAATGATAATAAGTATAAGAAGCAGCAGCCTTCAATGAGATTTACACTGGCGTCCTTTGTTTTTAGAAACCTGTCTGTCAACTTGATTATAAATTTATTCAAAAAAGCTTTTATCAGAAAGCATTGCTCAAATAAACCACTTGGTTATATTTCTTGTTTTCTCAACTGTGACTGCACAAATATGTTATGTGTTTATTATTTATATGAATATCATTAGAAGTAATAATCTACAAATTTCTTAGCATTGTCATTATTAATTTTTAACTAGCTTTTCTTTTTCTTTTATTATTTTTAAATCTTTCCCCCAAGCAAAGTGATAATGTCCCTAATGGGCTACTGGGATGGAAAGAGAATGAGAAGAATTTAGAAAGAACCAGAAATCCAATCTTAAACAGGAAACAAAGAATAAATCCCAACTCCTGTTCAAAAGACTGGGAAGGAGTGTGAATCAGAAGATGGATCATTTTATTTCTGTCACTTTTTATTGCAGGAATCAAAAATAGATATTAAACTGTGGCCAGCTTGGAAGTCCTATCCATTACCACTTGGAGTCACATAGTAACCCAGCATAATTTTAAAACAAAATTTTAGCTGAAAAACAAAGTAACATTGTTGAATTACAAAATCTAGCCAAAACAATTTTAATGAATAGATTAATTGGATTTCTTTTCTTTTATTCAATATATTGTCTCTCTTCAGGACATGAGCAATCGTGGCTTGTTACGACTTATTATCTTTTGTTGCTCTTAATAAGGTTTGTTTATTTACCATCCCTCCAGCCCCAGTTCTACCATCCATTTACACAAGTTTCGTTTTTAATCAGTAGCAACTATATATATATATATATATATATAATAAAATTTGCAATGTTATAGAGGAAGAATTTTCATTAGTGGGGTTCAAGCATTTGTGGGTGTAAACTGTATGAACATAGAAATTAACACTGCATGACTTGCAGTTTATGTCTTAATACTCAGAACGTGTCTTAACCCTCTTTGTATATGTAAGCTAATGGGAATTATACACACACATATATATATATATACACACACACACACACAGTAATATATATATTGTATATTTAGGCAGCAATCCCTCTTTTATACAAGTTTCATTAAAGCTGACTGAAAAGGTACTGTCATTAAGCTTTTTTATCTAATTTTTCTGTACAAGCATTTTCTTTTCTGCACACAAAATGGGTAAAACAGTCATGGGGAAACTTTGGCCCAATTGACATTCTGAATGGCACACCACATTTCATGAGGAAAATAACGTTATTAAAATGTTGTTGTTGTCCTTTCGTTCTCACTTGTTCACTGATGCATAGACACATACATAAACAATGTTTAAATACAACATGTCTTGAATTTTGTAACATTTTGTTGAAGGTAACTTTGTCAGCATTTTAAACCTTTAGTGATTTTCACTGTGGAAGATCATAAGTGTAAGCAACTTTTGCTTCAGAAACCAGAAACATTATGATAATTATTTTTCTCTAGAGAATAAATATACTTTAAAAAATGTTTTTTCATCGTCAAAATGAATAAATTAGTAACAAATCAAAAACAGCGGTGTGTGTTAATCACTCTGTCACCAGTGATATTATGTTTCTTTTTTTCTAAATTATAGAAGGAATCTTTTCCCTAAAGAAAAAAACAACATTTCTAAGGCAGATGCATATGTGCATGGTCTTTTGTTTGAAAAATGGCTGCAGTATCTGTAATAAAAAGATTTTTTTAATAGTGCGGCCCACCTTATGATGAATTGTGCCTCATGCAGCCCACTGTTCAAAAAATGTTGCCCATGCCTAGTATAAAAACTGTCCAAAAGTTCACAGTTTGTGTCCACAAAAGCAAACACTTGTATGAACCCAAGAAAAATTAAATAAAAAGCTTAATGTCAGTCGGTTTTCTCAAAACTTGTATAAAAAGCGATTGCTGCCCAAATACACAATTTTCTACACACACACACACACACACACACATATATATATATATATATATATATATATATATATAGTTTGGTTATCAGCAAAAACTCTTTGATAATAGTTTATTTTTTGGTCTTATGAAACAACTACTCAAGTGGCTTGGATATAGGAATCAGTAGAGCTGAATTCAAATTCCAGTCGAATCTATTACGTTCACTTACGTGCTAATACCCTTGGGAAAGGTATGAATCCTCTTCTTCTCCCCCAGCTATGGGTAAATAGCAAGACAGACCAGGTTCTATAGCCTTGGATGGCAACTGGTTTACTGGAGAAAGAAATGGTAACCTACTGCGGGAAAAAATCTGTCTCGTCAGTCCTGTATCAAAAGATACATGATCGCCTAAGTGTGTATCATGCATGTTGCATAACTGACTGAGATATAATTTAATGTAATTTTTTTTTTCTTTTTTTTTTCATCAATGAATTTATTTCTACAAGTCTTTCAGTCATTGATTTAAAAAAAAAAAAAGAAAAAAACAAACAATGAGAAAGGTTTGTAGTACATCCATAACTTTTTTAGGTGTGAGATGGAGAAAACAAATGAGCATGTTTATGGTAACGTTCAACCTTTTTTGCTGTTCTGGATACTTTTACTGGTTTCCAAATGAAAGCTGATATTTGAGTTATCTCCCTTTATTATCATTGTTCTTGCATGCGAAGAAAAATTGATAAAATAATTCATCCATATATACGCATTTATTAGACTTTTACTTTTCTGTGGATTCTACTGTTTGAAGATTCAACGAATGAAGAATAGGTATTGCATTAATAATGACTGTAATTAAAGAGCAAAAAATATCATTAAAATATTAAACTAATTCCAATGGTCCTACGTAATTGAATAATAATTGTAATTATTGCCTTTATTAATACATTGTTATAAAAAAAAACAGTTTAAGATATGTTTTTACAATAAGGAATTTAAAAAATAAAATGGAATATTCAGTTGTATTTTTCACTTCAGCGATATAAATGATGAGTGGATATTTAATTATTAATGTTTTAAAAGTATTTTCTTTAATATACAGTTATTTTGATCAATTTTATGTTTCACAAAAACGTTTATTTTTTTAAACTGCGCATCAAGATTGCAATTCCAGTTCGATGACGGAGTTGGGGATAATATAAAGAGGTAGATAACCACAGATATCTGTAGCTCAATCTGAGGTCATTTTATATATATATATTGGGGGTGATGAAGTGTTTTCAGCATAACAAAAATCTGCTTTTTTATTTTATTTTATTTTATTTTATTGAGTTTCTTGGTCGACCAAGAACTTGATTCAGTTTTTATCTTTGTGTCGTGGGTGACACTTCATTCCCACTAGTGACCTGCATACAAGTCCACACATTGTACAACAGTGAGGATCTTGGGACATAGCCACAGGAATATTTGCTGATGCTTTTCACCATTGTTTTTTGTATCTTAGCCAGTCAATAAAACCGATTTCATAATTTCTGATACCAATCTGGCACAAATATCTCCAGTTATTTCTATCCAACACAATTTACTAAAAGTGAGAATGAGGTACATTGATAGCTGAGAGTTTACTCTTTAGCTTTTGTTTTTATACATGAGCCAAGTATATCACGTAAAAAGCAATAGTGTTGGTTTCTAGAGAAATAGAGTAGAGATGTGTTGATTTCTAGAGAAATAGAGTAGAGATGTGTTGATTTCTAGAGAAATAGAGTAGAGATGTGTTGATTTCTAGAGAAATAGAGTAGAGATGTGTTGATTTCTAGAGAAATAGAGTAGAGATGTGTTGATTTCTAGAGAAATAGAGTAGAGATGTGTTGATTTCTAGAGAAATAGAGTAGAGATGTGTTGATTTCTAGAGAAATAGAGTAGAGATGTGTTGATTTCTAGAGAAATAGAGTAGAGATGTGTTGATTTCTAGAGAAATAGAGTAGAGATGTGTTGATTTCTAGAGAAATAGAGTAGAGATGTGTTGATTTCTAGAGAAATAGAGTAGAGATGTGTTGATTTCTAGAGAAATAGAGTAGAGATGTGTTGATTTCTAGAGAAATAGAGTAGAGATGTGTTGATTTCTAGAGAAATAGAGTAGAGATGTGTTGATTTCTAGAGAAATAGAGTAGAGATGTGTTGATTTCTAGAGAAATAGAGTAGAGATGTGTTGATTTCTAGAGAAATAGAGTAGAGATGTGTTGATTTCTAGAGAAATAGAGTAGAGATGTGTTGATTTCTAGAGAAATAGAGTAGAGATGTGTTGATTTCTAGAGAAATAGAGTAGAGATGTGTTGATTTCTAGAGAAATAGAGTAGAGATGTGTTGATTTCTAGAGAAATAGAGTAGAGATGTGTTGATTTCTAGAGAAATAGAGTAGAGATGTGTTGATTTCTAGAGAAATAGAGTAGAGATGTGTTGATTTCTAGAGAAATAGAGTAGAGATGTGTTGATTTCTATTTACACAGTTTATGCTACCTGTAAATACAAATTTTAAATTCTTATATGAGAAAGAGACTGTTTTTTTAGAAAAAGATATTTAGAATTATGAAAAATTTATGAAAATTATAACTGGTTAATTTTTAAATATATGAACATGATTTTTATGTGAATATTTAAAATAAATTAAAACATGGCTTGGTACAATTAATTTAAAAAAATTTTTAAATTTATGATATTAAAATTTTTTAATGAACAAACAGTTTTACAATTTAAATTTTTTAAATGTAGTAAGGTTACTTTAAGTCTGTTGGCCAGAAAATATGAAAATAAATAACTGAACTTTTCATTGGCCTGTTATCTTGAATTTACACAAAATGATTCAGCTGAAATTTTCAGTGATTTTTAGATATATTTATGAAAAAAATAAATGAATACAACATAAGAGACACAAAATGTGAAAATGAAATCGAGAAACTATTAAAAAATAAACACAGTTCATGGTTAACTCCACCCCAAATCACCCACTTTACAGGTTACCAAAAGTAAATCAACTGAAAATCTTGATGAGACCAATTATATCAGGAATAGACAGCACCCCACATAAACTAACAGACACAATAACAAAAATTTTAACCCAACCTCTTGGCACAATTAGCACCTCACATATTAAAAAAAAAACTTTGATCTTTTAAATGAATTAAAGAACACAGGCATCAAAAATGAATATATGATTAGTTTAGATATAAAATCTGATTACACAAATGTTCCTGTAAAGAAATGTTTAAATTTACTAAACACATACTTAACTAAAACAAAAATTAAATTTACCTATTCCTACACATGAAATCATAAAAATGTGGCATTTAATCACTAATCAATGTTTTTTTCACTTTTGATAACAATTTTTATAAACAAAAATTTGGTTTATCAATGGGGTCTCCTCTTAGTGGCATTTTGGTTTGTCTTTTTTTAAGAATTTCTGGAAAGTGATACTTTCAAAAATATTTTAGCATACATCCACATTTTTATATATATATATATATATATATATATATAAATATAAAAGTGAACATTGAAGTCAACACTTAGAGGTGACAGTCTGTTTCATGCTAAACACAA
Source organism: Acanthosepion lycidas (assembly GCA_963932145.1). Taxonomy (NCBI): domain Eukaryota; kingdom Metazoa; phylum Mollusca; class Cephalopoda; order Sepiida; family Sepiidae; genus Acanthosepion; species Acanthosepion lycidas. The sequence goes on from OZ010575.1 coordinate 48,276,952, forward strand.
TTATCAGGCCACAGATATCAGGCCTGACGATTGTGTCTAGCCTTAAACAGATTGTTGCCTCTCAGTGTTAACTTCAATGTTCACTTTTATATTTACACACGTTCTATCTCTGATATTGAGCACTTTATCCCATAAATATAGCACAATTTAAGAGTATATTTCTTTATATATATATATATATAATATTTTTAATTTTGAATGCCTTGTGTATAACAGAACATGTGCCCCTTGAATTTCTTTTTTTTTTTTCTTTTATTATTTTGGAAGATGCAGTTCTCTTGATTTTTCTTTCTCTCAACATATTGAGAGAATAACAATCTTAAGATGGTTATGTTTAGCACTTAAACTAAATAAGTTAATTAAAATTTAGGAAGTAAAACTCTTAAATTATTATTAGTTTAATTTCATCTTGTTACTTTTTATCACATGACTCCAAAATTTGCTTCACAAGAAAAATGTATTACTTGATTCAGATGGTATTAAATGCTTCAAATTTTAAAAAATAACAAAAAAGCAAAAACTACTGACTTGAATGTAGCTTATTTTAAATTGATCATATCAATGATTTCTTTCTGATTTAATAGTTGTCGTTCCTATATAAAGGGAGGTAATACTAGACAAATTATTAAGAGATACTAAGTTACTTAGAAACAAAGAAAAGTGTGTTGAAATGTGTTGTCATAATTATCATCCTATGTAACAAGTAAATGCTGAACATTTTAATTAAAGATAAATTGACTTGAAGTGACAGAAATGTGGTTCTCCAGAGGGTCAGCATGCCATAAACGGAATAAGTGATCAACAACAAATATATTTTTTTTTTTTAAATTGGAACTAAAAGGACACTTAAATATTTCTACTTAGAGTCAGGAAGGGACAGTTGAAATTTCTGGGGCACATATTGAGGGCTTGCAAAATTTACTACTCACAATACATGCTGAAGCAGTAAGGAACAGAGGGAAACAATGAGTAACCTACCTAATGAATTTCTGTGACAGAATGGCAGCATGGTGACATAGTGGGATGGTAAAAGAGTCAAATGGTGCTTAGAGTTACAGTAATAGGCAGTTGTGGCGAGCCATAATGTCCCTTGACCAGAAGGGACATGGCACATTTTTCTTATTAATTATACAGCCTATTGTTGAGGACAAAAGTTTTCATCTTTTCAATAACATTCACTTTATCTCCTTATGTTGAAGCCAGGTGACACCCTAATGAAAAGTTAATAATACTAGTTTTAACCTATGAAAATTTCACAGTTTTCCTATTTGAATTTTCTGATGGATCTTAATTCTTCAGATGATGATTGAATAAGCTTGTGGCATGTTCTATGACAGTAAAATACCCTTAGAAATTCCTCTAATACGTTGTTAAATATTTGAGCTTAACAACTTCAACAAAATATTGTGATAACTATGACAAATATAAATCCTGGTCACTATTTTAAGAAATAAGTGGGTACAAATCAAAAGATTTGAAACTGACAACTTTTTCTTATTTCTCTGAAACAGCTGTTAAACACTTCTATTTTCCATTTTCTCAATGAAACCAAGTAGTATCAGTGATACGTCTTTTGTCTTCTCATATGATCAAAACAGAATAGTCCTTTATTTATGACATATTAGCAGATGTTAAACACTTCTATCATACTTTCTTTTTTTTTTTTTTTCCTCACTGAAACCAAGGAGCGTCTTCTGTCTTTCCATGCGCTCAAAATGAAATAATCAATTATTTATGAGGTATTGGCAGTGCGTAATGATCATGTGGACTAATGAAAGAAGGAACAAGCACAATTATTATATGATGTTTTCTTGATATAATCAAACAGTATAGTAAACAGGACCACAAACTGTGATAGTGTTTTTTTTGTTTTCTTAAGATATACGCTAACATTTTTAAAAATAAATATGCATTTTTTTGCCTGTTTCTTTTTTTGACCTTTGATTTTTAACTACCATAACTAACTGTGGCTATTCTTTCATTGTTTTACAGTTTTTTCAGTTAAAATCTCCCCACAAAAAATATTGTTATGCAAAATGTATTTTCTCACTCATGTTGAACTATATCTTTCTTGGAATATAAGCTTTGCCATTTTTTTGTCAATTTAGCTGTTTGAATTTAAAATGCCAGGATACCTAACAACTCTCTGTAATGCATGTTGCAGTAAATACTTCTGGCATAGCTGAATTACAGCCACATCACATTGAAACACTGGTTTCTATACAATTACTGAAATTAAGCAATGTTGAGCCTGATGAGTACTTATATTGGGAATACTAGGTGCTGCAGGCTTGGCTGTGTAGGTGGTATAATGGATAATTGTTTGGAATTGTTTAATCAAAGAGCCGAGTTCCAATTTCATTTGGTTCGTTATATTCAGCATGCATCCATCTCTTCATCCCCAGCTATGGGTTAATTAGTAGGACATGTATCACTAAATCATTATCTCAAAAAAAAATATCTTAAAATCTGAAAATATCTTCTGACTTCAAATAACCTGCAAAGGGTTGATAAGTCCTAGAAAACAAATCAATCAAAATCTGGCTTAGCTAAAAGCAGTGGCAACTAAAATTTTTATATGCTAATGGTAAACAACAAATAAACAAACATTATTTTGTTTAAATTAACAACAATGTATTTCCACAAAAATAACAATTGTTAGAAAAAAAATAAGTGCGTATGTGTGTGTGCTTGTAAGTGCTCGAAGGTTGTGGCAAAATTACTTACCTGCTGGGCAGCAGGTATCCAGGTAACAAAAAAGGGAGAGAAAAGACATTTTTAAAAATGCACAATTTTTTATATTCATACTACGTATCTAAGGAGGCATGGTGGAGTAATGGGTAGCGGCTTAGATTGAGGAATTGGAGAGTCTAGTTCAAATTCCAATCAGATCCATTACATTCACTTACATGCTAATACCCTTGTGAAAAGTGTGAATCCTCTTCTTCTCCCCCCAGCTATGGGTAAGTAGCAGGACAGACCGTGTTCTATAGCCTTGGATGGCAATTGGTCTACTGCAGAAAGAAATGGCAACCTACTGCAGGAAAAAATCTGCCTCGTCAGTTATGTATCGAAAGCGTGTATTGCGTATGACCCAAAACTGATGTATCTAAGGGAGGTAATCCAATTCTGCCACAGTTTAACTAGGTTCTTGTTTCTTTTTATCTGCATTTATTCATTTTTTTTTTTTTATTGTGGTTTTGATTCCTACACACGACACTACTTTAGAACTTCGCAAACATTCATTTACTCGTCGAACCTTATTTCATTTGAAACTTGTCATGATAACTTGAGGTGGCGCAGCCCAATTCTCACTTTTCAGCCTTGACAGAGTTCAAAAACATTTTTATGTAGCTGATGAATTATTTTCCACTGTACAATCCTTCTCCCACTGACAGAATATTGCTAGCATCTCGCTACTCTATTACTATTTTCATGGCAAATATTCGTATGAGCTTCATTCCATCAGTCCAGACCTTCACAGCTATGATCCGCCATGCAATGTACACAGCCAAGTCATCTTTATTCCCTTCCTTGGTAAGAAGGAACTTCCACTCAGACAACTTTTTCCTTAGAGCAACAGACTCCCGAAGGTTTGCTTCCCTGATTACAACAATCTTAACCTCTTCAAGTTCAATCTATCCTACATGTCCTCATAACATGCACCTCTTACTCCCCACTTGTATCAACCTTATTCAGTAACCCTCTACCTTGAGTGACTCTGTTTTTTTTTTATTTTTAATTAACTTAGCAATTAGATAATTAATCTGTACTAACTGGATCAATAGTTATACTCTCTATGACACATAATTGTATTAAATTGCATGGTAAGTTACAATAATGTCAATTTTATGTCAGTACAAACTAAGTTTTCTGGTAAAATGAAAATGTTGTTTTCATTGAAGGCATTCTAATTATTCATAGATTAATTTTTTTCGTACCATGTAATAGTATTTAATAATTACCTTGATTATGTAACAACTTTTAAAAACAGTTCTGAATCATTTTTATCAATTTCCGTTGAAGCAATTTAGGACTTTAGTACTAAGGGAGATAATTCTTGCTAGTACTATTTTATATATACAACTGCAGAAAGAAAATTAGGTTATTCATCTTGGTATTTTCAGAATAATATTGTTTTATTATTATTATTATAAAAATATGAATTTGCATATTATAATGTAAATATGAAATTATGTATTATTATTGTAAAGATATGAATCTGCATATTATAATAAAAATATGAGTTGGCATATTATCATTATAATAAAAATATGAATTTACATGTTATTATTATAAAAATATGAATTTAATACAACCTGAAGTATTGACAGAAATATCTTTATTAATAAGTTATGAACTATCCACAGAATAAATTTATTAGTGATATCATTTATGGTTAAAGAATGAAGTTTGCTTGTAATAATAATAATAAGTAGTAGTAGTAGTAGTTCCCCATAAAAAAAAAAAATAAATAAATGACAGGATTATTTATGAAGGGGGAAGGTATCAATTCTGCAGGCTCTGCAAAAGCTGTTTATATATATATATATATATATATATATATATAAACTGCCTATATATTCTTTTCTAAACAATTTAGGTTGTTGGTTAATTTAATAACATATTAACACTTATTGTGTTGCTTGATGTCGAATATGAATTTTAGAGGATAAAAATCACAATGAATGAATAGTTTGTATTTGAGTGAAATGGTAAACACTCATTGGGTTTATATTTAAGTCTTTAAGCATCTGCCTGGAAAGTGGACTCTTTTGGTGCAGAGGTTTCATCCCTCTGTAGAGGATACAGTCAGCATATTCCAAGCTTCTGTAATAAAGGATACAAGGAAAGGGGGGAAAGAAGAATGGTAAAGGGGGAGAAAGGAAGATTAATGGAATGAAGAAAAAAAAAAAAACATGTAGACAGAGAGGTATGCTGACTTACGTATTATTACTCCTTTATTCCTTTGGTCTTTTAAAATGAGTGAAGGTTTAAACAGCATTTTTTTATGTAGGAAGGTAAGTATATAAATAATAATAAATATAAATTTGGCACTGAACATCAACTTTCATAGTCATACCTCAATGATAAAATATTTGCACACAGTGGAAAAGATAACTTTAATATTGAATAGAAAATGTTATAAAAATGATCAGAATTTAATATACCAGTCGTGATTTTTAAGAGCTTGTGATAATTCAAATAACATTGTTATTAACTTCATTTGATAAAATGTTGTTGCTTATAAACAAATTTGAAAAGTCATCCCACATCATACTTATTACACTTGGTGACAAGTTTTCTCAACAGATAAAACTAATATTTTTTATTATATGATTTCAGATGCAGCCGTATTTTGCCTGAGATTTAACGCTCAGAAAGGATTTTACATTAATTGCCTGTAATACTGTGGATAATGGTACAGTTGGAAAATAGTACATGACCATCTTTGATACATCAATGTCAGTCTGTTTGCATGACTGACTGGCTATTTTTTACCATGTGGATCTCATCTGCTTTCTGGAAATAATGTAAAGAGAAAAAAAGTGCTATTCTGCTGTTATTAAAGCAAACCATGTTCAGGAGTATTTGTTACCCCAAAAGAGATGCAACAACTCAAAGGTGGAGAAACTCACAAATACCAAAGCCTAGTTAAAGATTAGGAGTAAATTTCTTAAAATATATTTGGAGAGGATCAAAGTAGAATTGCTTTTGCCTGTATGAGGCATTATAAAGAAAAGAAAAGAGAAAAAAACCCAAAAAAAAAAACCAGAAAAAGCAATCTTTAACAGCATCTTCTTATTTATAAAAATGATATCTTGTGATATCCAAGATGAAAAAAAAAAAAAAAAAAAATGTAAAAAAGAAAAACCCCAAAAAAGAAAACAACAACAACAGCATCATCATCATGGAAAATTTTAAAAAAAAAAAAAAAATAAAAAAAAATGTCCCAAAAAAAAAAATTAAAAAAAGAAAATTATTAGTATCAAAAATTACTTTGATACACATTCTGGGGGTGACAGCTCACTGAGTAGAGCATTGAATGACAGGCATCTAGGTCTATAGTTCTGTCCCCGGTGCCAAGTTGGTGAGGTATATTAAACATATCTCATCTAAGAGTCAGAAAACTCCAAATTTGCAAAAAAAAAGAAAAAAAGAAATTAATTGGAGGAAAAAATTGAGCTATTCCCCATGCCACCTGCTAAAAAAGAAAAAATAAATCAGTATACAGGTAGTATAGATATGTCTTAAATGATATGTATTGATGTCTTTGAGAAGAAAAGAAAAAAATTGTATAAAATGTAAAAATTTTCAGAAAAAAATGATTGTCAAAAAGAAGCACTTTTTTTTTTCTTTGTTTTTCCTACTGATTTATTCTGTATGGAGAATAATAAAAAAAAAAAAAAAAAATGATTCTGTTATAAAAAGAAATTATTTGGACTGCTTCTCCCTACTATAAGAACAAAAAAATTGAAAAGCTAAAAAAAAAAAAAGAAAAACATCATCTCATCTATAATTCTTGATGCCTGGCTGATGTACAGGCTATAGGCAACATCCTTCTCCTCGTCTGTATACTCTTAATTGTAAGCTGAAGATTCAAAAAAGAAAAAGGAAAAAAAAAATTCTTTTCTGTATAAATATATTATAAAATGAGATCTTTACTACATGGATGGATATATATATATATATATATATATATATATTATAATAATATTTTTTGTTTAAAAATATGATTCCTTCGCTACATAAGAGTTCTCATGTTTCAAAAACGAAAGCCGAAAATTTCGCTGGAAGATGAAACGGGACTAAACACCACAATTCAACTTAATTTTAATTATTTGAATGATTTCGGCTCTCGTTTTTCAAACATGAGAACTCTTATGTAGCGAAGGAATCATATTTTTAAACAAAAAATATTATTATAATGTAAGCTCTACTTCTGTATGGAGCACTGTCTTCTTAAAAATAAAAACAAAAATACTAAGGAACCCCGGATTATGCACCCAACGTGTTCTTTTCTATTTTCTGCATACCTGCACCATGATTATATATATATATATATATATATATATATATATATATAGAAAGAGAGACAAATTTTTACAGAAAAAGTGGGTGAAGATGAATTCATCATATACATACACACACAAATCAAATGTAAAACAACACATTCTACATGAAAAAATTACATAAGCAACAAAGAATTGATTATGGAATGAGGTAGGAATTACATTATCTAAGAGTAGCACATTTCCATATTGATTCAGCTCTATGTTAACCTGATGCTGAATTAAGAATATCCTCTTTCTTGAATTTCTTCTTTAAAAACATCCAAAGTTGGATTTAATCCGTTTTACACCCACATGATCCATTCCAGAAAACTCAAAATCATCTCCAAGATATTCTCATCACACATCTGCTTGGATTCACTAGAATTACAAAACAAATCTTCAGGAATGCAAAGCAAGCATAATGGATGTACATTTATTCTTCTTGAAAAGATTCTTAGCAAAAAAAAAAAAAAAGCTACATGGCAGATTTGGAATTTTTTGACCACACTAGCATCCATAAAGGAGCTTATGAAATCTCCATATCTATTTGAAATCATTTTAGATTCATGCATTTCTTTCTTTTCTAAAATCCTGCCCAAACTATGAAACATACATTCGAATGTGAGCAGGACACTCTCTTTATCTTGCTCTGACCCTGATGAATTCTAATTTCAGAAACTTAAAGTAAAAATAAATACAGAGTTAAAAAAAAAAAAGGTTGCTTTTTGCAGATGAAATATTTAATGTAGATATTTGAATGCTAAAACATGTCTTATAATTAAAAAGGAAAAAAAAAATGAAAATATGCCATTTTTAGCTTAAAAAACATACAAAGAAGAATATTCAACAAATTAAAATACATACAGTAATGTATATTGGTTTTTTGATGAGAAACCAATACAAAAAAAAAAATCAGAATGTATGTTATTACATTATGCATAATACTAAGGAGTTACAGTCAGCTGTAAGCTTTCTTATTCTATTTTTTTTTTTATTTTTATTTTTTATCATGCGCAAAATTCAGATCTATGACATGTTATTAGCAATGCAAGTCTCTGTGTTGTTTGACTGCAGGAGGAAAACATGGAAAAGAAAAATAACTATTTTCTTACAAAGAATATGGTAAATCTTCAAATGTACATGGCTCTTTTTTTAAAGGATTTTGCTTCTGGCATTTTCTGGAAATCTTTCAAAAGGAAGATGGAGAAAAAATTTCAACTTGTCAACTAAGGATTTAAAAATTAATTCTCAAAAGTTAAATATCAAAGGATTTGAAATTGATTCTGAGGAAATTAAATACCAACAGACCCAATATGATAACTAAGGATTTAAAATTCTGTGAAATTGAATATCAACTCGCAGGTATGACAACAAAGGATTTAAAAATAATTCTGGGAAATTAAATATCAACTCCCAGATATGACAATAAAGGATTTTAAATTAATTCTGGGAAATTAAATACCAACAAACCTAATATGACAACTAAGGATTTAAAATTCTGGGAAATTAAATATCGACTCCAAGATATGACAAAAAAGAATCTAATATTAATTCTGGAAAACCGAATATCATCTCCCAGATATGACAACTACGGATTTTAAAATGATTCTGGGGAAATTAAATATCAATTTCCACATACGACACAGTGATTCAAAATTAATTTTGTGAAATTGAAGTTATATTTGGAAGATTATTTATCTTGAAATTTAAAAAAGTAAAAAAAAAAAAATTAGAATTATTCTATTCTGACTCCATCGAAAATATATTATGGTCAAATCCAGGATTCTAATATCACAAGCCTGGATTGTTTAAAAGTATTAAGTCTTTTGCAATGGAATATTTTACCAAATCCAAGTTCTGGCTATTGAATTCTTTTTACAAATAAAAATTGTCCAGCATGTTGTATTTGATTCAGTCTTGGAATATGATGCTAATCAATTTAAGAAGACAGAGCATTAGCTTTCTTTAAATATAATTTTAAAAAATGAGAATTACCAAAAATTCTACTTTATATATTAACTCTCTTGTGTGAGTTTGAATTTGGTTCTGTCCCTCATCAAATACAGGAAGTTGAAACTAAGTTACTGTTATTGCCCTGCTCTATGTATTGACAGAAAAAAGAAAAAAATCCTCAGGATTTTAGCACCAGCCATTTTGGATACTTATTTCATCAATATGATTATTTATTCTGTTCACAGAAAATTCATAGGCTTTTTTTTTCTTTCAAGAAAGTATTGTAAATCACAAGGAATCAACATTGGAGTTTGGATTTTGTCCTGTTAAAAACGAATAGCCAACATTAATTTCCTTAGAAAGCCACATGACCACAACAGAAATAAAAGTTTATAGAAGATAAGGATAATTTAGAATTCTGTCTCCCCAACACACATCTATACTTGATTTTTGTTTATTTATTTGTGACTGTCACAGTAAACTAAGTTTTAGACACTCTGTAGGCACCCATTGGAAGATAGGGAAACACGTCATTAATTTTGGGTTATGATTTCTCCGTCCAAAATAAGGTTAAAACATTGCATCAGCATTTAATACCTGCATGTATTTAGATATCTAACTTAAATAGCTAAACTTGTAGGTATGATATTATAGTGTTATCAGTGTTAAAAATTCCATCCTTAGTTTTTGGGCCATACCATAGTCAAATTATCAACTCTCAGGCAAATTACTAACACTGGATTGATTAGATATCGAAATATTAACAATTCTGTTCATCTTGTTTTTGATGCTACAAAAATGACAATTATCAATAGATAATATTTTTCTGGTTATTTTCTACAATAATCTTCTTTCTATTAAACTGTTTTGTCATCCATCTGATTCCCTAAAAATTTGTTGATACGTACATGAAAAGTAGAAGGACGATTGCTAGACAGAAATGGTTAGCTAGCTCTGTTGTGGCTTTGTTTAAGATTAAATTCAACTTAGTGAATATATATATATATATATATATATATATATAATCTTAACATGTGCTATATTTATGGGATAAAGTGCTCAATATCAGAGAATAAAGCATGTGTAAATATAAAAGTGAACATAGTGGCCTGACAATTGCATGTAGCATGAAACAGACTGTTGCCTCTAAGTGTTGACTTCTATGTTCACTTTTACATATATATATATATATAAATATATATGTTGGTAGGTGTAAAATGAATACACCATTACAGAAAAATAAAAAAATAATTGCTCAATAAAAAAATAATTGTTCAATGTTTGAAAAAAAAAAATGGAGCAATTTAAGATCAAATCAAAAGAAATTGAGAGAAATTGTATTGTACTACAAGTTAGCTAGTTTCACCATCAGATCATCAGGCTGCTAGTACCAAGATGTAATATGCCCCCCCATATATATATATATATATATATATATATATATATATATATGCTTTATCCCTGCAGGATACAAGCCATTTTGAAAGACAGTAGAGTATTTTCCTATTGCTTTCTCTTAGACTGTTTACTATGTAAGGCTACAGAATCTAATCTACCCTGCTATTTAACTACTATCTGGGGCAAGAAGTGAAAGATCCATGTCCTTCCCAAGGATATTTGTGAAAAAATGATCCCAACAGATGAGGCAGGAATTTGAACCATGTTTACCAATTCCTCTAACAGACCAAAAAAGCTAACACGACTCATACCGTCAAAAATTATGGAAACATTTAATTTTTCAATTCAATGAATTTTATTTTTCAAATGATTAAAAGATATTCAATGAAAATTAATATGAAACAAATAAGAAACAATGTATTAGCAGCCTGATCACTCTCACATATAAATGAAATACTTCTTTCTTAATATAACTTTAGGTATGTTCATATATTCGTATAAATGCTTTATCTAATTACTAAGGGAATACCAAGTCATATGATGAATAAAGTCATATATGTGTGTCAAAATCCTGATATAAGTAAAATATATTTGTAAAGACAATATAAATAGGAATAAAAAAATCTTTAAATTAATACATAAATAATTAAACAAAATAAAATAAGATACATGCAAATAAATAATTAAATTATATAAAAAAAAAAAAAATAAAAATTCAACAACAACAACATTTACTTACTTTTGCTGATGAGGAAATAAATTACATCACTTAACATCCTCCATAGTTTACCTTTCTTTACACAGCAAGCTTTAAAATTTTTAGCACATTCTCAAATTGAAAATTTTAAAACTTAACACTATTTTTCCTCTACATCTGCATAAAAATACAAGTTACAAAATAGCATATCTGCATTTACCTTGATAAACTTCCTCAAGTGATAAAACACATGGGTAAAGCGTTCCTTTTGTATTTTATTTATATATGTAAGTTTGATATTATAAAATATATGCCAAAATACTGCTGAAAAAAATTTAGATTATTTTGTTTTCATTTCTTTGTGGGTCCTTCTCTTAGTTTGCCAATTGGTGAGATCCTTAAAACATTAGTTGTATTTAGAGTTTGATAGATTTACCATTTTTTCCAGGATAGTACACTTGTGGAACTGAAACATACTAATTAATTTTTTAAAGTGTTGCATTTTTTGGTCATACTAAAAAAAAAAAAAGTAAAAAAATTAAGTAATTCAACATTTTACAACCAGTGTAATAAAGACATGTACCAAAGTAAATGAAAATTCCACCTTCTGACATAATGGTCACATTTGAATATATATGCATGATTTGTTTAGTGTCTTTGACAGTTGTTGAATTTGAAACATTTATTGTTATTTATAATAATTCAATAAAAAATTTCTTATAAAAAAAAATATTCTTCAGATTAAAACAATTTTAAAAAATAAAATAATATTACAAAAACATGTTAGGTTTTAAATTTAAACTGTAACAAGCCTAAAAAAAATAATTTCTGTATTGTAAAGATATTTTTTATTAAGTTAGCTTTAGTTTTTTTTTGTTTTGCTTTGCTTTGTTTTTTCCAATTTGGAACAAGTTTGAGCAACATTTATTTCTTGAAAGTAAATTATCATTTTAGTTTTTGACATTTGTATTAAGAAAATAGCTGACTGCCTTTTCTTTAAACTTTCGCGTGTTAATTTTGTGGGATTTAGGTATAATAAGACAGCTAATTATAAATAACATAAACACTTATAATAAAGAAATAGAAAAAAACTTTTTTCACAAGTTAATTACTTTAAAATTACACCTACAAATCTCTTTTCCCGTCATCTGCCATGATTAGTAAGCAAAGAAACCATATCTGCTCATGTTCTGCCTCTGAGAAAACTAACAGAATGTAAAACACAATAGTTTAAATTACAGACTGATTTTTTTTAAGATAAAAAAGAAATCAGAAAATTTCAATTTTACATTTAAAATTTCCTTAAAAGCCTCTCTGTTATTCCCAAGATAATGGTATTTGATACATACATGCAATGCTAGAACTATTAAAAGAATTCTTGAATTATTTATTTCTTTGTTGGTCTCTCTCTCTTGGTTAATCAATAAAAACAATAAATCCTAGTGTAGGACACTTTCAGAACTTAAATACGCTAAATGATATTTCAAAGGGTTGTATTTGGGGGTATTTAAAAAAACAAAAAACATTATCCCTTTAAAAGTCCTCCTAGTTTGAATATTGATGTTTTTCTGTTATGCTTAGTTATGCAGCCATGTTGACCTTGAACAAATCATTCTCACCTAAAATCAGTTCATTGCTATCCTTGTGAAATATACGATTTAAGTGGTGTATGTATTGACATTTTTCTATTTATTTTTCTTAACTGGAAATATTTCATTAGACACCTTTTTACAAGATATTTTTTTTTTTTAGATGTATAAGATCTCAAGGGATTCCCCCACTTTAGTCCCCTACCTCTATTAAGAAACAAGAAAAGATAACTCTGCTTATGATTTTAAAACAACAGAAGTAAGAAAAAAATAAAAATATAAGCCAAAAGATTATGAATGAATAAAAAAAAACTTTACAAAAGAAAAGCAAATAAAAACAAATTCTGAAAAAAAAATGGAGAAAACAAAAAAAGCTTTCTGAAAAAAAATATAAAAAAAGCAAATTAAAAATAAAAAAAAGCAAATTAAAAAAGACAAATGAAATTGAAGTTCTTTGATTCTAGAAAATTCTAAAATCTGTCCGATTCTAGAACCACCTGTAAATAACAAGTCTGTAAAATGTGTCGCTGACTGTGTGGCTGTGACAATTGTTGCTTCTTTTTATGAATTGGTATACAGCAAAAAAAAAAAAAAAAAAAAAAACCCCACAATATCATTATGGCTTTACCTTGGGAGACACATGGAATACTTAAAAATATTAAAAAAACAAAAACAAAAAAAAAAAAAACGAAAACAAAACGACAAACATATCTCTAAAGGAATGACTTGAGATATATAAAACTTCTTAGGCAACATTTCTGGCCCACAATTGGAAACAAGAGCCTCTCATTAGACAGAAATGGATGATGTCATTGGAATTTTATTTTATCAGGAAGGATAAATGCTCTACATACAACAATGGAAGCTATTTTTATGTGGTAAGTAGGAATTCTTCTGATTTTATATACACTGACATACATATCAAAGATTGTATTTAATTGGAGGGAAAGAGTCTACTTGGATATTTTTTTGAAAAGCAAAGCTGTCTTTGTAAACAAAGTACTCACTATTAAGAAATAAGTGTTAATCACATCTTCCTAACTCAGAGAACTCATGTATGGATTAGATAGTAGAATGTATTTACAGATATATCTATATATAAACTTATCTCACACATCTGACAAGCAGATACTGGTTGTGCAAAATTCTGAGTTAGGATGGTAAGTCTGAATATTTCAACTTGTTTGTTTATATATATATATATATATATATATATATATATATAATATTGATTTTTTTTCAAAATTCCTCTAAAATATAATTCTAAAAAACAATACTTGTGCATTCACTACTACTAAATTTTCATTCTGTGTTTGTGTATATGTCTATATATATATATATAAGGCATGTCTGATTGAATAAATTGCAGACATTATGTCTGCTAAAAGAGAATTTGCTGCATAAATACACAAATTTTAATATATATATATATATATATATATAATCACACACAATTATATGTTCTGCTACCTGATAATTCCTTCTGGATGGATTGATTGATTTTTTTATGACTTATCAATCTTTTTCATATTATTTAAAGCCAGAAAATAATTTTTGGCTTGTAAGAATTTTTGGTAAATAATAATGATTTACAGATACAAGCCATACCAATTCATAGCTGATGTGGGGGACAAGAAATGGATTCATACCTTTGTACAAAGTGACACAACTGGAATTGGAACTTGGCTCTCCAACTTCCAATTCTGAGCCATTATCCATTACACCAACAGCACATGCATGTTTACAGCACCTGGTATTATACAAAGCAGGTACCCATGTAGGTACTGACCAGGCTAGATATTGCTGAACTTTCATAATAATATGAGAATTGGTGTTTTAATATGATATGGGTATCAGCCCTAATTCCTTCTGGTAGAAACTTTAATAGTAATCAGTGTACAAGGATTGCTTTTTATTTTTTACCTTTTATTTATTATATAGTGTATGTGAGTATGTGTGCAAGGTACAACCTCAGAGTTTTAGAAATATTAATCTTTTTATCTTTCAAGTTACCGAACATTTCACAATATACTTGAAATCATCACACAAGATATAAAGAACCCTATTTCCTTGGAGTTTTCATCCATTTTTTTATTCTTTGAGGAATCAGTTTTGTTCCTGATACTTTCTTTTGAGCAGTAATTCAAGTCTATTCAACTAAGTTGAAAAGTTCTCACTAGCATGTCTATTCAGGTCAGCATTTTTATTTGGTGCAAAGCTGTATGAAATATGTTAAAATATTTTTTAATGTTTTTAAATATTTTATGCATATTTTGATAAATGATAACAAAGATTTACTTTTTTTTTATTTTTGCTGCTTATATTTCATGCATATTTAATTGAAAATTAATGACTTATTTTGATGCTGATTATGACAATTTTAATTATATTTGCATAGCTCTTAAGATTTTTATTATTTGTTTTTGTTTCTGCTAGATAAAATTTTCCTCTTATATGTAGAATTACTGAAAAATTGAATGGATAAAAAAAATAATTATCATTTTGTTTGATTTTCGGAACTTTTCAGTAAACATATTTTTTTTAATATTTAGTAAAATTTATATCAGTTTTTGATATGTACAAAAGATGAAATTATCCTGATCTCATAAGTTATTCAAATATTTTAGACATTATAAAAATCGTTAGTGTCATATAAGTTAATTTTGTAGTTCAATTTGTTAAAATAAATTTATACTCATATAATGGCAGCAGACAGCATGGCATATGAAAGAATGGTTGACCACACCCATGTAAATAATAAAATCCTTGAAGAAAGAGAAATGATTTATTGAGAACAAGATTATTAGAATAAAAATATATAAATTAGTTGTGTTTCATCTGTCATAAGAAAAATAGCAGTTAATGCAGGATAAATTGACAAATGAATTGTAGGCAATTTTTTTGTTTTTCATAATGTGCATTTACTGTTTAAATTGATTTTTCTTTTATTAATTTTTCTCGTGTACTGAAATATTTAAATTGATTTGTCATTTACTCTCAATATTTTTTAATATACAATTACAATTCTTTTTAAGTTTTAGTCTTTTGTTGAGATTTGTAGACATCAGAGTTCTAAATACACTATTCTCCTTAGTATAATAGTGACACTTTGTTTTTTTTAATAACCTTCATTCATTTAGATATATTTTAAAGTATATTTCAATTTTTTTTTTTTTATTTTTTTTTTTTTTAACCTTGAGTGTCAATTTGGTCACTTTCTTAATATTAAACTTGTAATGTTATGGTTACTGACATGGTTAATTCCCTTACTTTGACAAAATCCTGAGCCAAATGGTGGAAAAAATTACAGTCTTTAATTAAGTCCTGTTATTCAGCAAATCTTCCTCTGATTCACGCCATGTTAAACCTCTCACCAACCATGATGGTAGAATTACTAACAAAATAGTTGTCTTCTGCACATGGCACCATATATCATTTCTGATTCACAGAACAAAATACATTTAAAATTTAAATATTATCCAATCACAGGCATTGCCACCTAAAAAAAAAAAAAAACAGTGGAAAAAAGTATGCTGAGTTGTGCTCCAGACACAAAATATGAGGCAAGTCAAATTCTTAGTAACAGATAGTTGTTCCCATTCTCACATTGAATTCACAGTGGCATCATTCTCCTTCCTCCCAATACTACAGACATCAAAGGACAACCACAGCCACAAATGTCAGTCAGACCCCAACTATACACACTTTTAGACAAAGAGAGATTGACCTTCATAAGACATTTCCTAAGCTACTTTAGTTAACAGTTTATAGTTTCAGCAATATAATTTTATTTCAATTTTTTTTGTTTTCTTCAAGGCCTTCATTTCTTGCTACTATATGCATGTCTGTTTCCCTTACTACCATCATCCTCATCATCAACCACACAACCATCTGACAGCAACGTCCATTTGACGAAGCCCACTATAATCTACCACTTGACCATCCAATCTAATAAAACCATCAATATAATATTATTAATAGATCTATTATAAGTGGCATAAATTCCTAAATATTTTCATTGCAACATTTAAAGCCATATCAACATAGCCCAAAACTACATATACCTTTGTGATAAACTAGTTCATAAAAATAATATACCGTTACAAATTTCAGTATTAAATGAATTATAATTGTTTTAACAGTAATAAATGCTGCACTGAAAGTAAAAGGGAGATAACTTCTCACTTCAAAAGACATCTTAACCTGAAGCTTCACATTTCTAATCAATGACAATGATAGATTTTCTAAAGCCTCAAATATTTATAATGATGCTAAAGACAATGGATATATTTAAAAGCAAGAAAAAAAGTGGGGACTGATATTTAATACAGGAAAAAAATAAGATACAAAATGTATTTTTCCTGTATTAAATGTCATTTCCTACTATTTCTCTGTGCTTTGTCCAGTTTTTTTTGCCATCATTAAATTTTGTACAGCTAACAAAATCTTTAAATATTCATAAAGTATTTAGCCATTCTTAAATTACCTCTGAAGATATTTTTGAAAATAGTAAATTTGATGTTACTTGGTAATTTTAAATCATTTAAATTAAGATATCTAATGAATTAATGGATTTATTTTTTTAATCAGATGTATTTTTACTACCTCAAACGTTATTTTAAGTTGATAGCCCGATTTGAGTTAATGCTCCATATTTTAATTTAAATAGCAATAGTTTAAATAGTCTGTCACTCTGCACATTTGAGAAAACACAGAAAAAACGGAGCTCAAATATGGGTATCCATTAAAAAGAATGATTGAAGTAATAAAAAACTAAGATATCTTCAAGTTTTATAAGAAAGTAGTTATGTCTGCCTTTTTTATTTTATTCTTTTGAGTATTTTAATCTTTCTCTTAAGTATGACATAAAAATGTCACTGCTCATCCAAGGGAAGATAACTGCTTTCTAAACATCACATACACTTGTTTGTATGATTTGATAGGAAAAGATAGTTGAAAAAATAACATTAAAGGAAACATACTTTCAGAATATTTAATTTATACTTTTCCTAAAAATCAAAATTTTATTTCCATACATTAATATTTTTTGTAGAAATACATTTTGTGTCATGTAATTTTATTTGATTTAAAAACTCAAAAAAGCAACAACATAATATTTGTTTTTTCTAACAAGCTTACTGTACTATGAAAATTAATTTAGTTCGTTTAAAATAGCCTATTTTTGTGAAGAGAAATTAATACATATAATAATTACAAAATAAGTTCACCTGTTTTGAGAGCATTAAAAAAATGTATCTCTTGTTCAAAAGGATAAAGTATTAATTTAGAAATTGACTTTAATTCAATGTTTTCTTTTTAAATATTGTTCTAAAAGTCACATCATCCATACCAATATTTCTTCCTGCTATTAAAAGTTAAAATACTGAACTCTGTTATATTTCTATTCAAAATCATGAATTATATAAGACAAATACAATAAGATATAGAGCTCTTCTATTTTTAAATAATAAGATGAAATTTAGCTGTTCCTGTTTCAACTCTGACTGCATGTTCTCAGTAATACTGAATAAATTTGTAAAATAAAAATGCTCTACACATATTACCTTTATATGACTATGTTCTATAGTAATTAGACAAGCATGCCTGATAATTATTTCTATCTATATTGGAATATTAAAATATAAAAAACCCACTTTGCTGATGGGTTATGTTTTGTGGCAGATGACTTTATTATTTAATAATAGTAGATAAGTTCACCTATCCTCCAGTTCACACTTCTCCTCTGTCTTTTGAGAAGTTTATCCCTTTTTTTCCTGTTTTGGATTGGGTTTCTTTATAATAAAGTCTACTTCAACTCTATGCTTCTAATGTCTCTGCCTAAACTCTGAAATTTTATTTACTATTTATTTATTTTTTCTCAATAGGGGCATATAATTATATAATAATACAGTTCATACTCCTCTCCAGTCTTTTGAACAGAAGTAGAGATTTATCCCTTGTTCCCAGTTCAGGATTGGGTTTCTAGTTCCTTCTAAAGTCTACTTTAACTCTATTCTTGTAACATCTCTGACTAAACTCGGAAATTTTATTTGTTGTTTATTTTTCCTCAATAGGAGTAGATAGTTTTGCATATTGTCTGGTTCACACTCCTGTGAAATATTTTGAACAGGAGTAGAAGTTTATCCCTTGTTTCCAGTTTATGAGTGAGTTTCTGGTTCCTTCTAAATTGTTTTCATTCTCTCTCAGTGGCTCCTTGTGTCTTAGCAGTGTGTTTGTCTTGCTTGGAGTGAGTTGATTAAAAAAAAAAAAATGTTCATAGTTTCAACATGAATTTTGTTTCTTTAATTTTCTTTTCTATAAAACATTAATTTCTTATTGTTTATTAATAATTATATCCACAAATGCAACGGAATTAATATATTGCTACTGCTATAAATGAGTAGAATTATGATGAAAAAGTATGACGTCTTCTCAAATCATCCTCAAACGAACATTTATATTAAGTTAGATTCAGTAATACTAATGTTTTTCGATTGCATTCTCCCTGACTTGGTATAATTAATATTCACAATTCCTAAATGTTTCAGTGTCTCACTTTTAGTAACTGTATCTCCTTGCAGTTGTGTGATATTCCTATGCCAAGCAGGACTAAGATGTGATCTGAAGCTGTTGTTCTACACACAACCACCTTTTTATAACCTTTCAGCATTCCAAAGACAGGATTTTTGTTGCGTTTACTCCCTTAATTCTTACAATACTTAGTGTCCCTAAGCAGCCTCTTATCTAAGAACTGACTCGGATTGACACTCTGCTTAGACACAAACTGCTGCTTTCAGCATGGTTTGAACATAAACAAAACAAATATAGGTATAGTGATTTTGCAGAAATGTATTTAAAATATCCATGTAAACAAATATGCCAATCTCTACCCATATTTTGAACATTTTTAAATTTAGATGAAGTGGTTATTAAAAAAAATGTCAGTGAAAATGAATCCGGTATAACCAAAAAGGGGTGTCTTGCTCTCTAACGATTTAGATGAAAAATTATCTCCCTTGCATTTGCGACCTCTGTAGACAAGTATTCTGAGAAATTTACCAGCCACGTCATTGATATGTGCACGAGTGATATATATCTATGAATTACGGATATATTTAAATTTATCTGAGATTGTGATTATTATTTATTTTTTTTAATTACGTCAATTTTATTATTCTGTTCAAATTTAAAAATGCTAAAATCTTAGAAAATAAAATATACTTAATTTGTAAATTATAAAAAATTCATGTTTGATATTTTAATATAAAAAATGAATTTTTTATAATTTTATTGTGTGCACGCGCGCCTGCTGTTGTATGTTTTATCATTAATCTCTAATAAGATGAGATTTCTAATCCTTATACAAGCAGGCTGATCTATCATTGCGGAGAGAAAAAAAAAAAAAAATCAAACTGTTCATTATTACGGCATATATAAAATGTTATGTTATATTTTTAACATCTGATAAGACTAACTTTTCATGTAGAAAATAATTGTTTATTCAATTGTTGAAAGAATTAAATTATGTCAGCTGAATTTAATGGTATGTGATTACAGGTCTTTCTTTGAATATTCAATCTTCTTCTTGCAAGGTTGGTAGAGATTTTATCTCTCCCTTCATAGACTGAGCATTTACATGATGAAATCCAAAATAAGAATCTGCAATATTATCAGTCCTCCCCAAGCATCTCAGATTCAGTCACTTGCCCAGTGCTGCAATGTAGCTTCCCTGTACTTTTTCAATAAATATTTTCTGATGAACTTTCATCTTTCTTTGGTACCTTGATTTCATGAATTTAAATGCAGTATTAGATTATAATTTCATTGTTGAAACTGTTAGTTTTAACTGTAAGTTCTATTCTAATTGTTGCTTCTCCCACTCTTCGCATTTGTGGAACTTTCGTTTTGCTTCCAGTTTTCCAGACAACTATGATCTTTAAAACTTTTAAATGCTATGTCAGTTGTCATCTTCTGTCTGTCAAGTCTTTGTTAAATTTCATATGATGTATGAAAAAAGGATAATGTAAGTGCAATAGCATTCGAGTGATTTGTACCTAAAATTAATATGGGGAATTGTTAATATATGACTAAATCAATAAGATAAATCTCAAGAAATTAGAGTGAATTACATGCAAATAAGAGGATGTTATTGTATTACTAGATAAGGTGCAATGACTACATTTGTTTTTCTGCTGCAATTGATTGTTGTCGATGATTCTTCTGCAGTTTATTCTCTATGCATAAAGTGAATTTTGTCTCGGAATCATCTTATAATTGTGCACATTCCTTCATTAGTTCCTATTTTGAGTCCTGCCAGTTTCTCATAGATATTGGACTATTCCATTTTGAATGTGAAGAAAGAAAAGACATTTCAGAGACACTATTTGATTCCAATGAGAAAAAGAAAGGGTAGATAGAGGTGGCTATAACATTCTCAGGTGTTTAATGCCTGCTTCAACGAAATGGAAAAGCTTGTAATATTAAATATTCCAATCGAGACATGTGGACACGGTGAATTAAAAGAAAAATTATCAATAAGTGGAATTTTCTCAATGACATGTAATGAAAGCCTGACATAATAAGGACGTCATTCCACTGTGGGACATTTTTCTTTTTTTTTCTGTTTTATTTTCCTGTATTTTTCTCTTTTATACTCTAGGTTTTAAAAAACAAATTTATTTATCATTATTTAGTGAGAGTGCATCCCACCGACGAAGTGACATTGGAGTACAAATATACAAAACCGAATATACCCATCATAACATCCAGTCTGATATGGGTATCTTTTATATGCTGTGTCTCTCCGGGATGTAGGCAATCATGGCCCTCCACTCCCCCCTGTTCTGCCATCCATGTGCCCATTAAGTATATTATGTGCTGCTTTCCTCTGTCCCTCTTTCCCCTCTATCTGTCCTGTGAGGATCAGATTTTCCAAGCCCTCATTCCTCATTACATGCTCCAGAAATTTCAACTGCCTCTTTCTGGTGTTAAGTATAAGTTTCCTCTTTGTTTCAATTCTCTCCAAAACCTTGTTGTTTCTCACATGTTCAGTCCATGGTATCCTCAGCATCTTTCTGTAGAACCACATTTCTGTTGCTTCAAGTCTCTTCTTCATCTTTGAGGATATTATATAGCATTCCCTGCCATATAACAGAACTGATATCACATAACAGTTCAGTACTCTTTTCTTTGTTTCTAATAAAAAGTTTCTGTCTCTTATTACTCTGTTTAGCTTTGGGAATGCATCTTTGGCCATCCCAATACATCTTCAGATCTCAGTGTCACACTTTTCGTATGCGTATATCACATCCGAATGTTTGATATGGTGACAGATTTTTATAAAAGTAGCACATAACCTTGAGGATGGGACTTTGTTAGAAATACCATTAGGTCACGTAAACCAACCAATATTTGATCTTGCTTGCTTTGTTCATTTTGCATTGTATTAAGTTTTTATTACATCTTCACCTTAAATTGTCATGTTTAGAAAGATGTTATTTCTGATCGATATTACTTAAAGGTTACAGAACAAATCTAAAAACAACCTGAAATTTGAAACAAAAAGGAATAAAAATAAAATAAGAGGAAAATTAAGAATATTGACAATGCTTCATTTTTAAAAATTTCTGACATCTTAAAACTTAAATCTTTTACTGTGAGGTGCAAACAATCAACAAAAATAAGATTAAAGCTTTAAGAAATTTGTATGACTTAGCCATGGTGGAGTAATAGATAGCGGCTTGGATTGAGGAATTGAAAAGTCGATTTCAAATTCCAATCAGATTCATTACATTCCCTCACATGCTAATACCCTTGGGAAAGGTATGAATCCTCTTCTCTCTATAGCTATGAGAAAATATCTGGATTCTATAGTCTTGGATGGCAACTGGTCTACTGCAGAAAGAAATGGCAACCTACTGCAGCCAAAACAAATCTGCCTCATCAGTTATGTATCAAAAGATACATGATTGCCTAAGCATGTATTACACATTGCACACAACTGACTGTATGACTTGAGACATATCTACTGGTAATATAAACAATATGTCCTGGAAGTAAAAATTGGTTAAGAAAGAATGTAGCTGTATGCCTATTGTGAACAGTATCTGCTACTGAATTTTCGGTGAGGTGCTTTTTCAGTTAGACAGGATCGTTGCTAATGTAAGTTCAAATCTTTTTAAAAGCTTTTTCTTTATTTATGATCCATGCTGTTTGCATTTATTCTGTGATTGTTAAATAAAATAACAGTCAAGTTTCGATAAAAATTAACCAAAAATAAGGCATAAGACCTGCCAACATAACAATAATTACTATTATTAATTATCTTTTAATACATAATTTATTAAATTCTAAACTAGATATCTATGCTGGTGACATAGCCATTTACTCCTATCTTAGTAGTAAGCCTGATCAGTTCAATAAGCTCAAATTGGCATCTGATGTCAAAACTGACCTAAAATCCGTTGTTAACTGGGGCAAAAAATGGCTTGTTAATTTTAGCATCTCCAAAACAAAATTGCTCTCTATTAACCATCTGAGTGAACCCTTTCTGCCTTCCATCAGCATTGCTACAGGAGAGTGACTCATTGTGCTCTCTCGGATTAATATTTTATGCTGACATGAAGTGGAAAGATTATATTGAATAAATAGTTAGGGCTGCTGCTGCTGCTAGGAAAGTTAGTTCACAGTGTCAGAATGTCTTACATATTTATTTATATTGTTCTTGCTTTGAATATTGCTGTCACACATGGTCGACTACTCCTGCTATGGATTTAGAGATTCTTGATAAAATCCAAATAATCTGCAATGTTATTTGTCCTTACTTGGCAGCAGTCATTTTCCCACTGCTGTACCATAGCTACCCTGTGATTTTTCTATAAATACTTTTATGGCAATTGTTCTAATGAACTTTCCGCTATGCTACATAAGTGCATTACTAGATCAGCAGCAAAATCTCATCATTTTACAGTTGAAATGGCTAAGTGTGAGCATAAGTTCTAACAGTTTTTTTCCTCACATTTCTTGCTTATGGAAATTTCTTCTGGCTTCCCAGTCAAATTTGATCTTTAAAAATTTAAATGCAGCATCAATCATTATCTTCTGTCTTATTTTAATTCTTGATGTCTTATTGTTCTCTCACTTTAATACTCTTTTTTTTTCTCATATTTTCTAACACCCCTTGCATCTTAGTAGATTTGTTGCCTTGCTTAGGGTGAAATGATTAAAAAAGATAATTTAAATTATATCACTCTTACATACAGAAGTAAAGGAATATACAAATCTTATATATGATAGAGAGAGGAACATTTTTCTTAAAAAGATATATGGCTAAGCTACTGCAGTTTCACCTTTTAAGATAATCAGACTGGTTTGGTTTTATATATATATATAAATGCATACACACACAAAATATGTTCCTTGTATCTGCAGTAGACAGTAAAGCACTTTACCAAAATTATTACATGTTATTCTATCTATAAAGTCATTGTTCTTGTAAAATTTTCCATGGTTTTACTTATTGATAATGAAGTCTAAATATAACAAAGTAAATGCCATTCCTAAAATTTGAGTTTCACTAATTAAAAATTAAAGTTCATTTAGAAATTTAGTAACTATTATAATTTTTACAATACGATGTCCCTTTAAAGATCTAAGTAATCATGGCTCTCCACATATTCCTTTTCTTTATTATCTGTGAATGTTGTTTATTGAGTTGATCCAGTAATTATTTTAAATAGAGAGAGCTTTCTCCCATTAGTTTTTTGTGTTTCAATAATTAGTATTGAAAGATTAGTATGATCAGTTTGAAAACTAGATAAAAAGTAGTGTCAAAGGTGTTTTTTTTTTTTAATAGCATCAGCATGCATATATTATCATTTGGAAGCAAAACAAAAGATCATTAGGTTGATTTTTCTTCTTTGTAAGTGTGTGTCCCTGTATGTGTGCACATGCCCACATGCGTAGGATGTTATAGTTTTTCTTTTCCTAATTTTCTTGTCTCCTCATAAATATAATATTGGAGAAACCACCATTTGATCCAGTGTGCTTTAACGCTCAGGTACAGAGTGTGTTACAGTTCAGAAAGGCTGTATTTTCCCTTTTAAGGAAAGCACACATCTTCAAAAAGATATTTTTCTTGGCAGGTCCAATTCTTGTTTAGATGCATATGCAGGTAGATAGATATAATACACACTGTTTAAAGTAAAAATAAAAATGGGACATCTATTTCAGATATGTGTCTTCACTATAATATTATTCAAAGTAAAATAAAATCCATTAATTCTTTTGAAATTACTTAGTTTATGTTTCAGATATGAAACTGAGCAGATAGGGTATTTTGAGAAAAATATCATAGTGAGGAAGTATACTTTCCTTAAAAGCGAAATAAATAAATATATATATATATATATATATATATATATATATATATATATAGTGAATGACAAAAATATTGTTTGTACATATTTTTTTTAATTGATATGTGGGAGTATGAAAATTCTTTGGAAATCAGACAATTGTCGGTTACTCCTGAAGCCTTTTGTTGGGGCTTTATACTGAAGTGTTTTTGGAACTAGGTTAAGTTTAAAATTTCTAAGAACCCTACTGTGTCAACTAAATAAAAATATATAGAGAGAATCACGGAAGCTTTCAAGCATGAATTTTAAAATGTAAATGATTGCTCTTTGAAAAAAAAAAAATCGGTGAAAAATGAAACAAGTTAAATTTTATAATGAAGTTTTCAGAGCAGTAACCAAAGATGGAATTGTTTACTGAATTTTGATTTATAATTTTCTATATTCAATCTATATGATTAATATTCACAATAAAATTCACTGTGTTGCCAAGGAAGGAAATTGCTGAAAAATAAATAAATAGATTAATAAGCGCTTGTTTTCATGGTCAGTTGACGGATAAATTAACAGGATAAGGGGCCAATAACTCTGTATTGCTTCAAATTAATTTCGATAAATAAGAGACGTAAATAATGAAAAGTGAATAAATAAAGAAGAACGTAATAGACATAGAGAAAAAAAAGTTAATTAAAATGGAAAGATATATATATATATATATATATATATATACACACACACACACACACAAGGTACGATTAGTAGAAATAGAATTGTATTATTGAACATAATCTAAAAATTAACTAATAAAAATTTAAACAAAGAAAAAACGAATAGCAAGCTGAAAAATAACAGTTATATCCAGTAATCATAAAATTGCGAAATTTGAATTATGTGATTATAAGATGACAATGATAAAATAAATAAATGTTTTGTTTTGAAAAAAAAAAAGAAAAAATTTATTGCAAATAGATAATTATCTCCCTTTCATTTGTAACCTCTGTAGACAAACATTTCGCGCAATTTGCCTGCCACGTCACTTATAATTTTCTCAAAAAAAAAAAAAAAAAAAAAAATCTTGCAAATTTTGTATAGAATTCTATGAATATTTTTAAGCTTGTTGCTAATTGTACTTAATTTCTTTAAGCTCCTGTATTTGTATCGTAAGCATTATTTTACCAGAAATAGACAAATAATACATTTTTTAGTCATTTGTTTATCATCTATAGTTCTCAAAAAAACTGAACATGAAAATTAAAATATAATTGTGAGAAATTTTTTGAATTAAAAAATATCAAATATTTTTTAAAGGTAAAAAAAATGCTGCTGAATTTTTAGAATTCAAAAATATTTACTAGATTTTTTATTGTGGAATTTTTATTAATCGTATTTTATGAAGACAAAGGATAATTATTTTAGATGTGTAAAATTGCATTCGACCTAAGTTTATGAAGTATATTTTTTATTCATGAATTGTGTTATTATAAAATGGGAATATTATATGCAATCTCATTGTTACTTTTAACCCATTAGATAATTTTGGTATGATAATTTCCAAAAAGTACTGTATTAAAATTATAGATTTGTATAAATTTTGTATTAATTATAGGTTTCTAATTATCCATTAATTTGCACGGTCCCCAAAATAAGATAAAATCAGATTTCATTAATTGTTTTAATTTTCATATGAATTAAAACCATGAGAGAAAATATGTATTTTTGGATACAAGGCTGATGCTGAGATGCCCAAACCTTATAGAAAATTTAAAAAAATTCATTATACTTTTCAGTATAACTTTGTATAAATGATAATGTGAGTTTTTTACTTATCAGCCATAGTTTGATTTCCTTTTCATTGTAACGAACATTCTGATAAGAAGGTAACTTTTTCTTTTTAATGATATCTCCCTTAAGGATAGGTTATCATGGCTCCCAGTAGACTATTTTTCTCTGTTATAATTATGCAAGATATTTTTTTATTTTGTCAAAGCATATTGATGGATACATATTTTTAGTTTTATATATTTAGGGTCTTGTTATAGCTTGAAAGACTTGTTTACAATCATTTTGCAACCATCCCATAAACTGAAAACCCTGTTTACTAGATTTTCTCATTCCCCTGCTACCAATTTTTTTTCATCATAATTATTTATATTTTCTAAAATAAAATTGTTGTATAGATGCACATGTTCACCAAGAGTAATAGATGTCACATGCATCATATGGCAGGAATCATAAATATGACAAAGGAGATATGCAAAACTTTCTCCAAAATGTGTGGATGTAATCAAGTTTGCTAAAACTTGGAGGAACTTATATTCCCATATTTAGTTGTCAACTCACTAATAATTGTTGCTAGATTAGTTTATTCAGAATGTATTTGTCCTGTCAGCAGAGCTTAGAGTCTGCAAACTGATTTCTCTGCAGAGGAGTAAAATTCCAGAACCCCACAAAATGGCCACTTTCTGTGTGGATACTTGTATATTCAAGTTATAAACCATAATTTTGTCTATTTTCTTGACTTCAGTCATAGATTAGACCTCTGTCTACTTTCTTAACTCAAGTTACAAACTGAACCTCTGTGTACCTTTTTTACTCAGGTTATAAGCTAAACCTCTGTCTCCTTGACTAATGTAAATTACACCTTTATGTAAATATCTATTAATTCACTGTGATTTTTGTCCTGGGAGATTTAAATTTGACATTAAATAACCCAACAAACATTGATATGTTGTTAAATTAAACTAAACAAATTTTAATGTGCTTTTTAAAAAGCAACAATATAATTTTTACTTCTTTCTTTCAAAACTGACAAACAACAATTATTTTGTAAAAAGACTGTTCTCTTGTGTGTAGTCAGCAAATTGTCATTATACCAGACTAAATATAGTTTGACGTTTTTAATTTTATCCACCCATGCAAGCCAGTAAAGCCACTAAGATACAAGGGGTTACAGGGTGTGGAATCATTAGGAACAGAAACATTAATAATGAGCAGGAAGAGGAAAGAGTATTCGGGTGGATAGTAGATAGCAATTAACACTGCATTTAAATTTTTGCAAATTAAAGTTGGCTGGAAAGTATAGTTTTATATTCTAACAATGCTCTCAAGTTCACTTGGTGTATTTGTTAGATATTTATCTTTTGTGATGTCAAAGAATCTACAAATTTTAACTTTTTTTCTCATGAAAAGTTTACAAGCTTAAACCACTTATAGAGAATCAGTGAAGTATTAATTCTGTAGTATGTGATTCACAGCATGAAATGCCAGAGGACTGGCTCTAATTAAATGTCCATCAGCAACTTTGATAAAAGAAGAATTGATCTGTAGTGACCCCCAATATATAATGGATTTACTCTAAGAGATACCTAAGTTTTGTACTCAGTGTCACCTTAGAATGTCCAAAGACCTAGTAGACCTGAGGGTTAAGCACAAAGGAGATCACAAAGACACCAAGTGCAGAACTGAGCCTCAAAGGATGTCAGTGTTGTGCACTTGCATAAAGAAATGAACCCAGTTGAACTTAGGATATACACAAAACATGTCTTCTGTATATATCCTAAGACAGACAGTTCCGTAAGCATCTAACCTATGAAGTGGATGGCAGAATCTCTCTCATTCTCATTAGAAGAAAATTGAACATTCCAACAAAGACCTGAAACTAAATGCTTTCGATTTGGTTGGTATAAAATTGACAGATTCCAGAAGTAAATAATTACTTTAGGCATGAAAAATTTAGTATTGCATTCTTACAAGATGTTACTAACCTAACATTACAATATTGTTTTCATCATTGGCAATCCCTCAACTGCATCAATTGTTGACTTTGATTCTTCTTTTTCCCCCATCATCCTTTCAGGGGCAAAGGGTTTAAATAGCTTGGCAGCACTTATCTCCTCTCTAAACTCTTGATCAACAGCCAAAGACTAGAGAATATGGTGTATGTTGCTCTCAGTCTGTATACTAGGCAATCAGGTTTTGAATTCGGGTTTGTTCTCCTCCTACACTGGTTGCCACCCAAGGCTATAGGGCCCAGTTTGTCCTGCTATTTACCCATAGCTAGTGGGTTGAAAAAATGGATTCCTACATTTCCCAAGCATGTAAGTGAATGCAACAAACTTGACTGGAATTCAAACTTAGCTCTTTGATTCTTTTATCCAAGCTGCTATCCACTATACCTCCAAATATTGTTCAACAGTTTTTAAAGGATTTTAATTTTCTGAATACTTTTTTTCTGACTGATCCCAGTACATTTTTTTTAGTTAGAAAATACCTTTGTACTTGAAAATGAGCATAAAAATACTTAGCCTTGTCAGATTGAGAAATTTCATATGGATGTTATGTATGGCACCAAACCCATATAAAAATATCTAAACTATCATCTGTACACAACTGCTTTCTAAGACCAATGGTGAAAAAAAGGCTTTGATCATCTTTCTTTGAACATTGTGGTTTGGCACTACAAAATTACAAAGAAAGAACTGTACCAAGTAAAAAAAAAACACATTACTGGAGAACTACCAATAGCAGTAGCAACTAAAATGAATAGTACATGTAACTCAGAGAAAATAATGACATAATCATGATGTTAACCTTCCACATGACTTCAAATAAAATGTTAGGAAGGGAATTCCATTAATACTGGAAAGAGCAATAACAACTTTCTTGAAATATTGTTTTAAAAAAAATAATTTATAAATTTAAACCCAAAGCAGTACTGGCTGCTCAATGTTGAATGTTTCTTTTGCTGGAAATGGCTGCTGCTATTACCATTTAAATGCTAAATGAAAGTAGAGTGCTCTGAATGTGAGATTTTCAAACACAAGAAAACTATAGAGTATAATTAAAATTGTTTTTTTATTACTAAGATGGAATGGTTTGTTGACTAACTAGACAGTATAAAGTTCACAATAATTGTTAGCCTCTTTAATTAGATCAATTTAATGAATTTTAATTTTTAAAAAGCCTTGGCAAATATGGAAACGAATTTAATGAGAAAGATTAAATAAGGAAGTTTGTGAATCATAATTAGTTGGAACGGTATTAGCAGTGTTATTATTTTACATTTGATTAAATTACTAAATAATTTTCCCGCATCAAACGTAGACTGCGTTTTACAGTGAAATAGAATTTTATGTTATTAATCTACAAAGATTAATAACATAAAATTGTTTGTTACAAGGGCGACAACTGCTGCTGTACTGATTTGTAAACCTACCAGCTTGTCGAACCGTTGAACAGGGTTCATTTGTTGCGGCTGAAAATATATTAAAAATAAACATGCTGCTATGAGCGATCCAGTAAAGGACACGTAGGATAGATATTACTACAACGACTAGATATATCGGAAATCAATGCTTGTAGCTTAGCGTGAAAGTTTTATGACTGCAAATTATCGATGAAGTGACTTTCTGCAAACAGGGGACATAACTCATCTTAGCCTAATAGGACGTTCGTGGATAACTCTTGTCACGATAGTATTTAATTTATCATTGAGGCGTAGTTAAAATGTTGAATAAAAAACCGTTTATTTTTACAGATTTTCGATAAACTCGGGTAGGAGTTTTTAATAAGTATTACCAATTTTATTATATATTTATTTGAATATATCTATAGTGTATTAAAGTAATTTTAAAACCAACAATCACTTTATTTTTCATATTTTTCTTTGCTCGTGCGATTTTTTAAAAATTATTCTGCTTGTGATTGAATAAAATTTTAAAAAATGATATCTTACTATTTTACTGTTTTTGAAAATTCCAAACATGAATTTGAATAGTATTTTCGAATTCGTTTTAAAAATTAATTTTCGTAAATAAAAACTGTACAAAATAGAAAAAATAATCAATTGAAAATTTTAACACCTACATCATAAAATAGCGGTTTTCCTCCTTTGTTAGTCTCTTTAAGTAAAAATTTTCTGACACAATTGTTATTATTTTTTTTTAAATTAAGATTTCATGGATAATAACTGAAGTTTAACAGTAATGCATTAATAACTCACTACTGACAATCCATTTTTCCTGACAGAATGAGTTTTAAAAGATGATAAAATTTTACGTAAAAAATGACAACATTAATCATTACATTTACTACTATCTGTTTGTTAAGAGAGAAAACAAATAAAGTCAAGTGTTGTCCTGGGTATGACAATAAACTACATTCGTGTACTGGGGTAAGACAATATACTACGTCCAACAGCATGTCCTCTGATCAGGAAGTTTCGAGGAGCATGAAACCACCTCTTAACTGCTGGTGTTCCCAGGTCCATCCTGACCCAGGATGGTAGCACATATTAGAGTCCCAGCTATGGGCAAATAGTTAACCTCAAACTGGGGACGAAACACTATGAAAGTGTTTAATACCAGAATTACTTTGTTAAAAAAATTATTACCAGTAATAAATTTTTGGAAAAAGTATATTACCAGCAATAGAATTTTGGAAAAAAATAGATATAACCAGCAATAGATTTTTGGGGAAAAAAAATTATTACCAGAAATATATCTTTTGAAGAAAAAAATATTACTAGAAATACATTTTTTGAAAAAAAAAAAAAAAAAAAAATTACCAGCAATAAAAATTTTGTCAGCATTAAATAAGCCCTTGAGGTTGATATGCTGTAAAACAAACTAAACCAAACCAAACAAAAGTTAAGTTGAGGACTGAAAGAATTGCAGTTAAGTCAGTTAGCAGAAATATAAAAATAAATAATTTTTAAAAATTAGAAAAAAAAAATGAATTCTTGATTTCACATTTTGGGTTCATATCCAATCTCCATTGAATGGATTTTTTTTTCTAATCATTCCCTTCAATCGGAATTTGACTGCTTAATATATATTTAATCATGTCAGTGGATGAAAACTTTGACAAATTTAATAATACTTGAGTTTGTGGAGATTACCTCCAATTTGACTAAGTGGCATATTATTTGGTACTACATAAGGAACAGACATGAACGCTCTTCCTCTCTTCTTTGTTACACAATGTAATGTCAACATAACAATTTTCCCTCTGAGAAAACCAGCTAGTTAATTTCAAACAAACCACATGGACATCACACATTACAGCTTAATACATAAATATTTTATTTCCCTTTTTGAGCAATCTCTATACATATAAATATAATTTTCCCTTTCTCTTTTGTAAAGGATGTCGTACTTTACATAAATATGTATAAAAATTCCTCCATGTGTTGAAGTTTATTTCTTGTGAAAATGCTGAAATTTTACTTGTTTTAAAAATGTTGAATTCATTTAGTTTGAAAGTCAGTAGACAACTTTTCTTGCCAGAATCTATCTTACATATTTATAGGTTTACCATTTGTCCATACTTTGAATATTGCTATCATATCTGTCCTGGTACACCAGCTATATATTTGATAAAATCCAAAGAAGTATCTGCAGTGTTATTGGTCTTGACCTGTTATCTCGGCTTGAGTCATTTTCCCACAGCCATAACATAGCTTGCCTGTGCTTTTTCTATAAATACTTTCATGGTAATTGTTCTGATCATTTTACAGTTAAGGTGGGTAGATGTAACCCTAAGTTCTATGCTAACTGTTTCTTCTCTCACACTTCTTGCTTGTGGAACTCTCTTCCAGCTTCTTGCTACCCAGTCAACTTTTATCTTGAAAAATTTAAATACAATGTTAATCATTATCTTCTGTTTTAATTCCTGTTTTTTATTGTTCTCTCTCCTTCATAGTGATTTTTTTTTCTCATATTCTCCCACACTTGGTTAACCTCTTGTGTCTTAGTGGCTTTATTGCTTTGCTTGGGGTTAAAACAAAATCTTCAACCTAATTTGCAACAAGTATTAACTGTTACTGCTACAAACTGGTGAACGACAGCAACCTTGTCTGATACAACTCTGTAGCACTATTCACTCCAAATTTAGACAAGAATTAGAAGTCCTACCATGATTCATGTTAACAATATTAGACATGCACATGGCGCTGTTGATAGCAGGAAACACTTATCTATTGTAATTTTAAAATATGTTGGTAGATGCTTGATATCCAATATCAATGAAAGGTCACACATCCAAAAGTTTCTATATTTATTAGGTTGGTGCTAAAATAATATCGTTTTTTGACGTATTTTTTAACGTCAAAAAACGATATTATTTTAGCACCAACCTAATATTTGCTTATATGAGTTTCATGCTTTATATGGCTGTTTGGGTGTGTAAGTGCTCACTGCAAGTGTTCCAACCCCCACAGCTCTTTGAGCTAAAGTAACTGGATCCCTTGTTATAATACCAGTGCATTATATTAGGTTGGTGCAAAAATAATGTCGGTTTTGACGTATTTTTTAACGCCAAAAACGATATTATTTTTGCACCAACCTAATATATTCAGTGTAATATTTGCATCATTTATTTTTTCAATTCAAATGTATTAGGTTGGTGCAAAAATAATACGTCTGAGCAAAGTTTAACCTACATACCTGCAAAAAAAAAAAAAAAAAGGGTGCATCAACAGAACAGCTTTTCTCTTTATATCTGTTTTCCTGTGTACTCCCTTGACTCCGTCAACAATGCTTTTCATTTGAAACGATTATTTGGTTACTTATTTTAGTGTATTATTTTACTTAGAATTATTGCCACCTAACACAAACAAATCATTGCATTATTTAAACAAATTAGATATAAATAATTATGTGATTTTTTTATAACCACTTGTTAATTATGTTATTGACAACTTACTGTTTTTACATTTTCGTAGTGAAATAATCATTCTAAGTAATGTGGTTAATTGAAATAAATGCTGCATAATTTGTTGTGTTTTAATAACAAGAATGTTACATGCTATTAGATTATTTACAAGATTAATTCTATATTTACAAGATTATAAAAATGTGGATAAATTACAATGCAGTATTTCTTATTTGCCATTTTATGAACAAATAAATGTGAAAACAATTTTTTTTTTATTTATTGAAACATTTATAAAAATTGCCAAAAATAAATAAAAAAATGTGTTGAGAAAATGTACATTTTTCAAAATTTATAATTGCAGTTACAGTGTTTATTTTCTTGTTTACAGACATTTTTCATTGCATTGTGATTGGTTCACGTATTTTTATAATATTGTAAATAACCAATCTAATAGATAAATAGTGTTTAATATTTTTTATCAATTCTCAAGAACAAAGAAAGTGTATAAATCCACTTTCATAAAATTATTAAAATTCTAAATATGGATTTTTAAAACAATAAACATTGCTAGGGGAGTCGAGCATATACAGTAATAGCGGTCAAGTCAAGTGAAAAACTATCGTTTTGATAGACCACTATTTTTTTTTTTTTTTTTGGTCTTACAGGTATGAAAGTTTAACTTTAACCTAACCCGTCTATACAATACATCACAATTGGGTAACCACCCTTCTATATTTAATTTGATCTACTCAAAAAAATAACACAGAAGGTATTTTATACCAAATCAAATTGCTATCTGGAATTCTCATGCACATGGGAGTTTTTACACTTACAAAATAAGCTTGCTGGCTCAAATAAACATGGAAGAAATAATCACTTTGCTAGTGCGGAAAACTGAAGGGAATAATTTAATTATACCAGTACTTTTATCTGACACACCTGAGGGACTATAAATTACGGATTTTAAATTACTTTTCTCTATCTTTCAATCTTTAATTATCATGTTCATTCAGGACATAGGTGATCATGGATGCCCACAGTCTTTTTATTTTAATATCTGTTCACAGTGCATTGTAATGATTGTTTCTGTGAAAACAGTATAGTGGGCACTGTTGCCTTTTCCACAGTTTTGAATTCAGAATTGTTGTGTTATTAGAATGGTTGCTATGGAGCCAAGTATGTCTTGCTATTTCATTTATAAGATAGGAGCAGAGATAGATTCAGGTTTTGTTTTTACAAGAGTCTTTGTTTATACCATTTGATAGTGTATTAATAAGCACAATACCATTGACAATGGATAGTAAGGATTGGTGAGGGTAAAAGAATATTGCCCTTAATAATTCTTAGCTGATAGATCAAACAACATGTATCAGCCAGTATTGACAAGGGAAAGGTGGACAATTTACATGTATGTGTTAATGTATCAGATTCTGTGTTAAGTGATCATTTTGATTAAAAAGCAGCAGTGTGCTCATTATCACTTGAAGGTTTTTGAATCAGTGTATATTAAGTACTGACAACCAGCAGAACAAGTGGTTTGTGTGCTTAAAGGTAATTAGCCTTTAATATTATTATTTTTTGTTTCGCATATAAAATCAGTCTAGTGTTGTATGTTTTTGGTGACAGTGCACGTTTTTTTATCTTCAATTATTTTCTATGGAGAGTGAGGACCCATAAACCAGTTTAGCTGTTTTTATCATATTTTGGTATTACCAATTTATGGTAATATATATTTTTGTTACTAATTCTGGTCTTGTATTTGGTTTGGAGACAGTTGCATCTCTGCTACTGAAAGTCAAAATCCGTCTGGGTTTTATAAGAAATTTTTCCTGAACATAAGCTCAAGAAAAATAGGGCTTTAGTTTTCTTTGGTTAGTCAAATATTTCACACAATGATATTAATTTCTAACCAATAGATACTTTGATTTAAACAGTGTGTGTGTTGTATTGTGAAATCTCTTTGACATATTTGTAAATACTGTCTGTTTTTGAGTAGAAAATAAAGTTTTGTGTTTTTTAATATGGTATCTCTGTGGGTATATAATTGTGTTGGAAGTATGGTTTATTTCCTGTAAAGGTATCAGAATATGACAGTTAATGATTATATAAAGAGATTTTTTAGAAATAGTTATTTATTAGAATTTAGTTTGACACAAGGTTACAGGCATATCATCCATCAAAAATAAAATCTTACTAATCATTGTCTGTAAGACTGGCTTGGTTTTATTTGATATAATGTTAGGGTGTTATCACTATTTAACTTTCTATATACCAATTATATTTGATTACATGATCTTCGAATATTATTAAAAAAATATATATTTCAAATTAATAATTATCAGAATTACAAATGAAAGGCAAATATTTACAACAAATAAACATTTCAAATCTCATAATTTTAAAAGACAAGCTGTGGTTACCTCCCTTATCTCACAATGTATTCAACATATAATTCATTCGTTAAGATCTCCCGTTATATTTTTTACATAGTTTTAGATGTAAACAGTTATAGATTCAATAAGATATAGTATGCACTAATGATATTTTAAGAAATTTGGTAGATAAACCATTACTTCTTTAATATATTTATTAAAATGTAAAACTTATGACACGTTCATTTTTTTGACTGTTGCATGTTTTTACATCCTAAGTGCAGTAGAGATCTTTTTCCACAAAAAGTATTTTTTTTTAAATGAGATGATCTCTAGTTTTCCACGAGAAATACTAAAAAACTTTAGTCATATTTATCTTCTATTTTAAGAAGCCTTCATCTATTCTTGTTACTTAGATTTTTGTGTGAATAAAGATTATTTCAGTTATTGTAAATACCAACGGTAATTAATTAACAGTATCGACAGTATCGTAGACAATCGACGAGTTTCATTCGAAAGAAAGTACTTGGATTTAAAAAAAAAAAAAAAAAAACATAAAAAATAAATTCCTCATCTACCTTTAATTTGTAAGTACCTACCATCTGAGATTTAATTCAGTTCTATTAGAAATAATCTATTTTATGATTTAATTGCAAATAATACTTTCTTAACATTACAAATATATATTCAGTAATCAAATAATGAATGTTTTTAAAAAGTAAACTAGCAATGACGATTTTGTCGGAAGAACCTCTTCCAGGGAAAATCAATGGTTATCTCCCCTTGTGAAAATATCCAATTAGATTTGTCAACATCAAGATTTTTTTTTTATCATTTTAGAATGCAGTGACATTGTACTTTAGATACCTTTCAAAATTTTCAAACAGCATTTAATAAAAAAAAATATAAATTGTATAAACTCATTTTTTAAATAATAATCCTGCTTTCTTATATTCCGTTTAACTTGTTTGTTTCTGAATGAAAGTTGTCATTTTTAGCACATACTCAGTTTTAACCCGACATCTTTTTTTCTATATCTTTACACAAGTATAATTTTGGAAAAGAAAATTTTACTGAAATATGTTGGAAAATTTTCGTTTTCATTTGATATCAAGAAAATATGAATTTTAAGCAAACTGATGTGAGTACATATGATTAAAAAAGGTGTCAGCAGTTACATGAGCAAAGTGGTGAACTTATGAATTGGAAAAAAAAAATTCAGATGCTGTTAATGATCCACTCTACAGCCAAAGTTTTAAAAGATGAATTAGACAACTTTTGTGTTTATATATCTGTCAGTCTCTCAAAATGAAGATGACTTTTAACTTTGGTCAACTCATTGTGGGTTGTTATGACTACCAACATAGTTTTTATTTCCATATATTTTTCCCAATCTAAAAAGTCACTCATTTTCTTTATTTTTTAGTCACAAGCAATACCAGATTGGGACAAATATACGATCTCATTATTTTAAATATGCAAATACATACACATGCAATTCACTTTTTCGTCTTTGATATGATGAAGCTCAAAATGGACAAAATGCATTATCAGATATTTTTTTTTTAATACTTTTATGAATGTTTTTTCGAATGTCATACACATATATATATATATATATATGTACACACACACACATATATATATATATATATATAGTTGGCTTTTGTAGAGGACATATTAATATGATTTTAATTAAGCATAAAATCTGATTGGAAAGTTAATTACAGTACACTTGGGTTTCTAATATTAATCTTTTCTTATCAATTAAAAAAAGTAGAACTTGTGTACATCACATCACACAATATTACCCAGAACAGGCCATTATGTGTACTGCAGCTATAATAGCAGTGGTGTATCTAGGGTAATATGACATAACAGAGTACATTCCTCTGCTTTTCTTTCTCTTAGACTATTTTCTTATCATTTTATATAGATATAAATTTGAAAAGAAATCTTTTTATTCAAACATAAAAATCTACAAAATTATGAAAATGTGTGAATTATCTACAATGGAATATTTGTTATTTATCATTTTATAAATAAATAACTATGAAAAGAAGTGATTTTGATAATGTTATAAAAGATATCTGTGACTTACAGAATAAGAAAATTTAAATTAACATTTTTCAGGCATTATACATTTCCTTCTCAAATTTTTTTTTTTTTTTTTTATCTGAGATTACTTTTTGTTATAATTTTCCAATTTTTTTTTTTTATAATTGTTATCTTGGACCAAATATGTCTAATGAATAGAAATCCAAGGCCTGAAACTCCAGCAACCATAGGTTTTTTTTTAAATCATTACTAATTTCCTACTATTTTTTGAAAAACATAATTTCAAGAAAACTTTTGAAATTGTTGCTAATTTTTCTAAAAATGCCTAGAAATCTTCCAATGGATTATTTCTTGCCAATCAAGTACAGGTTGATGAAAAAATTTTAACTGAAGAGCATTTACTATGCACTTTGACTAAACCCTTTAGCAAAGCTATTAAATTGTGTTCTTTGAAATAGTAAAACATTGGCTAATTGGCAACCGATTCAAACTTTAAAAAATATTAAATGATAAAGATTTCATCATACTTGGTTCATATATTTTTACAATTTAGTAAATTTTTATAAATTTCTGAAGAAAAAATTGCTTTCATATTTATTTCTTTATCTTTGGTAAATGATAAACATTGTATTTTATTATTTTTATAATGTTATAAATATAAAATTATTTTGTAAATAAAAAGTGTTTAATATTTTTATTGTAAATTCTCAAATACATAGAAAATGTATAAATTTATTTTCATATGTTTGTGTTTTATTAAAATTCTAATCATCACTTTTTAAAAACAAATGTTGCTGGAGAGGGAGTTAATGGAGTACACAATAATAGTGGTGTCAAGGGAAAAACTATCTTT
The DNA here is from genome assembly GCA_963932145.1 of Acanthosepion lycidas. Classification (NCBI taxonomy): domain Eukaryota; kingdom Metazoa; phylum Mollusca; class Cephalopoda; order Sepiida; family Sepiidae; genus Acanthosepion; species Acanthosepion lycidas. Next base: position 48,315,935 of record OZ010575.1, read on the forward strand.
TGATCCACTTTTTTTTTTTTTTTGTAGACATGAAGGTTAAACTTTGCTGACATTTCAATCAGAAGTCTGTCTTATACATGCTTAGTTATTTCCTGCTGTTGTCATTCACTTTTACACAGACACATTTACATGAGTGACTGATATACTGCTTGCACTCAAATGTGACAGTGACACACTGTTCTCATGCACTTATGTCTTTATTAAACTGTTGAAATTACTGAATATAACTGTTCCATTCTAATTTCTTCTCTTGCACTTCTCACCTGTGGAATTCTCTTCCAGCTTATTGCTTTTCTGTCAACTAAAATCTTCCAATATTTAAATTCAGTCTCAGTCGTTGTCTTTTATATCCTTGAATCCAGTTCTTTTTATTGTCCTTTCTTTTCAATAATATTTTCCCAGTACCTGTCTGTATTTCTGAGATGAGGTTTTATGCACACTATTTACATTATTCGTCTATTGTCCTAATCTTTGTTGCCATATTTATCACAATGTTTCAGCCATCTTACACTTTGGCCTTCTTCAGGTGGTTGGAAACTTTGTTACTTGAATCTGTGAATTGCTTGGCCTGGCATGGTTATTAAAAAAGAAAAAAAGCTGACACTGTTGGTTTTCCAGAGTGGATTTTTTAGCTTTATACCCAACTACTTTTTGGTTCAGTGTTGTCTTTCTCCTAGACTGTTTCCATACCAAGGCTAGTGAGCTCATTCTGCCTTGTTATATATATATATATAGTAAATCAGTTCACCTATTATTCGTTTACACTCCTTCTCTGTCTTTTGAACAGGAGTATAAGTGTTTATTCCTTGTTTCCTGTTTAGGATTGGGTTTCCAGTTCCTTCTAAAGTCTTTTCATCCTCTTTCACTTTTATTAGTTCTAATGGCATTGTTGCATTACTTGGGGTGAAATGATTGAATAAAAAAATATATATATATAATTTATTTTTCTTAGGCAGCATATCTTCATTCAAAGATGTTTGATTGAATAATATAGACCAGGGGTGGGCAACCTTTTTGTGAGTGCATGCCAAAACCGGCCAAATCTCCGGCACAAAACTTTTCCATGTGCCAACAAAAGTTTTTTGAGAACATATTATTTGATATCTCTTATGTATGTGAAAAACTTTTTTAAATGATAAAAAATCACCCCAGAGTAGTAAAGACACGATATTGTAGGAAATTATGTAAAACTGAATTTTAAAAAATTGACAGGTTTTTATGAAAAATTTATTTGTAATATTATTTTTAGCCTGTAAGTATAAATGTAACTGCCATACATAATCACACAATTTAAAGATATTATTAACTATTATTAGCAGCAACACAAAAAGTTAATACTGTTATATTTTTTTTTTATTAATCAATCACCATTTTTTTTCTCATTTATACATTTTTATGACTAAAACACAGTAAAAGGTTATTAAAAATAATCTTTTGCTGATTTTAAATCCCTTATAAATGATGTATAAAAGAAAAAGAAAATATATTTATTTTCCTTCAAATCTACATTCAAACAGCCCTTAACCTTTGCCAATTTCAAAAGAAAACATCACGTAAAACTAGAGACAGAAAACTTGTCTCTTTTTATATATATTATCAGTGCAACCTCTGCTGCTGCATCACTGATGACAGAAATTTTATATCAGGTTTATATTAAGTAACCTTGAGAGATATGCATGTACTACTAGTCTCATCTGTCAGGCTTCTCCTGTTATGAAACTTAACAAAGTTCATCACTGAGAACAAAGATTCACAAGCATATGTAAATGAAAACATGGATAGTAAAGCTGCTGTAAGATTTTTAAACGTACAAGTCCTTAACATTTCGTTTTCTGCATTTCACTCTGATACTCCCATCTCTAATCACTCCTTTTCAATATTTTTCAAGTTGACTCTAAGGTCAAGAAATTTTTGCTTTAAAGTTGAGCTACTCTGAAATTCACTCTAGTGCATTTTAAAATCATCAATGTCAATCCATGAAAACATTTACAAGTTCATCCAGTTTGATACTGCCTGGAAACTTAATGAATTTTGCTGTGTCTTCCAATTCTCTGAATATATCAAATCTTCCAAAGAACTGCTCACATGTTTACAAACAGATTTTGAACACATTGGCAGTCTGCTCTGTCATCTTTTGGGTGATCATTAGATTTTGGAAGTATCTAAATCTCTCATTATCTACATCCCCCTTAAAAATTTCTAGTTTCATTTGAAAAGCCTTTATGTAACTAAACTTAACTTAATTAAATGTTCACAAAAACCTGTAAAAAAAACACCAGATATCACATGATGTCAGACACTTATTGGTAAAACACTTTTTGGTATTCAAAAAGACCTTTATCTTATCTAAGCATTCAAATCATTTCAGAAGCAAACCTTGGCTAAGACAATGAACATTGTTGTACATTTTCAGTCCTTTAAATACAGATTTTATCTCATTCAGTAAAATTTGAAATTGTCTTTTATTTAAAGTCGAAGGAGAAATGTAATTAACAACGTTGATAATTGTTTGCATCACTTCCTGGAGTTCCTTTAGGCCAGGTTTTACACACAAAGCCTCCTTATGCATGATGCAATGAAAACCTCTCAGTGGATGAACAACATTTTTACAAACAGATTTATAAATCCTGCCTTCTCACCAGTCATGCTGGGGACACCATCTGTTGTGGCAGATACTAGTTTTGAAATGTGAACTTGTCAAGCAGATAATTCATTCATAACTGCTTTACATATTTCAGCTCAGGTAGTGTTATATATCATATCTTTCTCATTTTATTTTCATCGTAGTTCACGTGGTAAATATCATAGTATATATTTTTGAATAACTGGTTTAAGAAAAAATTAATACTTCTTTGTCAAATTTTAAGTACAGGGCATGTTCACTGAGTGGGCACTGACTAGTGAAGATGGTCTCACATTGGCGCCATACAAACATCACTAAATATATTCGCAATGATTGTTATAGTTTTTAATAACATAATAGGCTAGATAGGATGATGTCTATATTACAATAACCAAGAATATAGTGTGCGTGTTTAGTAATATTTCATATATGAAGTCAAATAAAAAGTCAAAAGTGCATTATCTTATCTCACCTGTTCTCACAGAACCCTTGGGGACATTTGCTGAACCTTAGGGTTCCGGGGAACCTTGGTTGAGAAATGCTGCTCTAGTGATTTGACAGGCATTAATCATTTCATTGTGTCACATCAGTATAGGTTAAGGATTAGTGAGGTTACTCTGGGGGATCATTACTACTGAGTAGTGAGTTCAATCATCACTGTATACTGAACAGAAATTCAACATTAAGTAACCAAAAAAGGGAATGAAAACAATGAAATATCATAAAATCCAACCTACTACTAAGACACTTCTGCATGGAATGGTGGTTAGCGAGACTAGTCTGGTTGACCATTGTTACCGAGTTCAATCCTCACCATACAAAATTCAACATTAAATAATCTATCAAGGCTTGATATATAATAAAATCAAACAACTTTACATAAGTACAAGCAGACAGAAAATATCCATCCATACACAGATTCATGTATATATATTTGCAATATACACACACAAATACATGTACACACAAAACATGCATCCATAAATACACAGATTCATATATATATATATATATATATATATATATATATATACACACATACAGACATGTCTCATTGAATAATTTAGACAAGTTTTGTATATTTGCCTACTTATATTCAATAGGAACCTCTTATATTCACAGACAAGCTTCTTAGTATCCTAATGAAAGGAAGAGAGAAAATTACTGTGTTGATACACATGCATCTATTCCAAGTACTTTTGACATTAGCACAATGTCATCATCAGGGTGTTGTTTTTGCTTTCTATGTGACATGTCTCAATGAAAATATGCTGCCAAAATATACAATATATATATGTATATACAAAACATGCACCCAAACATATACATGTATATACATATACAATAATTACTACATTGAAAAGAGCTAAAGATTAGTTGAAAGTGCTTGGGACAATATTTACTACACTTTTCATCTTCATAAAAGAAAAATGATAAGGACACTCAAATTGTCAGCAAAATTAGTCCGGCTCACCCTTACTGCTGAATAACCAAAACAAAATTCAACATTAAACAACAAAACAAGTGTTGACATGTCATAAAATCAAACAACCCATCTAATGTTTGGATCAGAATTGAGAGGTGTTTGAGAAGGAATCCTCACTACACAATTTGTCTCTGGAATTTTCTAGCTTTTTTTATTCAACTTTTGCACAAACATATTTTATTGTACTTTTCTATCAAGTAGTTCATGAGACTATCATTAAATACTAATCTTTCAATACTATGTATTTTTAAGCTGAAAGTAATTCTTTTAGTAGTTGAACAAAAATTTTCCAACAGTCTTATTATGTAACAAACCGATGGGAATATTTACAGAAATTAATAACTGCTATTATTAACACATGTTTTCTTGGGGAGTATGTATATGTGTGTGCATATACATAAATTAGTAATTTTTAAGCAATTACATGATTAAATCATGAATATGAAACACTATAATGATATTATCAACTTTTCTGTAGACAGAATTGTCTCTAAAGACATTGGCTTTACTTGTAAAAAAAATAACTTGATTATTTTATTTTATTTTTCTAAGAAAAAGGACAAATCAATATTAATGAAAATGAAAATATGACCATTTAATTGTTTTAATAATTAGTTTTGACAAGTTAAACTGGAAGAATAAAAATTGAAATCCTTCTTTCTAGCATTTGTCTTAAATTTAAAGTCAAAGTAACTACCTCTACTGTTATTGTATCAGACACATAAAGGTAAGATATCAAAGAAAAATTAATACTAAAATGTTTAGGAAAATTTATTGTACTCAACACCTTGCTTAAAAGCTCCATACATATTCTCAGCATCCTTCTGTAGAACCACATGTCACCTCAAGTGTCTTCTTTATCTATGAGGATATTTTATCGCATTCACTACCAAGTAGACTGATATTACACAGCAGTTCAAAATTTTTTGTTTCTTTTAAATGAAATTTTATTGTTTGTTAATAGTCTGATGAGCTTTTCGAAGACACCTTTATTATTCCCAAACACATGATTCCTGAAGATGTATACATTATTTTAAATTTATTCAGTAAAACATATATATATATATATATATATATATATATAGAGAGAGAGAGACACACACACACACACACACACACATATATATATATACACACACACTATAATGTTAGCATGGGTAATTTTGACATAAATCATAATCAATTAAACAGATTAGTTTTGTTGGTGGGCTGCTCTAGTCAATACAGAATCTTCTGTCTGACATGCATTGTTGAGAATGGGTTGGTTCAATAAATATATGTCTCCATTTTATTCTTAGCAGTACCTAGAAAAAGTGACCCTACCCTTCATCTTTCTATAAGGTTAATATATCCAAAGAAGGATGGAAAATGGACTAGTGAATCGTTTCAACCCAAGCAAGTCAATGAAGCCACTAGGACACAAGAGCTTACTGAGTATTAGAGAATATGAGACAATAAAAAAAAATAAGAATTAAGACAGAAGATAACAATGGATATTGTATTTAAGTTTTTGAAGATCAATGTTTACTGAGAAGTGAGAAGTACAATAGAAGAAACTATTAGCATAGAACTTACAAGTACATCTAGCCATTTCAACAGTAAACCTTGCTGTTTATCTAGTACTGAACTTAAACTCATAAAGTCTAAGTTATATAAATAACAACAAATTAATCATTTCATTAGTTTCATTAAATAATTTTATTAATTTCTCAATGTGTATGATAATACTGCAGATTCTCCTGCTGCTCTGGTTCCTGTAGGAAATAGGTTTTTAAGGGATGGAGTTGTTAGTTGTATGATAAAATTGTTTAAATTTAGAGTCGTCCTTTTATTGAACTTAAATAGATTTTGAATTATTTATATAATTCTGTAATAATTTTTCTGTTCTGCTTGACTAATTTGTTGTAATGTGAAATGGCAGATGACAACTATGGTTGTTCTGAATGCTGCAGGAAATAAGATTGTAACTTATGTTGATGAATCTAAAATGATAGAATTCTGTAAAAATTTTAATACCTTTCAAAATTATTTACTGTACGTCTGCTTTTTAAGAAAAAGTTATTTTTAGAAGCCAAGATTATGTTTCTTTTATATTTTTTTTGGCTAAACTATGACTCAATTTTGTTAAGGCAGACATAATTTTTTTCTATTTCCACACAAAAAATTGCTTTTACATATATATATGTAGAGAGAGAGACAAACAAATACTTAAAAAACCATAGGTGATAATTTATTGCATTGATGTTGATAAAACACAGCTTCAAATCTTCAGACCTGTAAACCAAATGAAAATTGAAAAAAAATTTACTCAATAGTGATTTCATATTGAGAAGGTGGGGGAAAGAAAGATGTTAAGTTATCATCATGTAGAAAGGGGAGGGGAAGTAAATGGTGTGTTGTCTCAGTTGTATTAACATCCGTGATGACCTAAATTAACATCTGGATTGTAGATATAAATTGTTACAAGAATTGAGAATACATTTGAAAAATGATTTTAAGTGTAAAATCAAAAATCTGTCTGGATCCTTCCTCAGTTAAGATTTTGACACATGTATTCAACTTAAAAAAAAAAAAAAAAACCTGTTATAATTTATATTCAAATAGTGGTTGGCTAAGAACATTAAAAAAAATATAGCAAGTTTTAAAATTTGCATTAAAAATAAAGAACACATTTAATATATTTAATTATGCAAAATAAATAATCATTTATGTATCTAAAACCTGAGAGGAAAATTCATTTTTTAATGATGCAGGGTGTTTCATTCAACTGATGTAAAGTGGGGACACAGACAAAATTTTTCTTTATAGGAATCTATTTTCACTGTTTTTTTTTTTTAAATCGGCGTTTCTTTTACTTCTGATCCATGTTTAAATTAAAAGACAATTAAATGCAACCAAGAATCAATTGAAACCTTTTTATGATATAGGGTTTGGAAGAGGTGAATATAAGCATTTAATTGATTCATTATCTTTTTAATCTGATGCTTATATATTGCTATTTGTGATTGGCTGCCAGTTCTAAAATTATATATTTAATCACAAGAGTGGACGAAAGTTTTCAAATATTTATTTAATCAGTCCCACTTCAGTCATAGGATACCTAAACAGGGCAATTTAATAATAATTGCACATAATTTTTTTATGAATCCATTTTCATAGATCTTTAATCAGTGTGTTTTTTTTGTGTACTTTTATTTCATCTGATCCATATATAAATTGAAATGAAACTTGAACATGATACATGAAAGTGTTTTTCATAGGTACCAGAAAGAGGTGAACATTTTATTGATAGATCTTTTTTTTTTTTTTAATCTGATGCTTATTATATACTGAGTCATTCAATTTAAAGGGTTACAGTTAACAAAATGGTAATGGTGAATGAGCTGAGTGATGTGAATGGGAAAAGATGGTAGTGTTGTATAGCCTCCTGGTGGGGGTGATCTTCTCTTGGTCAGTAATTGCTAATTGTTTTGGTTCAGAAATGAAAGGCTTCAAACAGAATTTTAACAGAACTATTTTTCTTACTCGTGTTGACATGTACATTATCTAACTATCACGTGGGGGTAGCACTCCCCTCACTAGGGAGTCGTTTAGAACTCAAAAGAGAATACCTCTATATTGCTTGAAGAGTAAGAAGCAACTTGCTGAAACCTTTCTCCTATCTGTCTTACCCATGCTTGCTCATCCAATCAAAATCAACTTCCTATTTTGGCTCACATTTGACTCCAAATATCAACCTCTGGGAGTCGGAGCCGAGATACGCTTCTCCGAAACTATTACTTAACAGTAGTAAGAAATGAAGATTAGAAAGATGAGGCAGGAAACTGACAACCCGTAAAGATGTTAAGATTGTAGTGTTCAGGAAAGCAACCATATGGGAGTCTATTCCACAATGTGGCAGTTCTTGGAGGTTAAAAACTGTCTGGGTTGAAACTTTTGGAACATGGATGAAATGTGGATGATTCAACTATGACAAGACTGGTCTGATAAAAATTAGAGAATGGAGATCATCTGAACATTTGCCATGAAAGTTGTGATAAAGTAGCAACAGCTTGTAGCATTGGAACTGTTGGGAAGAGGTTGCAAAATGGAAAACAAATCACCACCCACAGGACTACATAAATAAATTTGAGCTCTATCATATCTAGAAAGTGAGAATTGAGCAGCTCCAGCCCAAAGATGGCTGCTATATTCTGTTTTATGTCTAATCTGAATTCTCCATAAAGTATAGCAGATGAAGTCGGTAGTAGTGTGCTTTCAAATGTTTTCCAGAAAGTGGCAGTTTTTTTTGAGTCGGGGGAAGCTGTCTGAATAAAACTTTCATCTTACATTTGGAACATTGTGAAAATGAGGATGATTCAACTATGTGGAAGTTGCAAAGAGAATCCTCGTTGTAAACTGACAGAACTAGAGAATGAAGCTCATCTGAACATGTGCCATGGAAATAGCCATAGAATAGTGACAGTCTGGTAACACTGCATATATTGGTTGTCATCAATTATAAATTTAATCATGAAAGCAGATTGAAAGTTTTCAAGTATTTGTTTAGTCAGTTGTACTCATCATATCACAGGCTATCTAAACAGCCAATTTAATTTTTTATGAAGCTCCTTTTAACTGTTATTTAATCATTGTTGGTTCGTTCTTCTTTTATCTGATTCTATTTCTAATTTTACATGTACTGTATCATGCAACTTTTGAAGAACTAATTTTTAAGCCAATTTTAAAGGAGTTACATAGAGGATTTTGATGAAATTGATGTTTTACTTAACTGTATCCAATAATAATGCAGGTAATATTCACATATTAGTATCATATTATAAAATACAAACATAGCAAATATGCATCTTTTGTATTGTTTACGTTTATAAGAGGTTTAACTGTTTCTCGTTCGGTTGTATGCATTTATGCATTTATGAGTATAACATTACTAACAATATTTTATCATTCTTTTACTTTTTTTTAACTAGAAGGTAGGACAAAGAGATAGAGGAAAAGAGATTAGTCTATAGTCATTTGCTCTCTCTCAAAAGGAACTTGCATGATACATGAGATAAAATCATTTTTTATAAATGAAAATTTGGGGGTTGTACAATATGCAAAAAATGCACATTACACAAGTATATATGGTAATTAAGTCTGAAATAATTTGCAATTACACGATGAAAATAAAGGATTCTATTGAAAGTATCTCAATAAGTTACAGAATATAACAGGCAGTTTATGAAGATTTAAACAAAACATAATCCAAAATTGTGTGATCAAAACACGAAGATGGGTTTGAATAATGAATGGAATAATAGTAATGCTTCATGCTAAAGTTTTAAACAACAATAATCATAATAATAATATTAGCTGTTTCCTTATTAGGAAACATTTGCCATTCATTGACTGAGCAAACAGTACTACTATCAGTTGAATTTAAAAAAATCTCTCTTAAAACAGTTTTTCAGGAAAATATCTTTGTCAAGTCCTGTAGCTGTTACCACTCTTACCAGTATTGATATGGGGGTGGGGAGGTGTCCTTGCTAACATTTTATTGGAAGTAGTCTGGAATGTCAACATCTTGACTATATCATTAGTTTCTCTTAGAGTTGCCGATGTTATCCATTTTAGTTGTTGCTGTTGTTGAAAGCCGTCAAGTGATGTTGTTTCTGTTCTTTAGTAGTTATTTGTTTTGATTCTGTAGCACCAATCGACAAGGTTGGGAAAATGATAGTCCTCATTAAGACCTACAGGTTTCATTTGCTCATAGCCATTTAATCATTGATCTTACAAAGAGGTTGTATATAGCAAACAGTTTCGATATTTCTGAATGGGTTTGAAAAGCCTTGCATGATTTCTATATGAAAGTCTCATTCAGACGAGTCTATTCAAGAACATGAATAGAGTTTACACACTAGAGTGAAAAAACAAGAAATATTCCACTAAAAATTTACTTTGAATATTTGAATCCTGACATTTCTATTTTTGTCATTTACCATTAAAAATTACTATCAAACCAGTTACTATTTATCTATTTTATTTTTTATTTCACCACAGGCAAGTCAATGAAGCCACTAGGACGCAAGGGATTACTGAGTGTCAGACAATATGAGAGAATAAGAAAAATAAGAATTAAGACAGAAGATAACAATTGACATTGTATTTAAAATTTTGAAGATCATTGTTGACTGGGAAGCAAGAAACTGGAAGAAAGTTACACAAGTGAGAAGTATGATAGAAGAAACTATTAGCATAGAACTTACAGGTACATCTAGCCATTTTAAGTGTAAATTGATGAGACCTTGCTGTTAATCTAGTACTGAACTTAAATTTATAAAGTGTAGGTACCATAGAGGAGAATTTGCAATGAAAGTATTTATTGAGATAAACAGTTCGAATTCCAGTCAAATCCATTACATTCACTTTTGTGCTAATACCATTAAGAAAGGTATGAATCCTCATCTTCTCTCCCTAGCTATGAGTAAATAGCAGGACAGACCAGGTTCTATAGCATTGGATGGCAACTGGTCTACCGCAGAAAGAAATGGCAACCTACTGCGGGGAAAAAAATCTGCCTCATCAGTCATGTATCTTTTGATACATGATCACCTAAGTGCGTATCATGTATGGCACATAACTGACTGACAGTGAAGCTTACATTACCATGGTGGCAAAGGGACTTTTAATAAATAAAATTAAATTTAACATGATCGTTTCTCCCTTGGATATTTTAACCCCAACAAAATGACATCTCTTTTTGTTTGAATTAACATGTGAAATTTCTATCTAATTCAACTTGGGTGGTATTTTGTTAAAAAGATATTTGAATTTATTAACACATTCTTTGCAAAGTTGGATATCTTAACGCTTACAAAAAGCCATGTATGGTTGTTTTAGTTACTAGTAGAAATTGCTATGACTACTTGTGATTCATTTTGGCAAATTAAATTTAATAGTCACTGCTACTTTGAACCTTTACATAATGATATATATGTTCTTATAAGTTCTAATTTAGGAACATTAAATTGATTCTTATTTGTGTGAAACTGTGGTCTCCCAATTTTCCAATCCCAAAACAATGCAATGATATATAAGAAAAGCTTTTGTCACTTATTAGGTTATTATACACTTGTTGCCTTTCACGAGAAGATGGCTTTGACAAACATATTTAACTACAATATGTTTTTTTACTTTTTTAAGTTAACAGTATATAAAATATTACTTGTAACATACAACTTACACATTTAAGCAGACATTGTAAGTGAGCCGTAAATTTTTGTTTGTCATTTACAAATTTCTATTGATAATAGATACATTCCTCTTCAGTTTGAATAAAATAGCGCAATAAAAGATTTATTTCATTGTATTTATTTTATTGTAGTGATGTGTAGTCTATAGCTCAACAAATACGCTCTCGAAAAAATTAGTCTTATCTCCCTTTATGTGAAAACGACCGAATCATTTTCTACAGAAATATCCTCTTTACTTTATGAAACGAGAGATAATTTAATATTTATCAAATTTTATTTTTGATCATTGAAAATGTTGTTTATGTATTTCTTACAAAATAAATGTATTTTTCCCGAATTATATTGTTGTTGTTTATGCTTTTAAGATGTAGATGAAATATTTTCTTTTGAGCTAAACTGAATTAATTTCTTTGTCATTATTTTAATTTTTCTATGGAATACACACCGCAGTTGGCAGCAAAATAACGAAGTAATTTTAATTAAAAATTTGGTTATATAATATAAATTATTTTAATTTCTGAAGTATTAAGGAGAATTTTCTTTTATTTTCAAAATTAAGTATTTTTTGCTACTTTTTTTTATTGTCACATTCAGAATTTGGACGATTTTGACTCTCCACAACTTCCTATCTTTGCTTAATCTAAGTAATGTCTATCTACTTACTATACCTCCACATCCCTTTTCTGCCATCTATCTACACACACACACACACACATCGGTAGGTTTCTCTGTGTTTAACTTGCCCTCAATATGTCCTATGAGTGTCCAATTTTCCTTGTCTACTTTCCTCATCATATATCCCAGAAATTTCACCTGCTTCTTTCTGATTCTAAGCACAAGTGTCATTTTTGGTACTATTTTCCTTAAAATTTTCTTGTTGATTACAAACTATGTTATTGTCAGCATTATTCTGTAGACCCACATTTCTGTTACCTTAAGACTCCTCTTTATCTGGAAGGAAATTTCCCAACATTCACTGCTGTATAGGATGACTGATAGAACATAGCAGATGCACAGACTTTTCTTTGTTTTTAATGAAGGTTTTCCTGTTTTTTTAATATTTTGTTCAGCTTCTGTAAGGCATCTTTTGAGATTCCCATATGCCTTCAGATTACCTTGTCCCTTTTTTGTTATTTGTTAAATTCTTCTCCAATTTGTAAATCTCTGCACCTATTTGATTTTGACAGATTCAATATGTAGCTTGCATTTTGAGCTGTTCCTTTTGATAACGACCATACAATCAATCTTCTTATTGTTACTTGTTTCTTTTCGTTTACTTTATGACCGTGTCTTGGAATTCCTGCAATTTTTTTTTCTCTATCTGTCATCAACGCATTACTGTACCCACCAATAATAAATCATGGTAAGCTTACATAAAATTTTGAAAATCATAAATGAATATGTTATATTCCGTTTTTGTTATATACTCTTTTTTTTCTTTATTATTAACTGTATGTAAATTAGTTTGTGTTCTTTCTCTATATTTCAACGGTACACTGTACTATTTCCTACCATTTGTTCTCATTACAAACAGTGTTGTTATTTCAGCTGTTCTGCCTTCTGTTCGCAGTATAAAATAGCCATTTATTCCAAGGGAGATAATCAATACGCACATCTTGGATATCTGAACGATTTAGGTGGACGTAACAACAGAAGCAGATAGGTATATTTTTGGTCAGTGGAGGCAGGGATATACCTATCTTCCTCCTCTCCCATCCCTCATCTCCATTACCACCGCCTTATCCATTTTTAAGAACCAGGCATTGCACGTAATTAGTAACAATGTATTTCCCTTCATCAAGGGAGCCAAAATTAATTAGAATAATTAGCTGTTGCAAATGTTTGTTTTTTTTTTTTTTGTTTGGTACAAAAATAGAAAATAGTAAAATAGTGTGACTATTTTTGTTTGAATGTATTATTATCATCAGTTCAAAGTCCGTCTCTGGTCCGAGCTCAAAATATATCAAAGTATTCATTATATGTAAACAATGTAATTTATTTCTGTAGTACGCAGTAGACCAATGGAAATTCCACATGTGTTAAAAACTAAAATTATCCACACTTTGCCTGTATCTTCTTATTTTCTCCCTTATTCTTCACAATCTTAGTTATTCCTCCATGTTTTTTTTTTGTTTTCTTTATTCTTTATCTAAACAGGTTTAGGAACGTGGATTGTTTTCATGTCAAAAAGTAATGTACAAATACTTTTACTGATTCCTCTTTCTATAAATAATTCTAATATCAAAAGTTTTACACCCTTCCATACCTGCTTTTTAATTTTTAACTCATTTTCTTTAGATATCCAGATTCATCCTATCTTTTGCATCTCTCTCTTTCCATTTCTTTTTCTATCTGTATTTACATTTTCCTTTCATCAACTTTTCTTTTAGTTTTTCTTTCATTTTTTTTTCATCTACTCAGTTTCTTCTTTCTCAAGCCATTTTTTTCCTTTATTTTCTTATCTATCAACATTATCTCTGCCATTCCCCCCCCCCCCAGTTTATATCGGCCTCTGTCCAAGTGGTTAGAGTGTAAGCATTCTATTAGACCCAGGTTTGAATATGACCTTGGTCAATTTGTCAAGCTTGATAATATTAATCAGGGGAGATAATCCCCTTATGTGGTGGGGGGGTCAGAAAAAAAAAAAAACTGTTCAAAAGCTATCTATGGTTGTGCTAGATTAGAGCCTGAAGTCGTTACATAATTTTTTTTCATTTTTTTATTTCACTCCAAGCAAGGTTATAAAGTCATGAAAATGGAAGGGTTACTGAGTGTGAAAGAACACGAGAAAAAGCAAAACATTATTAAAAAGAGAGAATATTAAAAGAAAAACAAAAATTAAGATGATGGAAGGTAATGATTGACATGGCATTTAAATTTGTGAAGATGAAAGTTTACTGTAGACCAAAAGGGCGGAAGTGAGTTCCTCATGTGAGACATACGAGAGAAGAAACTGTAAGCATAGAACTTTAGGTTACGTCAAGAAATTTCAACTGTAAAATTATGAGACGTAACTGCCAATCTAGTACTGTCCTTAAATTCATAAAGTTAAGATACCTGAGAGGAAACCCCGTTAGAAGAATTATCATGAAAATATTTTAGAAAAGGCCTAAGAAACCTATGTTAGAGTGGTGTGAAAGAAATTGGAACTGAAATACTAGGTCAGGACAAATTACATTCATATAAAGAGTCTCTAAATAAATAGCAGAAGCACCAGAACTGGTGTGATAGAAGTAAAAGTTAGACTGGCTAAAGCCAATGTTAAAATGCTTCTATACAGTGATGATGTCTTTATATAAACACCCATTCCCAAGCAGTCTGACTGCTTGCAGTCAGCCCCAAAATTAAGAATGGCAAATTCTTAAAAAGGGAAATAAATCTCATGAGTTTGCAATCTACTTTAGGTGGAAATAGTGTCATAGTTTCCCAGTCAGAAAGCATGACTGCTTCCAGCTAAGAGGCATCTTATACTATACTCTGATCTTTGGTGGAAGAGTGTAATCATTGTTGATCTATACAGGCAGAATATTTCATTTTCTATATGGCATTGAATTGTGGACCATCTTTTTATAGATGAAGAAATCTTGTTAATCTGAATAAAATTGCTACAGGTTCACAATCAATTGTTTACACTTATCTGATTTCTTGTTTCTTTTAATCATTTCACCGTAAGCAAGGCAATAAAACCACTAAGATGTGGGACATGGAGTGGGCATGGAGTAAAACAAAGAATAAGTAGACTGAGAATGGGGAGGATTGAGAAAAGAACAAAAAATGGAACAGGGTTCAAGAAGAAAGAAGATGGTGATTGATGTTGCGTTTAAATTTTGGAAGATTGTATTTATTGGGGAAGCAAGAAACCGGAAGCTAGTTCCACAGGTGGGGAGTGTAAGAAAAAAAATTGTTAGAGTA
This sequence comes from Acanthosepion lycidas, assembly GCA_963932145.1. NCBI lineage: Eukaryota > Metazoa > Mollusca > Cephalopoda > Sepiida > Sepiidae > Acanthosepion > Acanthosepion lycidas. Next base: position 48,331,191 of record OZ010575.1, read on the forward strand.
GAAGTGGCAGTTGCATTTAGGTATTTCAACAGTAAAATGGTGGGACCTAGTTGCCAATCTAGTAGCATGCTTAAATTCATGTAGTCAGGGTAATAGGAGGAAAAAAAAGCTCATCAGAGCAGTTGACATGAAAATATTTGTAGAAAAGACAGAGGGAAGCCACATCACGTTAGTGAGAAAGTGACTGATGTTTAGATGCATGGTTAAAACCAATCACCTTGCAGATCCTTCTATGGATGATGCAATTGGATTGATTTTCTGTTAATCTGAATATATTTTGATTTTATTTAACCCTAGTTATGGCTTCCATGCAAAGTGCATGTGTCTGAGTTGAAAGAATATTTTACACAAGTATTTAAATCACATATATTAAACTATCATTGCGTATAAATTATAAGTTTGAAATGGTCAGTTATGCTGTAAAAATCTGAGAGTTGCATAATTAGTGTGTCAGAGAGGTATTAGTGAATTGTTATTATATGACTTCTGTTGGTCTGGCAAAATGGATAATCTGGCATGATTCTGGCACCAAGGGTGATAAAAAATTGGTTGTGTACTTAGGTATGTAGAAGTTGTTGTCGATGTATCTAGTCAGAGTAAGCATTCTTATTATTTTAAATATTTATAGAACTGAGGAAGAATCTAATACAGATGAAGTTCATACATTTTTGTAAATGCTATTAGTCACAGTTAACAAGACAAAAAAGTAAGTACAATCATTTTGATTTTGTTGGTGATGTTTTTTTTTGTTATATCTGAAGCTGATTTGGTTATCTCCTTGGCTAAATGGAGTCAATTTGAGGTACTAGAGAGGAAAGCTCATCCAAACAAGTATCATTAAAATGTTTATAGAAACGTCACAGGGAAGTTGTTATACTGGTGGGAAAATGGCTGAAGCTAAGATGCTAGGTCAGGACTGATAGAATTGCAGATTCTTCCTTGGATTTTTATCAAGAATCTCTAAATACATAGCAGAAGCAGCAGACCAGATATGACAGCAATAATGGATAGATAGGTTAAGGCCACGGTTAAAATGACAGTTTACTGATAAAAGAAAAAAAACAAAAAAAAAAAAAACACCCATTTTTAAGCAGACTGATCATTTGCAGAAATATATTAAACTAAAAATTAAGAATGATAAATTCTTAAAAAGAATGAGTTTGCAATGTCTTTTACTGATTTTTCTCTTTTGGGCTTTCTGTTAATCTATATCTATAAATAATTGTAATGTTATCAAAAGTTTTACACCTGTGTCAATAAGCTAATATTTTGATGAAAACCTTTTGCAAAGGTTCACTGTCAACTGTTTTCATACGATATGAACAAAAATATTTTTGAATTTACACCGACCAACAGTGATTGACTCAAAATTCTCTCCATATACTTTTTGATCTGTTATCAACAATCTTGACAAATCTTAGATTTTATTTGTGGGCATGGTGTTGCAGCAGGGTATTATTATTAGGCATTATTTAAATATTATTTTTGCACCAACCTAATAGATTAGTTCACATGTAAAACATACAGAAATTTTTGCTTGAGGAAATAACTCTTCTTTCTTTCTTTAGTATTTCCTTATCACAATAAAAAAAAAAAAAAAAAATATTGATTTTTTTTTTTTTTTATTTTTTTATTATTTTAGAATGGGGCTCCTTTTCATAATTTTGATATAGTGTAAAATTGAACCCTGACTTTTACGGAGTTATTGAAACTTAACTATTTGTTTATAAATGTCAAGTTTGAAACTGTTTATATTATTGATATCTGTGCATCAAAACACTTTATATATGAAAAGATTTTTTTTAAAATGAAGAACAAATAGTCACATACATTTTTAATTAAAGCACAAATGGACATTCAGTCAATTATATGTCATGCATGATACACACTTAGGTGATAATCTGTCTTTCAATACATGACTGACGAGGCAGATTTTTTCTCACAATAGGTTGCCATTTCTTTCTGTGGTAGACTAGTTGCTGGTCTGTGCTGCTATTTACACATAGCTGGGGAGAAAAGAAGAGGATTCATACCTTTTTCAAGGGTATTAGCATGTAGGTGAATGTAATGGATTCCACTGGAATTTGAACTCGACTCTCTGATTCCTCAAGCTGAGCCACTATCCGTTATTCCACATTTTGAAACAAGTAATTGTTTGTCAAATTAAATTTTTTTTCATAATTTTTTATGAAACAAATTGTTTTAATTAAGAGCAACTAGATATATACATTTTTAAATTAAGAAAAAATTAGATAAATCTACAGAAGTAAAGAAAAAAAATATATATACATATCAATGGCATATGTGCGTTTTAAGGCACAACATTTGTAAATAAAAGTTCTGATATGTTTGTAAAAGTCAGAGATTGATTTTACACTATTACAATATTATGAACAGAAGCCATTTCTAAATCAATAAAAATGATTAATATTTTTTTTTAATTCTGATAAATGAAATGCTATAGCTTGAGAAAGGTCTAATGAATGCTAAATGATAAAAGTTTTTCAATGGAAAATTTTTCCCTATTTTTTTCATGAGAAAACCAGTCTATTTAACTAGCTCCCTATTATTAGTAGCATAGTATCCATTGAAAATAAATAGGACACTTTATGTATGGATATGCACTTTTGGTGATGATCAGAGCATGTCTTGTTATGCTCTTCAACCACAAAATGCTGGAATAAGCATGGTGACCTCAAACATTTGAATTGGAGGAAGATTTATTTGTTATTTTTTATATATTTGTTTGATATGTAGTTATGGGCAGAGAAAGAAAGAAATATCCAGAAAAGTGTCACAGTGGTCATTATTATTTATTTACTTATTTTGTTCAGTTGATCTCATGTTCTAATTTAAGGATCAGGTAAACATGATAACAAGTGGCCATATGCCATTTCTTCAACTTGCTGCCTCAACAAAAACTTTCTTACACTTCTGGCTGTTGCAAGCAGTTCTTTTTCCTCAAGCATCTATGTTCTAATCACAGTGCTAATTTAACCCAGCCATTTATGGATTTTGTCCATCACCATTTCAAGGGCACACACAACAACTATATTTTTAAGCACTTGCAAGCATGCGATCGTTATTATTATTAACTATTGAATTTTAGGCAACTGAATGGCAAAGTGGGGAAAAAAAAAATTATGTGTAACATGTTTTGTACTCTACAAGGACTTTGCTAAATTTTTTTGTTGATGAAATTATATATGTGTAGGAAGAGAAGGGGGGAAATATAAAAATACATCATTGGTTACGATTATACATTGAAAGGAAATGGTTACAGGAGATGTTAAAATGCTGAAATTCTAAACTGAATTTTGTTTTTTATGTTTCTGAGCATGTAGTCTAACTGATTTCATTCATTTTATTTATGCTTTTGGTTTTATCACTTTTATTATTAAGTATTCCATATTGTGATAATAGATGATCTGTCAGGAAAGATGAAATGTTCTAAGAACCTGGACACAAATTCATCAGGGATTATCTAGCAATCAATTTTCTTTAATAACATAATTTATAAGTATTGTTAGTTGGATTGCAAACCCACTTGAGAATTCACAGATTAATGTATAGTGAATGATTTCTTCATATCTATAAGATTATTATTATTAGTTTTTGTGTCATTCTCAAGTAGATATTATACTGTATTTTAATGACTGAGAGCAGGTATTGACTAATGTATGGCATTTTAATGAGTGAGAGCAGGTATTAACTAATGTATGGTTTCATTTCTTTACCTCTTTGACAAAATTTTTCCCAGAATTCTGCTTCCCCCAAATAGTGCTCTTTTCAGAAGCATCTCAGTCACAAGTTATTTCTGGATTTCTAAAGTAACCCACAAAATCAGAAACCTCTTAAACCCTCACAAGTGTGCTTTCTCATTTTGCAAATGTTGATATATTTCTGTCTATCCTCCTCCTCCTCCTCATTATTCTATAGTTTTGCAATATGTAAGTAAGTTCTGTAATTGTATTTTTGTTTCAAATAGATATATAGTTACAATCAAAACTGTTAAATATCTAAATATATTTATATACTGGCAAGGTTACCTTGTGCTTCTTGGCCTAATAATGACCTTTACAAAAATTATTAATTTTATTTGCTAACATAGCAGGTAATGATGGAACTGAAGAAATCAATATATCTGAGGTGAGGGGAAAAAAAAAAAAAAAAAAAAAAAAAGAAGCATAATTCAAAGGTATCAATAACTGCAATTTTTCTTGTTCTTAACTTGTGGTACGTACCTCGCAGTCTATTTATTTGCTTATAAAGTATATTACTTTATTACAAGACTGACCACAATTTGGACATAAAAATGCTATTTTAATTAAGAGACAAAATAATTCACTAAGATGAAAATATCTAGAAAGTGCTTTAATCACTAGTTCATCCACAGTTTACGTCCAGGTTCTTAGAATGTTTCACCATTTTTGGCAGATCTTCTGTTATCACAATGTGGGATATTTAATAACAAAGATGATGGAAAGAAAAAGAATCTCGATGAAATTGTCTAGATTGGATGCACAAAAAAAAAAAAATAAAATAAAATTCTTTCGAACTGTAACATTTTCAGTGTTTTTCATTTGTGCATATGTATAATCACAATAATATAAACAAACACACTAAACCAATTCCAATGAAGTTGTAACAGATGAAATGCATCACAAAATCTGTTTTAAATTCGTCATACATTTCTAAAAATTGTTCTTGATATATATATATCTGAATACAAGGTTGGTGTAGATGGAATAAAGTTCCAGTAACCAAAAACACTATTTTTAAAAAAGTGCTCAATATAGAGTAGAGTGAATAATATTTATTTAAAAATTATATTATTTATTTTAAAAAATGATTAAAAATTATATTATTTATTTCACTTGGAACACCATCACTTTGACAAAACAACCAAAGTGCTGAAACAAAGTAGCTATTTCTTGTAGTGATGTTATAACATGTATATGTTATAATTTTTAAATAAATACAATATCATGTATATGAAAATTGTGTGTGAATTTTTTAGGTGCATTACAGATTCAATTAGTGTCTTACTGGGTCATGTTATCAGATTGGTCAACATTTATTTTACTGACTCATTGATTTAGTACTTTAAAATATATGAGTACATTAATTTTTATTTTAACCTAATTTTCATTTTCTCCATATTTCTAATAACAAATAATGCTGCTCATACATATAGACGTAGGAATTGGTGAAATTATTAGTATTCTTAATGAAGCACCTGGTTCCCATAGATATATCCCAGTTTGTATTATATTTTCATCTCTGTTTCAGAGATAAAATAGAATACAAATCAAAACTTACAGCCATGAAATAAAATTTACGAAAGTATATGCTGATATGAAATACATATGAACAAACTTATCACTGCCAATAATGCAGAAATAGGATGTCTTGATTTTTTAGAAATGTAAAATAAAAGTATGTATATGCATAGTCAAGCTGAAATAGCTATGAATGTCATATAAGAGGTCAAGACTGATTAGAATTGGTTGTAAAGGCAGAAGGAAAATTTATTATTACTGTGATGCTGAGTTGTTGAAATTTAACATTGTCACTACATCCTATGGTGAGCTATAGTTGTCACTTTGCAGTGAGCCTTCTCAGCTGTTTTCAAGTCAATATGTCAAAGTCACACTGTTTCAATTTCTCAATGAAAATCAAAAGCCATCTTTTCACCAAGCAGAAGATTGCTTGTAATAATAAATTTGTACAAAGCATGGGGTGTGAATTGGGTAAATTTTATTGACTCTAACAGGGAAATGTTGCTGACCACTTGTCAGCAATGGAAGTGGGGTGTAAAGTGAGTGAGAGAACTTCTCTACTGCAACCATTTTATTTTATTTATTTTTTTTTTTCCATCCATTCAATACCAACATGAAAACCTCTCTAAAAAGCTGGAGGGAGGAACTCCTTTTCTTAACCGGAAATCTTGCCTTGTTGCTCATTCCTGATTAGTCAATTTGAAAGACCAATGAAAAGACTTTGCCACATCCTGTTCCTTTTACCATTTCTTTTGGGACCTGTGACTGTACACTGGTCCTGTCAAATATATATTTCAGAAATCCAATATATTTTGAACAACTTTCGTGGATATTTATCAGTTAGGTCATTTTATTTTTTTTTTAATCGTAACCATAAATTAGTTAACTTTATTCTACCCCAACAATGTTACTAAAACTTAGTAAAGTTATTCCAATCTGTTGGATATTTGTAGTCCTGAATAGTAGTTTTATATAATTCTGATATGATGATGAAACATGTTTCAGTAAGAAGTCTTTGTTTTATAATCATTGTTAATCTAAAATTATTTCCTTTATATGACACCAAAAATTCCTTATTGATATTATTTGCATCTGACACCAGTCATGAGATATAGGCAGTGGTTTTAAATAGCAATTAATAACGTAAAATTTCTTGGTAAATTTCCATTGGAATAAAAACAAAAATTATAAAAAGTGAACCAATTCTTCATGAAAAATTATGTACTTTCTCAATTGCAAAGAGCTTTGTATAACTGAGAAATGATTGAAATATTTAAATTTTGAAAATGGGAAGGGGTTAAACAGTGTATGTTGAAATTTTCTCAGGCTCAAGTACACGAAATTGGAATAATCAGTGAAGAAAGAAAGACACAATTGCATTAAAAATAAATTGCTAACATATATATTAAATAAAAACAGACCACTTTAAGGTTTCATGTAATAAATTATTTCACCACAGCCCTTTTAAAGGACTGTGGATTATCAGACTTTACTTCCAAAGGTTTTTTGTTCCAACCTTTGGAAGTAAAGTCTGATGATCCACAGTCCTTTAAAAGGGCTGTGGTGAAATAATTTATTACATGAAACCTTAAAGTGGTCTGTTTTTATTGAAATTATTTGCTCTGTATTTACATTGAGTTCTATGGATTTTATCCTCCTTGGGCCTACCCATACGGATTACCTAGTTTTTCATAAACTATATATATATATATATATATATAAAACAATGACGGACACTACTTGTAAACAAACCTTTAAAAACAGTTATTTCTGAAGAAAGATGAAGGTTGATTTTAAATATCAAATATAAATAAATACTTTCATAAAAAGACATTTAATTTGGAAATTTTTCGTTGTTTTTTCTATATATACATATTAAGAAAGTATATGTGGCTTCTCTTTATGCAAAATATATATATATGTGTGTGTGTGTGTGTGTGTGCACACATTCAATTGAATTTTAATGAAATTCAAGAAATTTTCATTTAATTTTGCTTACTTACTGGCAAATTGTTTAATATAAGGATTGAAGCTCTACATACATTATCTAATATGTGTTATTGTTTATCATAAGCCATTATCAAGTTTTATATATATATAAGATCTGTAATGCTCATTCTTTGCATATCTGTACTCTTTTCATGAAGTCATTTCTTTTTTGATTACCTGTATTTTTTTGTAATTTCTTTGTGCAATGTCTTATATTCTGTTCTATACCTTGGCATCATTTACTGTCTACTTTACATCATGTCAACAATCTAATCTGTCATCTATTCCTCTTTACTTTGTTGATATTTTTTTTGTGATGATCTAGTCTGGTTTATTTACTGTGTCCCACTTTGAATTTACATTCTCATTTAGTTCATTCATGATTTTTCTAAGTGTAGCTTAGATGTGGAACACAGCCCAAAATATGGGGCACACAGTGAGCATTGCACTCACTAGTCAGTCGTAATTGTTATAGCGAGAAATGCTTGCTGACCATTACACCACCTCGAGGTCTCCTCATTCATGTCTGTATAATTCTCATTACAAAGATCACAAAATAGGAATGGTGTTCATATACACAATATATACAGTGAGGTTGTAGCATTTTGACTGGGCGTGGGGGGTAAGATTAAGAATTGCTTTTTTTTTTTTTATTGGTTGGAAAGAAATTCCAGTATGCATCTGTCGGGTCTGTCTATATATTTGGGGAGAGGGAGGTGTTTTTTTTTGTTTTTTTTTTTTGTAGTTATTACCACAAACTGTAATCAAAAATTCAAAACCCAATGTAACTTTTCAGAATATGGGCATTTGTGGGTCCACATTTGTCATTTTTTCTGTTTACTTAACCACTTATAGCTTTCCAAGTTTTCTCATGTAGTTCCTGTCTATAAGAACTATGGTGAAACTATGGCTTTTACTTCCACACAAGTTGAAGAATTATGGTGTATTTTGATATTTGACTTGATCGTATAATTGTATAATAAAAGTTGTATTTAATGGCCATGCTTCTAGATCCTATGACATTAGACATGGTGGCCATGCAGGTCTCTATTGCTTGACCTACTGTGTTCATTGTCTTCATCCATGAATTTTCTGATGACATGACTATTTACACTTGTCTTAATAGTAAATCTGATAGGTACAAAAAAGTAAAATTGGCAGTTGCTCTTGAAATTGACTTCTATTCATTTGTTAACTGGGGCAAAAAAAACAAAATGGCCACCTAAACAAAACTTATCTTTTTATTATCATAGAGAACCATTTTTGGCTTCCATCAGCATGACTGATGCTAACCACAGGAGAGCAATTTATTGCATTTTCTTGATATCATGTTTTCACGGATGTGAAGTGGAATGATTATATTGAATCAATTGTTAAGTCTGCTGCTAGAAAGTTGGTTCACTGTGTCATGCCAGATAATTTTTTTTTTCCAGAATGCATCTTGCATATTTTTAAATCTACCATTTGTATGTGCATTGAATATTGCTATCATATCTGGTCTGGTTCTTCTGATATGTATGTCAATGTTCTTGACAAAATTCAAAGAAGGGTTTGCTATGTTATTGATCATGAACTGACATCTTGATGCTAGACACTTAACCACTGCTCTGACATGGCTTTCATTTTTTTCTATAAATATTTTCTTGGCAATTGTTCTAATGAGCTTTCATCCTTTTTTTTTTTTTTTTGTGTGTGTGGGGGGGTCATTACTAATATTATTTTTCTTTAGATTTTTGTAAATAGTTTTGTATTCATATTGTAAATACTCATTGGGGCTAGTTTTTAGAATTGTTGTTTCCCCCCCCCCCCAGACAAGGAATTGTGAATATGGGGACTAGTTAGTATTTTCATAGAGACAATGAGGTATTATGGTGGATGTAGTAAGAAAGGTACATATGAATGTGTTTTGGTGTAAGGGGTATTGTTCGTATGATTGGGTCAGTGTTTGTGGCTAGCTAAGTTATAGTTAAGACAGAAGAAGATCGTCATTTCCCCAATTCCCCCCTACGGCCTTGTGCCACATTTCTCTATTGTATAGTAGAAATATCGCTTTCATCCTTTTGGTAACTTGAACACGTGAATTTAAGTGTACTTTCAGATTGGTAACTGTCATCATTTTACTGTTGAATCAGCAAGATGAAACTATAATTTGTATTATAATAGTTTTGTTTCTTGCCCTTTTAGCCAATGGAAATTTCTGACAGTTTCTTGCTTCCCAGCCACCTACAATTTAAAAAAAAATTAAATGCAAGGTCAATTGCTGTCTTCTTGAATCCTGTTCTTTTATTGTTATTTCTCCTAACGTCTTTTAATTCCATTTCAATCTCACTAAACTGTTACATATTTGTAGCATTATAGCCTTGCTTGGGGTGAAAGAATGAAAAAAAAAAAAAAAATGTCAAAATGCATGACTCCTTTTCTTGTTTCATATTGTAACTTGCAACCTTATTGCTCTTAGTTTATCTGAAAAGCAAAGGTTAAAATATGAATCATGTGAAATAATTTTGTTTTCCACATCTGGTAATGGTAATATTAGTCATTTCCTTATAAGGAAACATTTAACATTCATTGACTAAGCAGACAGTACTAATATCACTTGAAATTTATTAAATCTGTCTCTTAAAACAATTAAGTCTAGTAACTGTTATCAGTCTTTTTGGTATTGATAGGAGTTTGTTTTCTAACTTTTTATTTGAAGTAGTGTCCATTATTTTGTGTTCAAGTTACATATGATATCAATTTTAGATATTGGAGTTATTGAAAATCCTCAAGTGATGTGATGTGATGTGATTTGGTACAGTTCTTTGTTTTTGTAGTCCACAAGATCTTTGCCAAGGATTCAGTAATGGTCTGCTGAATAATATGTGAACCTTGTATACAGTGTTGACACTTATTTCTATTCATAACACATTTATTATCTGTCTTTATATATAAATAAATGTGCAGTAGAAATACCTCTCACATCATAGTAAGACATTAGCTAGATGAAAACATCATTGCCACTGTGTTAGCATTATGCGGGAAGTATTTCTGACCTCCCCCATTTCTCTCTGATTTGTAATATATATATATATATATATATATATATATAAAAATATTAATTGAAGCATATTTGGTTGAATAATCTGAACATGTTATGTCTATTTTTTGTAATCCTCTCAAATTCTCTAATTGATTTCTTAATGTTGATATTAAATACATTAAGGAAGGTGCTGTAGTTCTTTTCTTTCCTAAAGTACTTTCAATCTCATCTGAGATCATCTTCAGGGTTGAATTGCTAAGACAAAAATATGAAACATGCTCTGTTATAATTAATTTAAAATTAACTGTTAAAGCTAGGACATTTTTTTCATGTTTTAGACCTAAGGGAGTTATAAAATAATTATACAAATTAAACCTAACTTTAACAGTTAAATTTAAATGAATTATACCACAGTGTGTTCATGTGTGTTTAAAATAACTCTAGCAGAGGATGTTTCATGCATGTTTACAAAGAAATCACAATTAACAGTTTTATCAAATTTTTGTCTTAGCAATTCAATCCTGAAGATGATCTCAGATGAAACTGAAAAGACTTGGGGAAAATAAAAATGCTAGAAAAGAAAAAAAGTATGGTGCCTTCCTTAATTAATTTAATATCAACATTATGAAGTTGAGTAGAGAATTCAAGAGGATTACAATAAAACTATATACAGGGTGTATCAAAATACTTTCAAATGTTGAGACCATGTTCCTCACACCAAAACAAGGACAAATGTCAATATAAGCATATATCTGCAAATCCTTCATTTTTTTTTTTAATTACTAAATTTATAGTTTGTGGAATACAGTGTTAAATATGCAATCCAAAAATACTTGTACAAAGTTTGCCTCGGATCCTGTCAGAGCAATGCTATAATAATCAGCAGCAAGGGTTGGATGATTCTGCTGTTATTGGTGTAGAAATGCAATCTCACACAGCTGTACAGCCTCATGTCCATTACCATTTGTGCAGATGATGTATAAATCAGATCTGACTGCTCCCAATATGAATATCCTACCATTGTTAAATGGAACACTTTCCAGGTAACTCACTTCTACACATGTTAAACATTGAAGGCAGAGTAACAGGAAATGTATGAAAAATAACAAAAGTAAAACCGTATTCTGCATATGGCAACACAGTGCCATCTGTTGCAAACTTTCTTTAAACTTAACACAAAAATGAAGGATTTGTGGACATATGTCCATTTGTTCTTGTTTTAGTGCAAGGAGCTTGCCAGTAAAGTATTTTTGAAACACCCTGTGTGTGTGTATATATATATATATATATATATATATATATATATATAAGTATATATATATATATATATATATATATAAGTATATATATATATATATATATATATATATGTATATATATATATAAGTATATATATATATAAGTATATATATATATATATATATAAGTATATATATATATAAGTATATATATATATATATATATAAGTATATATATATATATAAGTATATATATATATAGTATATATATATATATATATATAAGTATATATATATATAAGATATATATATATATATATATAAGTATATATATATATAAGTATATATATATATATATATATAAGTATATATATATATAAGTATATATATATATATATATAAGTATATATATATATAAGTATATATATATATATATATATAAGTATATATATATATAAGTATATATATATATATATATATAAGTATATATATATATAAGTATATATATATATATATATATAAGTATATATATATATATATATAGTATATATAAGTATATATATATATAAGTATATATATATATAAGTATATATATTATATATATATAAGTATATATATATATATATATATAAGTATATATATATATAAGTATATATATATATATATATATAAGTATATATATATATAAGTATATATATATATATATATATAAGTATATATATATATAAGTATATATATATATATAAGTATATATATATATAAGTATATATATATATATATATATAAGTATATATATATATATATATATAAGTATATATATATATAAGTATATATATATATATATATATATAAGTATATATATATATAAGTATATATATATATATATATATATAAGTATATATATATATAAGTATATATATATATATATATATAAGTATATATATATATAAGTATATATATATATATATATATAAGTATATATATATATAAGTATATATATATATATATATAAGTATATATATATATAAGTATATATATATATATATATATAAGTATATATATATATAAGTATATATATATATATATATAAGTATATATATATATAAGTATATATATATATATATATATAAGTATATATATATATAAGTATATATATATATATATATATAAGTATATATATATATAAGTATATATATATATATATATATAAGTATATATATATATAAGTATATATATATATATATAAGTATATATATATATAAGTATATATATATATATATAAGTATATATATATATATATATATATATATATATAAGTATATATATATATATATATATATATATATATATATATATATATATATATATATATATAAGTATATATATATATATATATATATATAAGTA
>OZ010575.1:48344328-48361828 GCA_963932145.1 Acanthosepion lycidas
ACCTACACCACACATATATACATATCTATACACACACACATACATACATATATATACTAATATAATATACATATCTATACACACACACATACATACATATATATACTAATATATATACATATTATACACACACATACATACATATATATACTAATATATATACATATCTATACACACACACAAACATACATATATATACTAATATATATACATATCTATCACACACACATACATACATATATATACTAATATATATACATATCTATACACACACACATACATACATATATATACTAATATATATACATATCTATACACACACACATACATACATATATATACACACATACATACATATATATACTAATATATATACATATCTATACACACACACATACATACATATATATACTAATATATATACATATCTATACACACACACATACATACATATATATACTAATATATATACATATCTATGCACACACACATACATACATACATATACTAATACATATATATATATATATATATATCTATACACACACACATACATAGATATACTAATATATATACATATATATATACATATCTATACACACACACACATACATATATACATATATATACTAATATATATACATATATATATACATATCTATACACAGACACACATACATACATACATATATACATATATATACTAATATATTTACATATATACATATATATACTAATATATATACATATACATATATACATATATATACTAATATATATTCATATACACATATATATACTAATATATATACATATACATATATACATATATATACTAATATATATACATATATACTTATCTATACACACACATATATACATAGACACATATATACACACACACATACAAATATGTATATATATATATATATATATATATATATATATATATATATATTATCGCCACTCTCGTGGTTTTTACTGTATGAAGTTTCATAAGCATGCTCTATGTTTGTGCCTTCAATGAATTGCTTTAAAAGTCATTCAAAGCTACACAACATTGCACATATAAGACAAAGATTAGGTCTCTTTGTGCATATATATATGTATGTATGTATCTATGTATATATATATATGCGTATATACTTTTTGTAAGCGAATTTAATTTTTTTTCTGTTCATAAAAATATGGAATTACTTGAAAAATCAAATTTTATATATTTATGATTATTATTTTCTTTTTTTTGTTCACGATCTATTTTTACTTTTATTTGTTTTTTTCTTATTAAGAATTCTTTCAGCCTGCTCTGTAAATATCCATTTTTGAAACAAAAATTAAAATAATTTTAAACAAAGTTGTAAATAACACTACAATTTATCTGGTAAAAAACAAAACAGTTAAACATAAGAAAAGGCATGCTGTAGAACAACAAAAAAAAGAAAGAAAAATAACAAATGAGCAATTAAAATAATGAAGATAAAATAATATTTTAATCGAAACAAAATAAAATCAAGCTGATTAAAAATAAAGAACATAAAAAATAAGATTTTAGTAAAAACAAAATAATGCGAAGACACATAAAAAGAATAAAAATAAAATATTTTAATTTGAACCAAATAACATTGATGATTAAAAATAGTTTAAAAATAGAATAAAAAATAGTATAACAAACAATGCATTTATTTGAAACAAAATCACATCAAGACTATAAAGAATGAGCATAAAAATATATTTTGGTTTAAAACAAAATAATATTAAGATGCTTAAGATAAATTATCAGAAATAACGAAGGTTATAAAATAAAATGATATTCTGGTGAAAAAAAAAACATTTGAAAAAATCATTGTCAAATAAAAAACATAATGTAAATGTTAGTAAAATAAAAAATAACAACAACAGAGCTTTTGTCAAAAATGTAAAATATAATAGAAAAATTCCTCAGAAATATTTTGGCTGCTTTATAATTCTCTCTTATAGATTCATTTTTTAAAAATTTTCTTGCATAAATTTGGTGACTACCACCTTCTATTTTCAATAACGACAAAAACAACTGTTTATCTCGAAATTTTGTAGTTTTTTTTTAAATTTATTTTTGGTTTAGTTATTATTATTTTTTTTTTACTAAACTTGCTTTTAGCGTTTTTTTCTTTCTTTTCTGGAAAGGTTTCAGGTGAAGCAAAATTCAGATTTATTGTTTTGGAACCATAAGTGACCTTATAGGACGCTTTAACAAACTGTGTGTTTTTTTTTTTTTTCTCCCTCCAGCCAAACAAATTTTTGACCTTCCATTGGCAAAGAAAAAAACAAAACAGGAGAGGGAAAAGGTGGGAAGAAGGAAAGAAATTAAAAAAAAAAAAAAATCAAATGAATAAAGAATGAAAATAAAAACAGATATAGAAAAAAGATGAGGAAGGAAAATTTGAAAGAAAAAAATTAAGAGTGGAAAAGAAGTTTTCAAAAGTATAATGCTCTAAAAAAAAAAAAAAAAATCTTTGAATAAGACAGAATAAAAATGTTAGTAAAATCTGAAGGTGGATCAGTAAATCCATAGCCTGATGCATAATCTTCAGAATGAGGATTAGCTCATTACAATAGTACAATTTGTGATATCAGACACCTAACCACTGCTACACAGTCAAGTACATTATTATAAACGGTGACATCCCTTTCAGGGCGGAGGCGTTCATGCCTCCCTAGAGATTACTGTTTTTGGCTGCTTGAAGTAAATTATAACCCTTTACCATCCATCTTTATCTTAGCCTTCATTCATTCAATTTCATTCAATCCAGTGAGTGCTCATTTCTTCAAGCCGTCTTTCCTCATCATTTTTTCAGATATTTCAATTCCTGTTCATATAAAATAAATTCCTTATTAATTACATTTTCTCCCCTGTGCATTCTCAGCAAACATTTCTATTGATTCCTCTCCCAATACAAGGTTAAAGAGCCACTTAAGGTAGAGGGTTACTGAATGAATTGAATGGTATAGGCATCAAAGGAAGCAGTAAAAGTGAAGACGATGACGATATGGACAACTATTGACCTTGAACTGGAAGAAGTAATCGGGAAAGAGAATCTGTTCCACAAGATAGCAGTTCGAGTGGAACTTCTTTCTTACAAATGGAATACAAAGGGAATGAGGTTGATTCGATTCTGTGGCTACTTCAAATTTTTTCTTCATATGTGAAGTGATTGTGCAACATTCACCATCAGAGAGAAGATTAGATATTACAGTGTGACCCGGATATAAGAGAGATTTTCTTTGGTCCCAAATTAGAGCCTGTGTTAATGTATATAAATTAGACCAAACCCTGATATAAGATAAACCCGGATATAAGAGACTTCTTTTCCGGTCCCGACAACTCTCTTATATCCGGGTTACACTGTACATATCTCTTTTTTTTCGTTACTTATGAGATTTTCTTATTTCTCAGTATCTTTGAGGTCAATTACAAAATCAGACTTCAAACACCAACTTTATGATAGCCAACTTAGACAATAAAAATTTAAGAGTTGATTTATAACGTCAACTGAAGTCTTAGCATTGTTTTCACACTAAAAAATATCACTGCGAATAAAATCTTTGTTGGCGCCCAACAATAAAATATATATAAAAAAATGTCAAGCACGAGATAACTCGTTGTAATTAATAAATATATAATAATATATAATAAATAATAGGATAATTAAGCTGCCAACCATGAGTTAATTCGTGGTTGACAGTCAATGCGTTAATTATAGTTTTTAAACATTCAGTATTAATTCAGTCAGTCAGTTTTGTGCCATGCGGGATACACGCTTAGGCGATCATATATCTTTCGATACATGACTGACGAAGCAAAATTTTTTCCCGTAGTAGGTTGCCATTTCTTTCTGCGGTAGACCAGTTGCCATCCAAGGCTGTTCTGCTATTTACCCAGAGCTGGGGGAAGAAGAAGA
The DNA here is from genome assembly GCA_963932145.1 of Acanthosepion lycidas. NCBI lineage: Eukaryota > Metazoa > Mollusca > Cephalopoda > Sepiida > Sepiidae > Acanthosepion > Acanthosepion lycidas. The sequence continues at coordinate 48,348,267 of OZ010575.1, forward strand.
GGATTCATACCTTTCCCAAGGGTATTAGCAGGTAAGTGAATGTAATGGATTCGACTGGAATTTGAACTCAGCTTTCCGATTCCTTAATCCAAGCCACTATCGATTACTCCACTATATTAATTACTAGCAGCGTTGCCCGTGCTTCATTCAAAAATCGTACAACTCATACAGCAATCGCTATCACTTGACTTAAAATATTTTTGCCCTTCTTTGCCTTTAAAGGAGTGCTCTTTGCCGTGCTGATGTTGCTACATGCCTTACTTCTTGCCTATGCCACACTACGAATTTTTTCTAAGCTCTATTCTAAACATTAAATCTGTTATTAAGAACTAAACAAAATGAACACAAAACGATCAGCTTTAAAAAAGGACTCGGAACTGGAAAAACCGAATGAAAAAATAATGTTAACAACAAATACTTTTTCACACCCAACCCAGTTCTGCAGAATCAGAATCAATGTTGAGTTTAAGCAAGTGAATGAGCCAATTAGAGTAAAGTGCCATGCAGATTTAAATTTTTCCCCACTTGTGACGAATGCCGCTATCGATTTTTTTTGCATGCTAGCATGCTAGTTAACATTCGTGTCAGTCAGCTGTTGGCTCTCACGTTGGCCAATAGAATCTTCCTGCTTATTTGTGGCAGCCAGCTATTGGTTCTCACTCTGGCCAGTACAAAATGGCCGCAAACAACATGAAAACTGCCATAGAAGCATAAAAAAAATCGATTATTTCCACTCTCGATGGGAGTTGGTAAATTGCAAAGTCGATTTTGGCCTTCCCGCTAACTTGGAGCATGTGCATGTAAATTTTGGTGCAAGTCCGTCGAAAATTGCGGCCGTGCATTCGTTGCACATACACATCCTGCCTTTTATAGATAGAGATATTTTTCTAAACAATTGCCCACTGGTGCTCACATTCCTAAAAATGGTGGGCATTAATGAGTTAATTTATATTTAATTATGCTAATATATTTACAGCTATATCAGATTCAAACACCGGTTCTAGTCTGATCACCGAAGTTACGCAAATTTGAGCCTGGTTAGTGCCTAGATGAATGCTAGCTTGGGAATACTAGATGAGGTAAACTTAGATGTGTGCATAGCGTGATGGGTAACAACTCATAGTCGGCGTCATAATAAAAACTGACAACCACGAGTTCTCTCATGGTTGGCAGGCAATGTGTTAATTTCTGAAAGGTATCTTTAGCTATACCTATGCATCTTCAGGTTACTGTGTGGTTGAATTTCTGCATCTGCTTGATTTTGACGTCACCAACATGTACTTCATTTCTTCAACTGTATATATATATTTTTTTGAGAACCATGTCTTCCGAGAGGTAACAGTCCTTTCTTCTTGTTTTATTTTCATTAGCTTGTCTAATACTTCTATTGGTTTTCTTTCTATGACTGCCTTCAACACAGTGTCATCCGGGTATCATGTTTATGAAACCATGAACATAACATGTGAGCAACGAAGGGGATTAAGGAGATTAAAACTATATTGATACTTACAATAAGAAAAAGACAATTGAAATTTCTAAGATTTATAATGAGAAAAGAGGGCATAGAGAACTTAACACTCGCAGGACATACTAAAAGCTGAAGGAAACAGGAAATAACCTACTTAACGATTTCGTGTCAATGGACAGCAGAAGAACAACTAGGGATTGTAAAGGGGCATAAGTTACTTTAAAAAAAAGGGCAGGAGGTTGCGAAGAGCCATGATCAGTCACACCCTGAAAGTTCAAGATTAAAGAAGACAGAGGAAGACCAAACTTGTCAAATGTGATTTTCAAGTATTTACAATGATCATTGGTCTAGTAAACACCAAGTTAAAGAAAAGGAAAACTGAAGAAGAAAACTAGCAGAATGGAAAAAAAAAGGTAAGAAAGCTAGAGAGGAAAAGAAAATGGCCTGAAGAATGAAAGTACATAGCAAATAATGGTGAAGGAGAAAAAAAATGCAGTTAGGTTTGGAAAATGACGAATGAAGAAAAATATAAATTTAATTCTAACTCTTTTCAGTCACACCAAATTTTGAAATTAAAAAAAGAAATGAAAGAAAGAAATCTCAATCATTTCGTTTTTCGTTTGTTTTTTGTTTGTTTGTTTTTTCAGTCAAAATGTCGGCTGCAGAATAATAAAGAAACCAAGCATAAAAATTATTTTTCTGTCAGAATTTTTCTGTTTGTCGTAACTATCTTTTTATTGAATTTTGAGAATTGAGCAAATGCTGTTACCAAAAGACGAATTGTATGGTCTTCGTCCATAACCCAGGAAGTTAACAAATAAAAGAAAACTAAGTAAATCAAAGATTTTTTCTTCTTGATTTGAAGATAAAACCAATATAAACTGACAAGTTAAGATAAATGCTCATCAAATAAAGTGACAGAGAGAATAATCTTGTTTGAAAAATTGTGGACCATGTTGTGACGAAAATCTGAACCAAAGAAGGAACAAATATTAGAATTTAGAATAATCTAAACACAAAATAAAACGAGGACGATGATGGCTGAAAAAATAACTAATCACTGCCACTGTAAGGGTCACACAACCCTAACTGTATAAGCGCCAAATTCAAAAATTCATCCTCTTTTTTTCTTCCACTTCATTACTCAGGGGGCACGTAGCAATGCTGCTTCCTTCACCACAAACCCCAGAGAGTGGCACCAGGTTGCGGAAGAACGGAGCAGAGAAATTACGACTATCTCAAGAAGTTAGCTTTGGACTAAAAGTGACCCCTTCTTCAACAAGGACTGATGATAATTTGCCAGGAGGCCTCTTCTAAGCTAAGTTTGCAGACGCACATTGTCTGCAAAAACATTTTTTTTCTTCATGTATCTTTCTCTGTGCGGATATTAAATATAGTTAAATAGTACCGGTTGCTGTGTTTCTTTCGCTTCGGAAGATGTCGCTCAGTTAGTTTGAGCACACGTGACTACATACTAATATTCTATAAACGGAGTTGTATCATGGCGCATTCTTGTGGAGATAATCATAACAGAAAGGAATAAAGGGGGAAAAAAAAAGGACTCTGGTCAGAAGCGGAATCATATGTGATTGATTTTTTTTTTTTCATTGATCTTCACATTTTAATCGTTTCAAAATAATACACGATTAAAACTTTCTTACATCAAATTATTCTTTATTTATTTCTGGATTCCGTCAAATTAACGTCGGCCATGAGGGTATTTGATTTTTCGGATACTTTCTTATAAACGTTCAATTTTCTTGAGAGTTTATGAGGGACTTTTCCTTCCGTCTCATGGGTCGGACGTTAAAATAACTTCTAGCCATGAAATTGACTCGTGGATATATATCCTAAGTTCAGCTACGGTCACTTCTCGTTTTATATCGGAACAGCCACTGAAATCTTTTGAGGATGGATTCTGCACTTGGTGGCTATGATCTCAACTCGATCAACCCTTTGATGCACCTAGCTCTTTTGATGTTGTGGTGTGGCACCGAGTACAAAGTTTACTTTGGTATCTCTTACGGTGAACACCGTATATATTGGAGTTACCACAGATCAAATTTTGTTCTGAAGGAGCTTACATCTGTGTGTTCTTGGTATTGCTTCCTCTTGGCTTTTGCGCTGAACTCTTGATCTCCTGGCCCGAAATAACCAACAACAGTGATTAAAACACTACCTATATCAAAATAAGATTTTAAACTGTTTTCTCGTTTAGGCATCGGCATTACTTAAATGGACTGGCCTCCTCATAAAAATAGGGAAAAAAATTTGGAATAACTTTTTCGATTAGCATTCTTTAGAACTTCCTTATATATATATATATATATATATATATATATATATATATATGTACACACAGTACGCGGCAAAAAAATGGACGCACCCATAGAAAGTCAATTTTTGCATTTTTACCAAGACAAGTGAGCAATAGAATTCGTTTATTAATACAAGTGTACATACGTACATTATACAAGTAAAAAAGGATTTAGTATTTTGTTGGGTAACCTTTTGCTTTAATAACGGCCTTAATTCTTCGTGTCATGCTATAGACTAAATTCTTTAGCAAATCAACGTACTTCGCTAAATTTTTCCGGCATTTCTTTAATTCGCGAAAAAGCTCATCTTCCGTGTTAACTTTCCTATTACGGGAACGTTTGTCCATTATCGCCCAAAGATTTTCAATTGGATTAAGTTTAGGACTCTGACTAGGCCACTGGAAGAGTTGCAATTTACTCTCGTCACGCCTACTCTCTAGATAATGTTTATTCTTTATGATAGTATGCTTAGGATCGTTATCGTGTTCGAACGTGAAGCACAGGCCTTGGGCAAAAAGTTTTTTTTAGCTGAGCCACATTTGATTAACAAAAATGTCGTAGTATTGATGCTGGTTCCTGATTCCTTTGATTTCGTACAAATTACCAACTCCTGCTGCTGAGAATGCACCCCATACGTTTTTTGTTTTTTTGTTTTTTTGTTTTTTTTTACTGGAGTATTCGTTTCAACGGGCGTACACCAAACACGTATTCGTCCTTCATATCTAAGAGTAAAGTGGCTCTTGTCACTCCACATAACATCTTCCCAATCAGATTTAGTCCAGTGTAAAAAGAACTTTAGACCAAGCCAACCATGCCCGTCGATTTTCTCCAGATACAAAAGGTTTCTTTTTATGTATTTGGAAACAATGCCTTTTGCTTTAAGCCTTCATCTGACTGTTCTTGAAGAAACCTTTAAACTAGCTGCTTTGAAAACATCTTGTGCTGTTGCAAGTCGATCAAACCAAGTTTCTATCTTTACTGTTGGTAGTTTTTAGCGGTCAGCAGATCCGCTACCTCGATTATATGTTCCAGTTTGATTTCTCTTTTTAACTTGAGAACACATGACTCACTTTGATTAATCTTATCAGCTACCGCTCTATTCGACAGCTCAGGATCATGAAAAGCGGTAACTTGGCCTTTCTCGAAGTCAGAACAATGCTCAAGCATCTTAATAAATTTAAATACAAATGTAATAAGCTCTATATTTTGTTCATCATCATTTCTATGGGTGCTTCTATTTTTACCTCATACTTTCTCTCTCTCTCTCTCTCTATATATATATATAAAGAAAAAAAGAGTAAGATATATAATCCGGTCTTCTTATATATATATATATATATATATAGTTCTTAAGATTTTTTCGAATGTTCATATCAGTAGGAAGAAAGAAAATCTATAAAAATGGCATGAGACGGCACTCGAGCGAATTAACCTTACACTCCTTCTTAAAAGTCAAGTTACTTTTATATGAAACAAAAAGAAAAAAATACATTGATTTACATGAAGACTATTGTCTTCATCTTTGCAGGCGGATTATTTTTAAGGCTCAGGATTGTCTCACGGGACAAAAACTGTCATCGATTAAAGCTTTAATTCGTGAATTTGGTGACAAAATAATTGGTGAGTTCAATCCCTGGGCTAACCAGTATGTAATTGTAGTCGGTGGAAACGGAGCGAGCAATATTAAGATACAAGATATCGCATAACACGATCAGCAGAACAAAAACAAGCCACCCTTAAAAATATGAATAAAGGATTCAGTTCGAAATTCCCTGAAGTTTAACGACACGTACTTGGCGCAATCCTTCGTGTAACATTCGGACAGAAAAAGAAATATATAGTTATGAGATGATTGCTAATGATAACAAGAGGTCTCACAAATGGAAGAAAAGAGAAGACTGAATGAAAAAGAGAGAGAAAGAGAACGAAAGATTGTAAAGGACAGAGAAAGAGAACGAAAGAAAGGGCGTAAAAGGTAGAGAAAAAGATGAAAGAGAAAGAAAGAGCGTAAAAATTAAAGAAAACGAGAGCGGAAGAAAGAAAAGAAAGAAAAAGAAAGTTACAGAAAGAGAAATAAAACGAAAGAGAGAAAAAATATTTGAAGAGAGACAAATTAACATGGGAGAGAGAGGGAAAGAAAGAAAGAAAGAAAAATTGAAAGAAAAGAAACGAAAGAAAGACAAATAATGTGAGAAGTAAACGGTAAGTAAAAGGTTTTAAAAATTTGAAGACAAAGGAAAACAGAAAAAAAAAAGAGGAAAAATGTTTAATTTCATTTTTGCACATTCATTCTCTAGCCCTCGTCACCATTTTTGGCTTTATTACTAAGCTCAATCGAGAACCATATTAAATTAGTTCAGTGCCAGTGACATATATTATAAAAGGGTCCTAAATTAAAAATACACAAATATTATCATAATTTATTTACTAGCTGATAAGACCGGTAAATTTTTAATTTCTATTAACATTATAAACAAACCGAGAAAAATATGAGGCAAATGATTGTAACGAGATATTTGAGTAGATTTAATGGCTTCGATATAATGTTACATGAAATGATGAATAATTAAAGACGATCCTCTTCCGACATGTTAGCATTAACACTAACCGTGTATATATATATATATATATATATATATATATATATAGGATGTGACACCTGTAGCATTAACACGAGGTTAATCCGACGCAGTCTTCACGCAGCCATTTTTAACACTTTCACTGTGACATTGTTATAACATTGTTGCTTGGCTGTGCTGATCCGTTTTTGGAAGAAAAAAAAAAAAAAAGAAACCGTTATTTACTAAAAATTAATTACCTACGGTGATTTCTCATTTTGCTTCCGATCAGATACTCTGCAGTCCAGACGAAGCTAAACGACACCTCAACACAAAATATAATTTTTAAAAATACATAAGAAAATATGTCGCATTGTATGCTGCTAAATGTCTATTTTGGTTTGAAAATAACACTAAGCGCTATTTAGTTGATAAGACGCTTGGGATCTATATTTCGAAGATGTTTGGTTTTGTTTGGTTTATAGCATATTAACCTCAATGGGTTATTTAATGCCGACAAAATTTTTACTGCTGGTAATTTTTTTTTAAATGTATTGCTGGGAATAATTTTTTTACAACGTATTTCTGGTATTAAAACCAATTTTTACACTTTCATAGTGTTTTGACACCAGTTTGGGGGATTAACTATTTGCCCATAGATGGGACCCTAACAGGTGCTACCACTCCAGGTCAGGGTGGACCTAGGAACACCAGCAATTAAGAGGTGGTTCCACGCTCCTCAAAACCTCCTGATCAGAGTCCTTGCTGTTGGACGTAGTTTATCGTCTCATCCAGGACGCGGATGTAATTTATCGTCATACCCAGGTGTCTATGAAACGTATATATACATCGAGAATTTCAAACCCACAGGACATAATTAAGGTAAGAGTGACAGGGGGGGTGCAGCTAGTTACCTACTCAACGAGTTTGTGTAAATCGATAGCAGAACAAGACGCAACAGAGGATAGTATGACAACAAACACTGCTACGAAGGATAGAAAGCTGTGGAGAGTCATGATTGTCTACGTTCCGAAGGGACACGGTACATAGAAGAAAAAAAAAGTAATATTGAGTGCTAATATTAAATAGACACACAGCTCGCTGGAAACAGTCAGTTATGTGCCATGTGTGATACACGCTTAGGCGATCATGTATCTTTCGATACATGACTGACGAGGCAGTTTTTTTCCCCACTGTAGGGATCTATATTTCGATGGTGTCTGGTTTGGTTTGGTTTGTTTTACGTCATATCAGTAGGTCGTCATTTCTTTCTGTCGTAAACCAGTTTCCATCCAAGGCTACAGAACCCAGTCTGTTCTGCTATCTACCCATAGAGGAGAAGAAGAGGATTCATACTTTTCCCAAGGTAAGTGATTGTAATGGATTCGACTAGAATTCGAACACGGCTCTCCGTTTCCTCAATCCGAGACCCTATCCATTAGACTAACGTGCCTCAGAATAGATACTTGTGCATTATTTACAGACATTTCTATTTATTCAACTTTTGTTTGTCACGATATGTCTATTTTCAGACATGGCCCTCGTTTTTCTTTAATTCATCGGTATTATTATCTTTTTTAAATTTGTAATTTATTTTCCAACGATTATTTACTAAGTCGAGGTTAATCTAACGTGAGGTTACAATAGACGGAAAATTTGAAATCGAGCGAACCGAGTTCCAATCTCAGTCGAGTTTGCTATATTAACCAACGCACAAATATCATTGGGGAAGTTATGAATCCAGCTCTTCTCCCCCAGCTATGGGTTAATTAGTATGACTTGTATCAATAAATAATTATCTCAAAAGCAAAAAAGTTCTTACAATCTAAAAATATTTTCTTACTTTAATGGCTGATAAACCCTAAAAAATAAAATCAATTAATAAAAAAAAACATATATATATTCCACGACATGCGGTGACTTTCATGTATATTTTTTAATGTTATATACACTTGCTAAAGTTAAATGGTTAAGACACTCCTTTCATGAGTACTCGACTGAGCTCGATCCACGTTTCGGACTTCACTAACGAAGAACAGTTTGAGACGACGACTAAAATTATTCACGGTGCTCCTATAATCACGAAAATTTGAGAAAAAAAAATTAACAATTTTGTGTTACGAATTCTTTGAGGTTTGGGGGGAGTGGGGTGGAGGGTTTTCTAAATCTTCCATAATTAACATACAGAAGGCAAGAGAATTGAGGGAAAATAATTAATAATCTAATTAATGAGTTTGATTGAATGGATAACAGAAAGAGACAAAGAATGGTGGTGAAGTCAAAATATAAACCGAGCAGCAAAAGACAGAAAGTTTTGGAGAGCCATGATCGTCCACAGCTAAATAAAATAATTTTTTTACGTTTGTAATTGTTGTAACCTAGGGAAGGTTACGAAATAGAATAATCGTACGAAGGTTGGTAATGAAAGATAAATACTTGGGAATAAATATTAGGTTGGGGCAAAAATAATGTCGTTTTCTCACATATGTTACTATGTGAGAAAACGACATTAATTTTGCACCAACCTAATAACACATATAAGATTCGCCAGCGGCGCGTAAAAGATGTAGTCAACTGCTAAAAGTGAGTCAAGTGAATTCCACAATGAATTTTCAACTGCAGAATATCTACCAACCGCCCCACGCGGTCAGGTGTGGTACAAGGCTGTTTTTTAATGTGGGGTATCGGAGCCCGTAGTCTCGGCCAAAAATTCCCCGTGGACCCCGTATAAAACGAGACTCTGTACTTTGACATAGCCTCTTCTGGGGATCCTCTCTGCCCGGAGGCAGAGAGTTTGACCAGCACAGTTTTGCATTTTCCAGAATTCTTTTAAATTATCCTTATTTTCTTTTAGATTTTTGTTTCTATTGTCCAAGGATATCAAATGCCCATTTTGAAAATCGCGCTGAAATGCATGAAACACTATATTACTGACTAAATAATTTTAAAAAGTGTTATTTTTATGTCTATTACAAAGCTCTTTAAAATATTCTAAACAGAGCACTCCTGTATATATATATATATATATATATATATATATATATATATATATATTCAAAATTATTCTAGGAAATGTAATAAGATAAATTGTTTTAAAAATGACAATTGGAAAAAATTCTTAGTTCTTGCCGACGCGTTTCGTCTTCCGACTTTATCAAATTGATAAAATTGGAAGAAGAGACGTGTTGGCAAGAACTAAGAATTTTTCCAATTGCCATTTCAAACTCTCTCTCTCTCTATATATATATATATATATATATATATATATATATATATTAGCCTCATTCTGAAAACTAATTAGTCTCCGCCCGAAAATGTCATCGTACCAGAAGTCTCGCAAATAAATAAGGAGGTAATGACAAAACTTTAAAAAATAAGAAATAAGCGATATATAAATAGACGAGCATTCATTTAATATTCAGTCTATAACAAAAATATACAGTGACACAGTTTCTTGCACATAAAAGTACAATACCTTGAAAAACTATATATATATATATATGCCTCTCCAAAAACTATATATATATATATATATATATATATATATACATATATGCCTCTCCAAAAATATCATATTTGGTCGGGGATAAAAAACACAACGAACAAAAAAGATGGCGTCAATTATAGCAAATAAAAATAGCAATAAACTTTCGCATTTATATCGTCAAAAGTGAAGATTATCATTTCGAGACTGCAAATGAGTAAAAATCACTTTTTGTACAAAACCAAAGTGTAAGAAGAAAAAGGTAAAAGGATTTTTGACGCCAATCATAAAAATAAAATCTCCTGTCTAATCAGCACAAACGAGGCAATGTTTTTCAACTAATGATTCGAAGGAAAACAGACTCCAAAATAAACGTTACTGGAGCCTCTATGTATAAATAGAAATTTGAACTTTGGTACCTTTTAGACAACAACATGATGCTATGCTACTCAAAACAATACATCATCTTTTATCATACACACATCGGAAAATGTTCTACCTGAATATTTTGACTTCAAAAGATTCATCTATTTAGTTTACTAACATTATCTTCTCTTCGATTTCCCATGACAACCAAATATTTCCCAAGCATATATAAATGTTTGTACAACTATAAAATTATATGCATTTTGTCATAGAAACTTTAACAGAAAAAAATCGTTTATGCATATATATTCTTTTTCTAAATGTATAGACTTAATTTTTCAAGATGTTAAAATTTAAAGGGATGGGAAGAGTCGCTTTTTCCATTCACTTCCCTTAATCTACCGTTGGCCTGTATATAGAGAGCTCGCTAAACGAATACTGACACATGGTCTAAAGATCGCTTGAGGCGCGAAACTGAGTCACTGTGAAGTTTTGATTTCTTTAGCAGGCTGTTTCTCTCTGTCTATAAGATTATATAACTAATACATTACCAAAACGAAGAGTTATTGTTAAAATTTAAAAAAACAAAAAAACAAGAACAACCCTACCAACACTACGACAGCCAAAGGAGAAACATGAATAGACAAAACAAAAAGATAACTAAGAAAACAATCAGAAAATTAGACAAAAAGGGAGAAAAAGTAAAAAAGAATTAAAAAAAAATACAGGCACCAATCCACGCAAAAACCGAAATTTCTCTAAGTTGTTGTCTGACGATAGCTTAGCGGGAAACTCAGATTAACGAGTTGAATCTGAATGCTGTTTAATTTGTTAATGTGTGTGCGTGCGTGTGTGTGTACACGCGTGTATGTGCTGTAAGCCCACGTATGTATCTGGACACAGTACATATATACAGTAATAAACACATACTATATGGCATTAGAACATCGAAGCAATCTGTTTGGTAAATCCTTATCGAAGCATCATGTTAGGGCAGAAAAGGACTCCAAAACCTTGAAGCCTTCGTTGTCCTCTCGAGCATATATATTTACACACACACACACACATATATATATATATATATATATATATATATATGTGTGTGTGTGTGTGTGTATGTATATATATATATATATGTGTGTGTGTGTGTATATATATATATTTTCTGTCTATTTAGACAAAAATATCCGTTAAGGCGAATATTATTAAAAACGACAGACATTTTGTATCGATTAATTTTAAGGATCGACTTATCTAAATTACGAATAATCCATCTCAGACAAGAAGGAAATGCCGTCAGAAATTGTCCGAAGTTAATTTAAAAAGAAATGTAAAAGCAATATGCTCCAAGATTTCTACTTAAGTAATCATATATATATATATATATATATATATATATATATATATATATATATATATATACGAATGGTTATAAAATCCGCTTTCCGACTATGAGACTGGTTCAAATGTCAGATTTGTCAAGAAGGTGAGTACCTGATGTTATCGGACTAGGGAGGCAATCCCAGCGTGTAGAACCTTTGGAAAGTACCGGAAATCCATGGATTGAGCCAAGCCTTGTGAGTAAAATTGGGTAAACGGAACTGTTCTTCGGAGACTGTCGATGGTTATACGAGCACAAATTCACAAGTCATTGTGAGCGAGGATTTGAGCTTACTGGCGTTGCTTAAATATTTACATATCAACAGACATATACAAATTCACACACACACACACATATATATATATATATATATATATATATATATATATATAATAAAAACGATTTTTACAGATACAAGTACTACTATTAAACCCATAGCGGGGGTAGAAGAGATAGATTTATACATTCCCCAATGGTATTTGCGCCTAAGTGAATGTAATGAACCTGAATTCAATTCGAACACAATTCTCCTATTTATCATTGCCAGTCACTAACCTTTATACTGCTGGCACATCACAGGCACACACATTATATATATATATATATATATATATATATATATATATATATATATATATATATAGACCACATACGTGAGTATAAACAAAGACAAACACACTAGCGTCTAATAACCACCCCAACACACATACTCAGATAAATATTTTTGGCCTTTCTTTGATTAGGAACATTGCCAAGTCTTAAGCAAAAGAAGAAACTATAAAAAGAATAAAGTCGGTAATTCTGTCTACTTATCTTTTACTGTTTCTCACCTTTTATCTTTATTTTTTGGTTTTTCGCGTTAAACAAAAATGGCGGCAAGAGAAAGGCAACAAATTAGTAATTCTTATCATCCACTAATATTTTCCGTGTTTTGCTCTACTTTAAGTCGTCTTCGCCTGACCACGAGAGAAACAAAAAAACATCAAATTATATCTATTTGTTTATTCAAATGAACTTAAGACAACTGAGTGCAAATGTCTGGAACATACTCAGCAGTTTCAAAAGGTTATATATTATCACACACACACACACACATAGATATAGATATGAAAGACAGATATAATAATCCGAGGTATATCCGACGGACAACGATTGACAGTTTCTTATGCGCGATGCACGCAGTTTCAGCCGTGTTGCTCCTCGTCTGTTCCGTGAGATAGGCATTTATGCCCCAGCTGTGTTATAATGAGAGCAGTTGATGAATACATATATTGTACTCAGTAACTAATAACACCGTGGGATAAATGCCTGTAGGAACGAGAACTGTACAGCCTAAGAATCAATGATATTTGAGGAAAATATTTTGTCCATCCCACAAATGTTTAATATCTAAAATACACTAACCTGAGTTTGTTTTTTCCAGATTTTCAGATAAGAGTTTAGCCATCTTGACACCATTTGTCGTAAGAATCACTGAAAAAAAACGTTGCTCATACCAAAAAGGGAATGCAAACCATGACCGACCATTTTTGAGTACAGTGTGTTCGGGTTAATGATCAGCATAAAATACTATGTAGACACCTACTCCAACTTAAAATTTTTGTTCAAGTCAGAGGCTCCAGGTTGTTGATACCTTTGTCTACATTGGACATACTCTCTAGTGATTGTTCTTTGGATCCCGAAATCAACCATAGAATCGCAAAAGCCTGTGCAGTCTTCGGTGAATTGGCAAAACGGTTCTGATCAGACAAAGGCATTTCACTCGACACTAACATCAGTGTCTACTAATCATATGTCCTTACGACTATCCTGTAGTCTTTGGAGACATGCACTCTATATCGCCATCACATCAAAACCTTGGAAAGATTTCACCAAAAGTGTCTTAGGCGTATCTTAAACAGTTGTTTTGCAATGGGCCAAAACACGTAGCATAGAGAAACTTTTTATTCGCAATCAACTGCGCGACGTTTTATGGAGAGCTCATTCT
>OZ010575.1:48366828-48396828 GCA_963932145.1 Acanthosepion lycidas
TGAATCCCAATCAAGAACGAGGAAGACCTTTTCCTTCCAAATAAATTTAAATTAGGTTAATATGTTTAATGCTTTCCTGGTGGAGAACAGGATTTTCTTCGTTTTGGATTCTTGTAATACATTTTTCGTCGCCATTGACTTCTTTTATGTGCGAAGCCAATTCAGGATATGGGCAAACATGTCACTCTGTAACTTCTTATATCTTATAGCACTAAGCAATGCTTGCCCCTTTCTGTCCCACCACTTATTATTCTCAGTCTTCCATTTGCACAAACTCATTAGTTATGTTAATTGCTGCTTCTCTCTGAAAAACCTCAAATGTTTCAAGCGCTATTTCTTCATTCTATGACCCAACTTTCTGATCCAAAGCCAAGTGTCCTTTTCGTTCCCATTTCCCGTAAATCTTTTTCGGTCGTCACATGTTCTGGGTATGGTAGTTGTTCTGTAGACCATATTTCTGTTACCTTAAGTCAATTCTTTATGTGTGAAGAAATTGTTTAGCATTCACTGCTATGTAAGTGGACTGATATTACATAAAGGTTCAACACTCGTTTCTAACGAAATTTTCCTGTTTCTTAATGTTTTGCTCGTCTTTTGGAAGGTATCTCTTGCTATTCCAAATGTGACTTCGGATTTCAGTGTCACATTTTCCACCATAACAGTTGCTTACTCTTATTTTTGTTTACAATGAAATTTCCCTGTTCCTTAATATTAGGATTAATCTCCGGAAGGTGTCTTCTGATATTCAGATACGTCTTCTGATTTCTGTATCACATTTTCCATCTTCAGTTACAGCACTTTGCAGACTGCCCCCACCCAAAAAAGAGATTCTTTCTGTCAAGCCAGAAAACAAAAATATCTCTATGAACTGAACAATTTTCATTTCTATAAATGACTTTCACATAAATTTATGGAAATGAAAAAAGAAAAAAAAAATCATTTTCCGAGTTTCTCAAATTTGAGGCTAAAGCTTTTTAACAACAATTTTTCTTCATACCAATTCCTTTAAGAATGCCGGAAATCATAGTTCTTCACAGATTTCCTGTTTTCTGTGAATTGTCATAACTTCTTTGGGAAAAGAGTGAGTCTGGAAATATTTACTTAGTTCGGTAAGAGGTAAATATTGGTTGCAGTAATTCTTTACTCTTTACCTTATCCTTTTTATCTTTATCCTTGTTCTGCTAATCATTTTCCGTCACCAATGCCAGTGTTGTCCAAAATGGAGATTTCTTTTCTTTGTTAAGCAGCAGAGGGGAGGAAAGTGTCCAAACACTGACGAATCTTCGTGTTTATAAAGACAGCTTCTTAATTTGTTCAACAGCATATATTTTTTAATGTCATTTGCCTTCCAGGGCGCAGGCGATCATGTCTCTCTACATATTTCTTATCATCTATGAATTTCTATCACTTACTGGTAAAGATCTTCTTCTATGGGCCGCGTTCTTTCATGACGTGGATAATCATGGCTCTCCGCAACTTTCTGCCCTTTGTAGCTTTTAATTTTTGCTATCTCTCCTAATCTCTGTTCTGCTAACAATTTGCACAAGGTTGTCAGGTAGATTATTCTATGCTTTCCCCTGTCCTTCTTGCCTTTAATATGTCTTATGAGTGTCAAATTCTCCAAGCCTTCTTTCCTCATTAAGTGCCCTTGAAATTTTGACTGTCTCTTTCTCATTCTAAGTGTAAGCGTCCTTTTGTTTCCATTTTCTTTAAAACTTTCTTGTTACATATTCATTTCATGGGATTCTCAGCACGCATCTGTAGAACCAGATTTCTGTTACCTCAAGTCTTTCTTGCGAAGTCTGAACATTCCCTGAATTTGACTGATATTACATAATAGTACTGCACTCTTATTTGTTCTTAACAAAATTTCCTGTTTCTTAATATTTTACTTAGTTTTAGAAGGCATATTTTGCTATTCCAATTGGTAAAGATTGCGGAGTGATTTCCGTTGCCTTTCTCAGGGTTTTGCATTCAGATTTTTCCTTTCATAAAGAATAGCTGCTGCCCAAAGATACAGCACGCAATATACCTTACTATTTAACCTATAGATAGAGGGCGAAGAAATAGATTCATTTCTTTCCCAAAAATATTAAAGCGAAGTCAACAGAACAGATTCGCGTAGGCGTTTTTGTTTCTGAGCGACGCAAAAAGAGAAAAACAAGTGTTCAAACACTGATTAATGTTTCTTTCCTTGAGATTCCGTTTGCATAACTTCAAAATCTTTTTTCATCATTAGTCAAAGCTAAGTACTTAAACTGTTCCCTTCACATATCTTGTTTGAAAGCCGGACAAGATACACTCCTGTTTTTCAACAGCATATTGCTTTTAAATACTATGACACATGACTCTTCACAGATTTCGAGTTATCTGCGGATTGATATCACTTGGTAAAGATATTGCAGTGATTTCTGTTGCCTTCTCCATATTTTTCCTTCTGCAAGAATAGCTGCTTCCCAAAGCTATAGCACCCAGTCTACTCTACAATTTAAGCTATAGCTATAGAAAGAACTAGGTTCATGCCTTTCCAAACGTTAACTTGAACTCGACTTGCCGGTTGTACTTTTCATGTTGATAACTGCTCACATGGTGACTGACAGTTGAGCGAATTCTCTAATATTCCTTTACTTTTGTTCGGCATCTCCCTTCAAATTTGATTCAGAGAATCTTTGATGAGTGCATAGTGCTTTTCCGTATATATTCTGATCAGTAGTATATTATTACGAACTGATTGCATCATTTCTTCTACGTGGCGCAAGAAAAGAAAAGTAAGTGTTCAAACAGTGAGCAATGTTCCTTTCCTTAAGATCACATGAAGCCTGTTTGTCTGGCTTCATAATCCTTTGCCGTCATCATCAGTTCCATGACCGGGTGTGGTCGTTGGGTCACTGCGCAGCTGAGCACGTAACCGGTTGCCTCCACATATATCTGGGTTGAAAGCCAGAGAGGTATTCAATCATGCGTAGCGTGTCTCAGATAAGTAAACTTGGCGAAGCCCTCTCCCCGTCCAGGTCAAATCACAGCTAAAGACTTCTAACTTTGGTGATGGACAGGCGCCTGCACAGGGGAACTATCCACCCCGGCCGTTGACTTCAGTCGAAGAGGCTCTCCTCCCAGCGAAGCCGGGTCATTACTGCAATGGCTGCATACATAGCTATTAAACCAAGTCTAACCCCATTGATATAGATGGTAATTGACCTTACAAGAAGTTTCATTGCCCATTCATTCTTGTTTTTAAACCTGCTTAGTGTCTAGCCACCTTCCTCACTAGAAAAGACTGGTGGGGGAACCGGTTGTATCGAATACTTCGTAAGACACGAAGTAAAAAAGCAATGAACACCTGAAAAAAAAAAAACTTGAAAGACAGTTTTTAGATTTCCCTAACATTTAGCAAAGATGGTGTTGGGAACTTTTGCATCAACATATTAAACCAAATAACTTGGATATTTATCATATAATTAGCAATGCTTAGAAAAGCATTTGTGTTTTTGGAAGATACGCTTGGTGCTAGAAGCCACTAGTTTAGTTGCAAAGCATGAAAAGAGTGAAGAACTGCAAGAAAGCTCTGTGGTTATTCAAGAAATATAAGACATTTGAGCCAAAAGATTTAAAGATATGTGCCAGAGACTGCAAGATGCAAAATTGCAAAGATTATTCCGACTTTGTAACATGAAAATGAAAACAGAGAATTGACACTCTTCTCTGCGTTAATGCAAACGATACATCACACATTTGGGAAGGCAATTTGCATCTTATACGCCTTATAGCTAAGGATCGAGGCAAAGCAAGAAAACAAATCAAGGTGTTACAAAATTCTGAAGCACAGAAGAGGAATAATTTTTAAATTTAACGATGATAGACGATATAGTCTACATCAACAAAGCAAAGAAACGACAATGAAAAAAATCTTGAGTTTTAAAAACTATTTTTAAAAAGTGCTATATATGCTTAAAAATAGATAAAAAGAATGACATAAATTTCTTTAAGCCATTATATATATGTGTGTGTGTATGTATGTATGTGTATATATATATATATATATATATATATATATATATATCGTTTAAAATTTGGCATATTCGCGGAGAGAGGGCTCAGTATTGGAGATAGAGCGTGTATAGATACAGACAGTGTGAACGTAGAAATCAACACTGCATTGTGATTGTCATTCACACCTCAAGCGATCTTCAGACCATGTATCATTATTGTTTAGTGGTTCTCTATATACACCACTCCTTTCTACACATTCTTTAATCTATCTATCTCTCTCTCTCTCTCTATATATATATATATATATATATATATATAGAGAGAGAGAGAGAGAGAGATATGGTCTAAAGATTATTAGTGGCATGAAACTGACAGTCACCATGCAATTGGTGCCTATATCCCGACTGTCTATATCTGTAAACGGTCTATCGCCGATGATAAACACACTTTTCGCGCAAATAATAGTACATTTTAAACTATATATGCCCACGTGTAGTATTAAAGTTGGATAAGTGCATGACGTAATGATAAAATATATAAGACAATTTGGACATGTTCTACTTTTCTACTGTGGGATACGTAGATCTTTAAATAATAAAAAAAAAAAATAAATAGCAGAGGTAAATTTAGCTACAATCTAATTTCTATAACGATACAGTTAAAGTAAAAATTCAGCGTTCAGCCACTTAATGTGTATGACATTTTGTATCACATGTAGATTTTGTTCTTGCGAAATATTTTTTTTTCTTTTCATTTGTAAAATATATCAAAGTGGAAATTTCCAAATTCTCTCTCTCTCTCATAGATATATATATATATATATATATATATATATATATGTATGTATGTATGTATAGAGCGCGCGAAACTGAGCGCTGACAAAGTTGTCTTAGTTTAATTCCTAATAGCGCTGGGCGCTTTAAATTTTTACATAAGAGGGTTTTCTATTTTTTCTCTTTTGCCTTTTTCCTGCTATTTATTTTTTTATTGTCTGTCTTTACCGATAGTTTCAATTATTTTGTTGATATATATATATATATATATATATATATATATATATATATATATAAACACACTTTTAAAAATCCAACTTTTGAACAAAAGTAGTAATATTTGCCAAAGAACAGCTTAAATTAATAAAAATGTTCTCGATACAATTTTCACAAAATCAAAATGCAGAGCAATTTAAGATATAATTGGAACACCAACATTTCTGCTATCGTCGTTTCTACCAATCATGCGTCGTCAGTCAAGAAATTTTTACTGCCTAATGATGCCTGATTGGTAGAATCCAAGGTAGCAGAAATGTTGGTGTTTCAATTATATATATATATATATATATATATAAACGTATGTATGTATGCATAATATGTGGGTGTGTGCAAAACAACAGAAACCTGCTATATATTTGTAAAGCAGAATAAATAAGCATTAGTGATAGATATGATACTAAATTTTAGATAGATAGGATCAAAACAGCAAAGCCACGTCATTCTTTTAAAAAAGTTCGAGTAATATCATCTTAAAGAATTAAAACAGAAATACTTGCTTCAAGTTCTTAGAAACAAAACAATTTCCTTAAAATTTTATCAATTTCAGAAAGATTTTTTTCTCATATATATATATATATATATATATATATATGAAACCAAAGCAACGAAACCTGATACATAATTCTGAAACAGGAAACAAAAAAAATCGAAAGCTAAAGAATGTATTATCAGTGATAATCCTTAAACTAAATTTTAGGTGTACTTCAGAAAAATAAAAAAGAACGAAGAAAAACAATGTTATACTTGCCTCAACTTACCCGAGATAAAAGAATAAAATCAAATTTCTTTCCAAGTTAGCAATTTCACAAACTATATATTAAAAAAGTACTTTGTGTTCAAAGACTGGTTTCTCTAATGCAAAGCGGTTTAAAATGCTAATTCGGTGCAGAAAAACAGAGCAAGAAGATACATTTTTTGTTACGTGTGTGCAGGGCTGCCCACTAGAATATGGCAAAGGGCAAAGTCGTATCTGCTAATTTGCGACTCTCTGGGTGTTAGACTGAAAAAAGAGCGACGCTTACCTCAGAATACTGCATTTCCATCACAAACTCGATATATCCCAGCAATCAGCATTATCAAAAAAAAAAAGTGCATAATTTTTAAGAAAAAATAGTGCTCCAAGCCTGAAGCCTGTAAACCTGATGCAAAGCAGGAGAATTTTAGCATTAAATGTTAAAACAGCGTGCAAAACAACCTTGGGAATATATGCTGTATTTGTTATCGAGCGATTTGCTTTAAACAATTTTGCAGTTGTTATTAGTTCCAAACTCAAAGAGACTAATGCTTACCAGGGTATACTGGAGACAAGAGAAAACGGAAATTGCAAAATAATAATAATAGTACAGTAAAAATGGTAAATTTTGCAAAAAGTTAAATTATTTTTTGGTGACGTAATGAAAGGGAAAAAGACTCCAATTTAAACGGTGTTCTATTGGGTTGTCCAGAAAGTTCACGCCGATTTTTAATTCTTCATGTTCTAACACTTTAGAATACATCAAATTTATCGATAGATATGCTTATATTTATAATATGAGCACACTTCAAACTATCTCTTGAAAAAGAAAGTTTAAAATTACTTAATTCGTGTCAATTTTGCATCCCTACAAAAATGGAAGATCATATAGTGCATTTTAGACACTTGGTGCTTTTTTTTTTTACCGTAAAGGTTAAAATGCCTTGCAAACAAAAAGAAAGTTATGTGCTGTGTACGGTGAAGGTGCTTTAGCTGATATAACAGTACGAAAGCGGTTCGCTAAGTTTAGAGTTGGTGAACTTAGCCTTATTGATAAAGAATGCTCAGCCATACCCCACACAACAGATGACGACCAAATCAAGACATTGGTTGAGAATAACCCGCATTACACAACATGGGAATTGGCAGAAACATTAAATTTATCAAAATCCACCATCTATGAGCACTTAGTGAAGTTTGGGTACTCAAATTGCTATGATGTTTGGGTACCACATGATGTGAGTGAAAAGAATCTTTTTGGATCGCATATCATCTGTGATTCGCCGTATTTTGAAGCAAATTGTAACGAATGATGAGAAATGGATCATTTACATTTATGGGCCAACTTTAGCCATCTCAAAAGCAGGTCTTCATCCTAAGAAAGTCATGTTGTGCATCTGGTGGAATTGGAAAGGAATCCTGTAATATGAGCTTCTGCCAAGTAACCAGTCAGTTAATTCTGAAAAGTGCTGCTTGCAACAGGGTGAATTAAAGGCAGCAATTCAAGAAGGAAGGGCGTTGTTTTCCATCAGGACAGTACCAACCCTCACGTTTCTTTGGCGACTCGACAAAAGTTATTACAGCTTGGCTTACCCCACCCGCCATATTCACCATAAATTACTCCCTCAGATTTTCATTTATTCAGGTCCTTGCAAAATAATCTCAGTGGCTAAAATGTTAATTCTTTGCATGATGTAAAAATCACCTTAATGAGTTCTTTGCCGAGAAACCACCAACATACTGTGAAGATGGAATCTTTTTTAAGGAAAAATGGAGAAAGGTTGTGCAAAAAAAAAAAAAAAATGGTTCAGTAATGTTCAAATAAATATTTAATGGCATAATTTTGTTTTGTGTTTTAATTTCCCTTAAAGAACGGCATGAACTTTCCGGACAACCCAGTATAATATAATAAAACTGATTCTAACCTCTAAATCAGAGATCTCAATATTCTTCAATTTTCCATGAGGAATCTTCAAGAAAGTTTTGATTTGCAATTGGATGTTTCACTCCGAAAGGAGAATGAATACATCCCTTAACAGAATCTAACAGCATTGACAATACTGCATGTTGTCTTTCGAATTCTCCTGACGGAATTACTTAAATAGACTGGTCTGCTTGAAAAAAAAAAATAGGGAACCTTTTTTCCGGGGAAAATATTTTGTAGTTTAGGGTTGTCTAAACTTTCCTTAAGCTGCTTCACTTGTCAGAATCGAAAAATATTGATTCTTTATCGATTTAGAAAGGGATCTCTCTTCATAATATTGATACACCGTAAACTTTCAGAGTTTTCGAAACTTAACTGTTTGTTTAGAAATGCTAGGTGCTGACCACACTGATATCTGCGCACGAAAACAGACTTTTCTAAAAATTCTACAAAAAGATTTATTTTAAATAAAGAACAAACAGATATATGCATATACTTGGACTTGTACTTTAAGAAAATATTTTAAATAAGCAATTGTTTGATGACATAGATTTTTTTTTTTACTGAAACACTTTTTGTAATTAAAAATAACACACACGCCCCCCCATATATATATATATATATATATATATATATATATATATATATAGTAGGTTGGTGCAAAAATAATGACGAAATAATATCGTTTTTTTTACGTTAAAAATACGTAAAAAAAACGACATTATTGCGTCATTATTTTTGCACCAACCTAATATATATACTAAAGACATATACTTATTTCAAACAAGCAATTGTTTCTCAGGTGAAATCTCTATTTTTTACATTGTTTCTTACAAAACCGATTCCATTTAATTAAAGAACTGACAGATATGTACAAACAGGTATGTACATTTTTAAGTAAAGAACAAAAAAAAATATCATAAATTAACTAAACTATTTTAAAAAAATGCAGATATCAATGACGTGAGCACATTTACAAGGCAAACAATTTGTAAATAAAAAAAATTAAGTACAGATAACTGTGTAAAAGTCAGAGATCGATTTCACTGTATCGATATTATAAACAGGACCCTTTCTCAATTGATAAAAAAAAAATCAATTTTTTTTTTCTTCTGACAAGTGTCGTGGCTTCAGAAAGATCTAATGAATGCTAATCGTGAAAACGTTTTTATTAGGTTGGTGCAAAAATAATGTCGTTTTCTCACATATGTTACTATGTGAGGAAACGACATTATTTTTGCACCAACCTAATACTTATGGACCAGTCTATTAAAGTCGTACTGTCAGGAGAATTAGAAAAATAAACATGCAGAATTACCAATGTCGTGAGGTTCTTTCATTGCGTTGTATTCATGCACCTTTCGGAATAAAATATCCAGCTGCAAATTTAAAAAAAAGGGTGGGGGGTATTATGAAACCCCCTTTAACAAAAGTTGGGTTTATCAAGAAAATAATGATTATTCGCATTGACAAAATATGACTATGAACCTATTTAACTTCTGTCGAAAAAATCCTACATAACTGCGTGAATTTCACTTATCCTATCACAAAAGATTATTCTGTAAAATTAGAGTTATCTAGAAATTGCCACTCTTCTAGATCTTTTTCATTAATGCAGGTGTCCCCCGGGGTTCTATTCTTGGGCCTACTTTGTTCCTAATTTTCATCTACATTTCCGATACAATCAGTTTTCGACTCTGAATTTATGCTGATGACACAACCATTTACTCTTGTAAGTCTGACAGATTCGGCAAAATCAAATTAGCATCTAATCTAAAAAAAAATCAATCTGTTGTTAACTGGAGCAAGGAATGGCTTCTTAATTTTAATACCTTAAAAACTGAACTACTCTCTTTTAATCATCTCAGAGAACAAATTTTGCCTTTCATCAACATGGCTGATGTTATGTCCTTGAGGAGTGCAACTCATTGCACCTTCTCGGTTCACTGACATGAAGTGTAATGATTATACTGAATCAATTGCTAGGAATGTCGGCTCGCTAGACATTTTTTTCTTGACAGAATCTCCTGCACATTTATAAATCTACGTCCGTGCGTCGAATATTGCTGACACATCTGGTCTGGAGCTTCTGCTATATAACTAGCCAAAGAAAAGTCTGCAACATTTACGGTCCTGAGCTGGAATTTCGGCTTCAGACTTTCCAACCGCCGTAACGTAGCTTCTCTGTACCGTTTCTATAACCATTTCCATCGTAATTGTTCTGATGACGTTTGATACTTCGACTTCAAGAATTTAAGCAAAATACAATATTGACAGCTAGGTGTTGAAGAATCGCAAAGTGTGCTTGGCCAATCATCTGCAATAGATATTTGCTAGCCACCCTAGTCGACATCATAGGCATCTATCAGTCTCAAGAAACTAAGTTAAGCCCTAAAAAATGCGACATTACTTTCTAACGACCTTTCTACAACTATAATTCCTCTTGATCAATCACAGGCGTAAAATAAAGTTGGTTGATTATACGCCATTTTAATACTTGCTGGGTCGTTCAATGTCGGTCAGTCCTTTTATAATTAATTTTATTCAGAACTATATAATGCAAGTCTCATAGGGTAAAAATAACGAATTAAATTTTTATGTAAACCTTTCTACATTAATTACTATCAAGAATATTCCCATAACTTTTTATGTTACATATATAACATTAAAGATTTAATGGCAAAATGTTCAGACGAACTGTATTCTTTAGTTCATCTATTCCAGACCTACACAGCTACGCCCTACCATAGCACACACACACACACACACACACACACACACACACACACACACACACACAAGGGGTTGACTCATCCATATTCTCTTCGTATTCCATTGGTATGGAGGAAGTTTCACTCAGAAAGCGTCTTCCTAAGAACTTACGTTTTGTGGAACAGACTGCAGAGAGGATCCTTCCCCGGTCATTACGTTCTTGACCTCGTCAAGTCTAGGGAACAACCGTTATCTATCCACATAATACACCCTTCTTACTTTCTCCATTTGCAACAACCTGATTCAAAAAGCCTCTACCTTGAGTAGCTCTTACGCCTTGTATTGTTTGAACAAAATTATATATATATATATATATATATATATATATATATATATATATATATATATATAACGTCAATTTTATAGTCAAAAACCGTTGACCAAATCAATATTATTAGCACTGATACTATATATATATATATATATATATATATATATATATAATGTCATTGCTAATAATATTGATTGAAAAGTTAGGATTGGTTTTAGTGGAAAAATGAAAGAAGGTGAGATAGAAGTGTTTAACAGCTGAGTCAGTGAAATGGAAAAAGTTGTCAATATGAAATCTTTTCATTTGTACCCCCTTACTTCTTAAAATAATGACCAGCATTCATATTTATGATTGGTATTGCAAATAGTTCTTAAAGTTGTTAAGCTCAAATGTTTAATGATGCGATAGGGGAATTTCTACAGATAACTTATTTTCATAGAACTTTGCCATGAGATTATTCAGTCATTAACTGGAGAATTAAGATACATCAGAAAATTCAAATAGAAAAACTGTGAAATTTTCACAGCTTAAAACTAGCCATTATGATTATTATTGTTCTTCTTCTTATTATTATTATTATTGTGATTATAGGGATTATAGTGAGAGTGTAGTACATCAGCAAAGTGATGCTGGTGTACAAATATACAAACCCAAATATATGCATGAAAACAACCAGTCTGATAATGGTATACACTTTTTCATTAATTTGGTGTTTATTTATTAAGATTTCAATCTCTAGCCCAGTTAGTACAATGTCGATGGCAACCCAACTACCAATAACTGGGTAGTACTAAAAAAGAACGAGACAAAATATAATAACAAAGCTTATGACATTAGATCGAATGTAAATTACATAAATAAAACTCATAACAGTAAATAGTTTATTGACTTGAGAGAAAAGGAAGCTATGAAGGGCCATGATAGCCTAAGTTCTGGAGAGACATTCTTTAAAAACTACCGAGCTGTCTAGTCCTTACCAGCATGTTTTCACAGATTGACACTTTAATGTTATAGAGATAAACATGGTGTCTAGAAACTGGTTTTAAAGAGCTATTTGCTTAAAACATGAGCGATGTGTCATATAATCAAATATTTATGATTTAGACATGAGTGATAGATTACTATATTTGATAGCTTGTTGGAGAGATGGAAAAAAAAAATAAGCTGTTCCCTCATTACAACAGATTTTTCGGGGAAGCATTGGATGGAACGCATGCTTTCGAAAAATCACATATCGCTGGTTGTTTGATTTTGTTCCAGTCATTTTGATGGTAAAAAAAGCATGTCCTAAACGCTGTCAAATATAGTAAGATGCCCCAGAGTGTTGGAACGTTCGAGAACAATAAATAAATATTTATGGCTGTTTAAGTCAGTGCTTCTGGTTCAGATGACCAAAGACGAAGAGTAATTTATTGAATGCCACATTGTCGTCATTCTCTGTTTTTATTTATTTTGCTTCAAATATGGTGTTTGACTGTGAACTCATAGATCAGTATGTGCATATTGAGCCAAAATTTATCCATCAAATGAACTGAATTTTCTGCTTAATATTGGGTTACACATACTGATGCACTGATAAACTGCAGTAACTATACCTGTATTCTCTTCAGAAAATGTACAAATTATATTATTAGGTTGGTGCAAAAATAATGACGTAATAATGTCGTTTTTTGACGTATTTTTTAATGTCAAAAAACGACATTATTACGTCATTGTTTTTGCACCAACCTATTATTATTATTATTATTAAATGCCCTGATGCAACACCAAGCATGACTCATGTTTACTGATCTGAATTATTTTTTAATCATTTTACCCCCAAGCAAGGCAATAAAGCCACTAAGACGGAAGGGGGTTACTGAGTGTCAGAGAATATGAAAAAGAAAAAAAACTCTCTTAAAGAGAGAGAACAGTAAAAGAACAAGAATTAAGAAGACGGTAGATAATGATTGGCATGGCATTTAATTTTTTGAAGATCAAAGTTGACCAGGAAGCAAGAAGCCAGAAGAAAATTCCACAAACAAGAAGTGAAAGAGAAGAAACTGTTAGCATAGAACTTACAGTTACATCTAGCCATTTCAACTGTAAAATGGTGAGACCTTGCTGCCAATCTAGTACCACACTTAAATTCATTAAGTCTAGGCACTATAGAGGAAAATTTATCAGAACAATTGCCATGTTGCTAACATGCCTATGTTTTATTTTGGTGAATTAAGATGGGCTACAGTAAATACCCCTTTCAGTACCACAGGTTTGCTGTCAGCTGTATATCATTGCTTTCTCAGATCAATTTATAAAAGGTAGTTTCAAGTGAATAAAACCTGTAGTTGTTAGCGACGGCCATCCCTCTTCGAACCTCGTGAACTGGTGTAGTGTGTATCAAGGAACAGAAACCACATCATCTGAGGACTTGCAACAGCTAAAATGCATAGTACATGTAGGTCAAATAAAAAATAATGACAGAATCAAAATGTTGATTTTTACAGACTACTTCAGCCAAAAGGTTAGGAAGAAATCCCCCATTAGTACTGCAAAGATTGATAAGTTACAAGACTTGAGAAACTTATTTTCCCCAAATGTGTTTTAATAAAAAGATTTCATAAATTTCAAACAGTAAAACTGACTGCTCGGTCAAGGGATGCTGACTGTTTTCATATAAGGAAACAACTAACATTCAGTTCAGTTATGTGCTATGTGTGATACATGCTTAGGCGATCATGTATCTTTCGATACATGACTGACGAGGCAGATTTTCTCCCTACAGTAAGTTGCCATTTCTTTCTGCGGTAGACCATTTGCTATCCAAGGCTACAGAACCCAGTCTGTTCTGCTATTTACCTGATAGTTATTGGGGTACCCTGGGATAAGAACATTGTGATGACAGAGCAGGCACCAAGATCTGGTAGGATAAATCAGAGACATATACCAAACAACAACTCAGGTTGTCTCTTTTGGGGTTGGCACACACACGACTAATTCCAGGGTTCTTTCTGCCTCCACTGTAATTAGCACACAACAATTTGTACTGAATTACTCGTTACCAACTGTAGGAAATAATCCCTAACAAGACTTATAGGTGGACTCATGCCTTTCAGTAATATGAAGTGAAATTTAATCCATTTAACCTGCTTCAATTTTTCATCTCTTTCTCTATCTTATATATTTAGTGCATACTAAACGTATTTGACTAGACATTTTGATTTTTTTTCAAACGGTGTATATAATGTCTACTTGTCTGTGCATTCAAGAAAAGTTAATAAAGAAAATATACCCTGTGGAACGTTCAAACCGGAATCCTCCTTTATGGGTATTAGATCACTTGGCCACAAAGAGCTTCACAGCCAAATAAGGTTCTATTTATTCTTTTAAAGAATGCACATCCTCGCGTTCAGATTTTCTTAATAGCCGATATTTGTTTGGTTTTGTATTCGAAACATAAACAAAGCAATTTCTAAAGAATTAATGGATTTATTTTTAATCTGACATTTTTATTACTTCAAATATTACTTTCATATTTAACCCCCACCCAGCAAAAAAAACAAAAAAAAAAAACAGAAAAAAAAAACAGTATGATTACTCAAATACAGTTATCTGTGTGCCAATATTAATGTATTGAAAATCTTTAGGAATATCACCTTTATGGTCATAGGACTGTATAGAATATTCAACACAATCTTCAGACTATAAATAAATAATACATAAGTTACAAATAACTGAAAGCCTTTCATTAACTATATATACAAGTTCTTTTTTTCAACAATAGTGTTTTGCTAACCATAAATTCCCACAAAATTTGTGTAGACAATTGAATTGGTTTTGCGAAGCAAATATTAAAATGTAACCAAATACCAAAACCAAAGAGAAAAATGACTATTCTATCGATATTTAACCCCTATATTATTTATACATGACGTTTAGATCAGGATGGTGGTGCTCCTGATAAAATTCACTCTATGAATTTTATAATAGCTAAATCTTCTCTTACAAGATTCCACTGCAATATCCTTGGACGGAAGCAACTCAACTGTCTGCAGGTTTATCCAACTGAATAGCAACAGCTAGTTGAAATATTTCCATGAAATAAATCGTTCGTTAGAACTACAAGTTTTTCTTTTAATTATGCAACTACCAACGGAGACAAGCATCCTAACTTTGATACGATTATTTATTTCGTAAAAAATACAAAACTGTGGCACGAGACTGAAGGGGAGATGAAGAGAAGCTGATCTTCATTAGCTATCCTAGTCCTAGTTAATCAGAATCACGAGCCATTCATTCATTACAATTTGCCCATTCACCACAATGACTCATCCATCACCACGCAATCCTTCATATACTATAATACTGCATACTCGCAGGAGACCTACAGAACATGCCATGAAGTAAAAATTTCATTTCATTGTCCATAAAGTACGTTTATATGAAAATTTCATTGATACAAATAAGACATGGGCCTCATTAAAAAGCGTATACTCTTACTTTAGAAACATCATCAACTCGTTTTTTATTTCTCCTTGATTTGAATTCTTAAGCGTTTCTAGTTTCTTTGCACTGTTTTACTCATATTAAAGGAGTGACAAACACTAGAAACAGCTAGTCGAAATATTTCCATGAAATATTAGGTTGGTGCAAAATAATGACGTAATAATGTCGTTTTTTGATGGATTTTTTAACGTCAAAAAACAACATTATTACATCATTATTTTTGCACCAACCTAATAAATTATTAGATCATTATTTTTGCACCAACCTAATAAATCAAAACTACAAGTTTTTCTTTGAATTAAAAGACAGAGCAAAATAGCACATGAACTTTGGACAGATTAACCACAGTTTTTACTGGAAAATGCAACAACTTATTTCTGAAATACCTAACAAGGTGAGTCTAAAATTCAACTGTCTGCAGGTTTATCCAACTGAATATACTATGTCTTAAAATGGAATCTCTTTTGCACAAAAGAAAAATACAATAAAAAAATGAAAAGAGGTAACTTATCGTCCATTTTCATTGAAACATATGTTAGAGAATGATTGCCGACAATTGAAAAAAAACAAAAAAAAAATCGAGAAGTTTAAGCTGCCAGTTGCTGATATATATATATATATATAGGTAAAAGAATCCGTGGTTAAGTAATCTAAATAGATCCTATCAATATAAAATATTACAACTGATCTACAAAAGAGAACTCAATATATAATTTTTATTATAGTGCATATAAGTGAATTGCGGGCAATTTGTTTGGGTTTCATTGACTGTAATTCACATTTGGGTCACTAACACACAAAAAAGAAAATGTCTAATATCAACAATATTTAACATTGATAAACATAAGAAAAATTAATTCCTTTTAATAATATGTGGAAATATTCACTCTTTGCCTGATGAAAGTCACAAAACCGGAAACACGTATAGCAAAATTATGGAAAATAAAGCATAATATTTTTTTTTTAAATCTACATTACAACCAAAAACGTTTGAGGTTTCTCTCTTTTTTTTATTATACACATTTTTCTCTCATTGGAATTACTATAACCTTTTTCCTATATATATATATATATATATATATATATATATATATATATATATATATATATAAGGCTAACATTGTCTTTTCTAACAGCCTGTGGTCAAGATTCAATGCTGATTTTCAAAGTACACGAAAAGCTGGCATAACACAATCTTCCTATCTTGTCATGCTAAGAAAAGCTTCATAAATATCATGTCATTAATTTAGAAAACACAACAAATAATTTAAGGAGAGAAATGCAATGTCAGTGGTGAGGGAAAATGTCAGCATTAATAAGTGTAAAGAACAGTCAGATGCATAATATAAATGCATTGCTAGTGATTTATAATACAAATGCAGTGATTTTATGATAGAAATGCATTGTAAATGACTTTACATTAGAAAAATGGCTAGAAGGTGATTAATGCAAAGATTGCTGAGAGAAGAGAGTTATTATAGGCAAACATATAAATTATTTTACAAGAGAAAAGCATTGGAAATCATCAAGGAAAAGACTGGCTGTAGCCAGGAATTAATGCAAGCATTGCTGAGAGAAAAGAATTATTATAGGCAAGAGAAAAAGAGATTATCAATGATAGGGAAATAATGCAATGGTTAGTGGTAGAACAAGCTAATATGCTTAAAATTTCATAAGAAACTAAATGAAAAAATCATGTTTATGGCAATGAAAATGGCAAAGCAGATGATGATGATGACAATGATGATGATGATGATGGAGAGCTGCTGTGGCAATAGTGTTGATGATACCAGGGCCTGATGCTAAGCCTTCATAATGGTGACAGCAATAGTTTGGCAGATGACAATACAGGTGAAGAAAAGACAAATGATGGTAATAAAAGCAATGCTTTTGAAATGAATCAAAATATTAAAGACATGCACATTAATTTTTTTTTTTTGTCCCCTGAACCCTATAACCCTTCCAAAATAAAAAAAGAATGATCAGGAAAATTAAAAATGGCATTTAATATAAACAAAATACTTATATGGACTTTCAAGGGCACAACAAACAATTCAGAAACATCTATAAACAAACATTCATATTTAACTCGAACATTGTTTCAATTAGCTATTGTGCCATACAAAGTAAACATTTTACCAATCTTGATTCACACAAGGATACAACTAAAAAAATACCTCGAAAAAATTATCATTGAATTAATTTTAAAATATGTTTCAAATTTGCTCAGATTACAGGTAAAGACTGTTCCATTAATGAATTTATTATTATTATGAGATTGGCATACATTCTGAAGGCATTTTTAAAAACATTGGTCAATGTCAGGCTTTGTAACAGTTGTGTCTTTGATACTGTAAAAAAAAAATCAAACGTTATTTTGTATTTATTATCACTATCTGAATACAAATTGTAAGTATATATATATATATATGTATATATATATATATATATATATATATATATATGTGTGTGTGTGTGTGTATATATGTATATATGCAATGTTTTTAAATCTTATTAAAATTGGATGAGCATATGAGTATGCAAAAGTCCTACGGTGATCATGGTGCAATATAATCCCTCTATGCATTGATAGAACCCATCATCAGACAATTAAAATGCAAAAGGAACATCTTGAAAACACTTAAAGCACAAATGGATCATACTGCATGCACGATCACTGTGAAAATTTTAGTTACACATGTGCTTGTCATGTTTTAATAAGATCTAAAAAACCTAAAATTACACTATATGTTGCTCTATCCTCATGGTGCTGAGCACTGTATTCTACAAAATCAACAATGCACTATATTCAACTGAAATTACATCTCAGTTAAATTAATTGTTTGTTTATATGATGGTTGCCATCACATTATCGTGTATGACGATGACAAGATATAGTAAATCCTAGCTGTGCTTTGAATGCATATGGCCCTTTAAACCAGACAAACTTTTAAAACCTATGGCACAAGTTGACTGACATGAGGCACATAATTTTTGTTGTTATTAGGTTTATCTTTGTGACTGTTTTTTGCATGCATATATATATATATATATATATATATATATATGTATGTATATGTATATATATGTATGTATTCTCTTAAGTATAGTAGATCAAACAAGATATAATAAGAATAATATATATATTATTAGTCCATTAGACAAACTATGACGAAAAATGTGAAAAGTAAGAATTTTCAAACACTCCTGTGTCATTTCTCAAGGAAAAATAAAATGAAGTTGGCCCTTTTGCATTTAAACAAAGTTGTTTTCTGCATGCATAGGTTTTTAAGAGAGCTTGTGACTATTATTGGATGATTTTTATTAGGTTGGTGCAAAAATAATGACGTAATAATGTTGTTTTTTGACATAAAAATATGTCAAAAAACGACATTATTACGTCATTATTTTTGCACCAACCTTATAACATTTTTCTCATCATGCTTCTATTTTTCGTTATAGACTAATAATATACAATATTATTATTATTTCTTTTCAAATTTTTCATCAGTCTACTATATATATATATATATATATATATATATATATATATATATATATATATGGGGTGGGGTGTAAAATTTCAGACAGAGTTTATCTGTAAAAGAACAATATGAATAAAAACAAAGAGAAAACTTATCTTAGTGATGCATTTTGCCCTCCAGGGGACTTCATCAAGCCAAATGCAAAGTAAAATAATTTAAATATGAACTTGCATTAAAAAAAAAAAAATAAATAAATAAAATCTCAAGAATATTGTCAACTCACTTTCATTTATTAGACATTGAATTGTGTCACATGGCATCCTCCATAGCTTGCCTGACTTTTCAGCTAATCTGATGAATATCTATGAGCATTATTCAATGTCAAAATTTTGGAAAACCAATAACATTTATGCTCTTGCATATAAATACTTGTTACAAAGTAAAATCTTCACATTTGCCTTGGTAAATTCCCTCAGAGGATGAACATCATTTGCTAATATAAGTAAGTTTTCCATTTGTGTGTATATATATATATATATATATATATGCATTAGTTTATTCCAAATTTTAAAAAAATAATAAGGCAGTCACTAGTCTTTTGGTTGTTAAAGAACTGCCCTACTTTATACTTCTACATTGACCGATATGAGCAGCTTCTTTTCTTGTGCTTGTTTTTCCTAATCCATTGAAGAAAAGTTTATTACAAAAAGGAAGCAGCAGTCATCCTACTTCCAGAAAACCAATAAAATTCAAAGCACATGGATGAAGAGCACCAGCTAAATTGACCACTATACATGCAGGCATCACACAGTTACATGCCTTTCATCAGCTGGGAAAAATGTCTGCATATACTTGTCCATTTGTAAACATGCAACACACACACACATACTACTCTCAGTGTTAGGCCAACCACAAAAACAGCCTCTTTCACACATAACGCTCACATTGTCAGATTGGCTTACACAAATTCACCTGTAGGCAGAAATAAACTCATCCTTGCAGAGAAGTACTAATATGCATGTGTGTTGTCTCTGGTAGGGCTGTATTTGAACGAGAATACACACGTACATACATTAATTCATACATTCACACATATATATGAGAACATACGTCACATACATGCATATACACATGCTATCATGGCTACAAAAAAAAAAAAAAAAAACACAATTTAAAGAATGTACCATACAAACATATGAAAATTAACAGTGAATGCATTTAAGAAATTTAAAAGAAAAAAAATGCCAAAAAATAAAATAAAATAAGCCAATATAAGGTAACAAAAAATATCTCTTGTATTATATTTTTTCTTTCTTTTTTAATATTCTAATGTCCTTTCAATTTTTCTTTCATGTTGCAGCCATGGAAAACTTCAGAAAAACAAGGGGGGTAACTTTAAAACACTGTTCATTCTTATAAAGCAAAGATTTAATGATTCTCACATTCATTTAATTAGTAATAGAGTTAAGCAGACATTTGTGTTTTTTGAGCCCCCCCAAATGATTTTCAACTCAATTGTGGAATTGTTAATATCATTAATGTTATTCGTGCTTAAGAGGAAGATTAAACAAAACTTTAACATTTCTAATTAAAAAATAGGGGTTTAGATCTAAAAACTATTTCTCAACAAAGAGATAAAATTACCCCAAGAGAGCTTAAACTTAAACTTCTTATATTTTAGAGGAGGGAGTTCAGGGCCGAAAATGAATACAGTACCACCCAGTGTGTTGGATTTACCATTGTGCTTAGGTGTGCCGGGTTAGGGGTCATTGTTTCATGTCCATGTAGGAATGCTGGGCATACCTCCTCCAGGGCCCAAGTAAGGGGCCTCATAACTTTACAAGCACAGGGTTTCATTTGTCCTAAATCTGGTGCTGGTACCACCAAAATCATAGGAATAGAAATTTAGATTATGATTTTCTGATGATTATAAAGAAAGTTTTGTCAAAAAGTAATATTTGTTTTTTGGCATTTAGCATCAAAGCAGATAAGGATCAATTTAATGTAAGGTGGGTTTTTAAACACAATTTATATGTAGCACAAGGCCAAAAGTATGGAGCACCCAGTGAGGATCAAACTCACTATTTAGTTGTAATTGTCCTGGCGAGACAAACTTGCTAGCCATTGCACCACATCAAGGTGACCACAATGATTTTGTAAGCGTAGCATATATGTGGCATAAGGCCGAAAGTTTTGTGCACTCAGTGAGAATTGAATTCACTACTCAGTTATAATTGATCTAGCAAGACAAGCTTGCTAACCATTTCATCAGGTCAAAGTGACCGAATTTGAGTTTGGGTATAAAAACCCTATTCTCCAGCAAATAGATATAATTCCCCAAACGAGCTTAAATGTAGGATTCTTTTTTTTTTTTATTTTTACTACTCAGTTGTAATTGATCTAACAAGACAAGTTTGTTAACCATTACACTACACTAAAGTGAACCAATTTAATCTATGCATGTAATTTAGTTTATTTTGCAGACTTAAATTGTTTTAATATTTGCGAACATACACTAAAAAGGACAAAGATTTTGTCTCAAGCACTTTTTATCAGCCTTATTGTTGTATTCCATACTAATAGGAACATATACTAAACAACATGGTGTATAGAATAAGTAAAGGTTTATTGTAAAAACCAATACAATAAGAATAAAGGTAACAGTTATGCACAAGGTCGTTACAAGTCAATCAAGTAGTGAGCGCTACTATTGGAAGGTCGGTAGTTCTTGCGTAAGTCTGAGTCATACTCAACAGATCCCAGCTAGTATATTTAGCTACCCCACCACCCACGAGGGTTGCATGTGGTACAAGGCCAGTTTAACGTGGATTCTCCAAGCCTGTAGGCTCAGCCAAAAATATTCCCTTTTTGAACCCGCATAAATGGGTTATGGGGCAGTCTACCTCCCCGAATGAGACTCTGCCCTTCAGCAGAGCCTCATCCGGGTTCCTCTCTGCCCAAGAGCAGAGAGTTTGACTGTCTAGCTGGAACAGATTCCAGCTAGTATATTTAGCTACCCACCCCCGGTGAGGGTTGCATGTGTCACAAGGCCTGTTTAACATGGGTTCTTTGAGCCCGTAGGCTCAGCCAAATATATTCCCTTTTTGAACCTGCATAAACAGGTTCAGGGGCAGTATACCTCCCTGAACGAGACTCTGCCCTTCAGCAGAGCCTCATCTGGGTTCCTATATGCCCGAGAGCAGAGATTTTGACTGTCTAGCTGGAACAGATTCCAGCTAGTCTCTGTAGTCTATTAACTTACAGATACTTATAGGTAGTTACTACCTATAGTGTAGTCATCCATGGGGGTGACAGGTTATTCCATTACATCCCTTATTAAAATTAGGGACCAGAAATAACAAAGCAGTCAAAATATGGCATATAATTGTATAAAATCCATTGAATTTTGTGATGTAGGTCCCCCAAATCCACTTGCTTTTTTGAAAAAGAGTGTCAAATCTTTCTGTCCCTTGTAATGTTCATTTCAATATAATTGCAATGATTTTCCCAGCAAAAAGAGACAGAAAAACAACTATCCAGAAATGATTACCTAAAAATAAATGAGTTCTGATTAACTTCAAATGACCCTAACTTGACAAATACTTGCAGCTAGGACAAAGATAGACCAGTTCTGAAATCCTGAGATTGTATTTCCAGATTAGTTATAGAATATATCACTTGGGAAATGTTCCAAAAATACCAAATGTCTGCTTGCAAGCACAATGTAATTAATATCTCTAGAGATATTTATTTTCTCACAGAAGGACAATAAACCTCATGATAACAGATTTCTTCAATATTTTCAGGAAAGAAAGGCAAAGAATTTAACACCAAGACATATTATATTCTACAAAATTATTGACTTTTTCAAAAGTAGTTGGATGTTCATTAACGTTTAAAAACATTTCAGCTCATCTGATCAATTCAAGCACCTCCAAGGCTCTCTTGTTGGTCTTACCCTAAGTTTTTTTTTAACAATCTATCTATGAACATTCTACACAGTTGATTCTACTGTTTATGGATACGCTTCCAAAAATGAACACAATTAGAGCCTTGCAACTGGTCTCTCCTATGATCAAGCCCTAACAGATCAATATGGAACTAATTGGCTTGTTGTTCAATACATCAAAAACCAAGTTAGAATTGTTTCATCACTCCCATTAAGTTATAATGAGTGGTTCCACTCTCAATGCAGTACCATATCTTGATCTATTGGATCTAAGTCCACACCAAACCTTAAGTGGAGCTTATATATACAATCCATTGCTAAAAATTCTGGAAGAATGGTTAGCCCACTATATCAATCCAAAGAATTATCTGACCCATTTTGCCAGGCTTTATCTTTACAAGAGTCTTATTAGACCAGAAAAAAAGGAGTATTGCTGAAATATCTGAGGTGGAGCAGCCCAATCCTCACTTTCCAGTCTTGGAAGAGTTCAAAATTGTTTCTTCACCTTATGGGTGATGATTTAGTTCCACTCTATAAGCTCTTTCCCAGAGAGAATATTATAAGACTATTACTACTCTACTGCTGTTTCTATGGCAAATGTTCAAATGAGCTCCATTCTTTAGTTCCTGAAGTACTACCCATGCTACTACTACAGAGCTGAATCACCCTCACTTCCACTGTGTTCCAAATGTAAGAAGGAAATTACAAAATACCTTTTCTTCATAAATCAAGTTTCAATCATCATCTATTCTCTTTATCTTCATAATCTCCAACTTTCAACCACCCTCTCTTCCATTCATATCTCACAGCTCATTCATCATTACCATTTTGACTGTTACCCTCTACCTTGAGTGGCTCTCGAGCCGTGAATTGGGGGAAATTAATTGATAAAATCTGCATGGAATCTACAACTGAAAAATCTACAATTAATTTTATATTCTGCTTCAGCTGAATAATTTTAATGAAGTAGATAAAAAAATTTCTTGGATGTTATGAAGGCAAATTAATATTCCATAATTTATAAAGAATTAAAAATCGAACTGCTAATAATACTAGTGATATAAATCAATTGTATCATCGTTATAACTTTAACACATCAGACGATTTGATTACTCTAAAAATAATATGAAAAATGCTATCTCAGAATCTGGTCCCAATTACCGACAAATTTTTTAATTTGTTTTAAAAAAGGGAGCTAAGAATTAGAAATATAATCAATGAATCCCAATGATGCGATGGGTATATTATCATCATTTTATATTTTTAATTTCACACATGTCTATTGTTTATTTTTTACTTTGTTTACTGCACAGTATAGAAGGGTCAGTTGGGCACCATCTGTGAGAAAACGAGCACCATGACACAGTTCACACCACCATAAATTTGGAAACAGCCTGCTGTACTGCTTGGCATTCACACCGGAAGATCCAATACAAACATTTCAGTACTTAGGTGTCAATCTGAGGACAGTGCAGAGGATTCAGAAAGAGTTAGATGAGTCTAATGGTGATTACGAAGGTATTTGGAGTGATCAATAGTGATGGCAACATTATGCCTCCATTCATCTTCCCACAGAGCCTCAGACTCAACACAGGGTCCTACATCAAGTGCCTTGAGGAGGTAGTGTTGCCCTGGGTCAAGAGGATGGCTGCTGGAAGAGCCTATGTCTGGCAACAGGACTCTGTACCATGCCACACAAGCAGAAGAACCCAGACATGGCTATCAGACAATTTCTGTGACCACATCACCATTTACATCAGGCCACTTAACACCCCAGACTGCAACACCCTTGATTATTATGTGTGGGGCACAGTTGAGCGAGAAACCAACAAATCTCCATGTAACACCAAAGGTGAACTGAGGCCAAGGATTATGGCAGTATTCCCCAACTTAAACAAGGAGATTGTCCAGAAGAGTTGCAGGAGATTCCAAAGTCATCTGGAGGCTGTGATTGAAGCAATTATTGAATAAATTTACCCTTTAGTATTTCACGATATTTTTTGTGTAATTTTGGTAAATATATCTGTTAAAAATGAAATGTCAGTGTTATTTTTCATTTTTTGTACAATTTAGACAACCATTCATAATAAATAACCTTTTATATATGAAAAGATCAGTGAGAGATATCCTAAGCAGCATGGTAAGTTGCTTACCCTGTAAAAACTATTCCACACAAAATTAAAACGTTTTTATTCATTAAGTTTGGCATATTATTTCAGTTGTATTATCAAACACTTTCAGAAAACACAGTGAATTCATACCAACTGTAATGAATACTTGTAAACAGACATTGGCCTTTGAAACTATATATCCCTGAAATGCAATATTTAACTTGTAGTACTTCTTTCTACAACAAAATTGCATGACACTACCAGACGAAATACAAAGTAAATTTGAGGGAACGACTACAATCAGTCTCAACTGCTAATGAATCAGTGAAAGCCTGATTCTTACAGCAAAGTTACTTATCATTTTGATCAGAAACCAAGAAAAATTCAATCAAATCAGGTTTAAAAAGCAAAGATAATATTTGATGGTATAATATTTTACTACTTCTTATTCCTATGTTAAAATAAACATTATTCATTTTCATCTAAAATCATAAAAGTGTTATTTGCTTACATAAGCATATTTTCCACTGATATATAAATGTCTTCTATGCATATAATTGATTTCTTTTTTGAACTTAATGAGTGTAAAATATATCCAGATGTTTGTTCCAAGTGCTTTCATGCTAAACTGATACACATTTTTCTAAGACTGTTGTCAGACTACTACAGGTATTCTTTACCTGAAATTCCATAATTCGAAAACCTCCAAATTCCAAAGTTTTTTGACATGACTTGCCACAAATGGAAATTTTCAGAAAGCACTGGAAATGTTCTTAGGTGATGTGCTGCTGTCATCTGCCCTGGTTGGGGATTGCCCAGAGCGGCTACAGAGCTGCCAGTTTTTTGTTAGCAATCATCACAGCAACACTTTTGTTTGTGGATTATTTACCAGGTGTTTCATAAAGATAATATTACTATTATTACTTACAAGGTGTTCGGTAAAGATATTATTGAAAATATCAAAAACTCCTGCATTTATATATATTTTATAAGTAGTGATAATGTTTTTTGTACATGTATAGTGTCATGGTAATTTACCCATGCACACATGGACTCTCCTAGCTATAAATAGGAGCAGGTACTGCCTTTTGGAGAGGGAAGTTTCCAGCAGTCAGATCTGACAGACCAAACATTCTTGCTGTAACACTTTTGTTTGTATATGTTTGTATTACTGTTTCTATTAATATTTTTGTTTAATTCAATTCCTTTCTTTGTGTCTTTATTTCTGGCCCTAACAAAGCCACGGCATATAGAAAGTACAAAATATTATTTTTATGTTAAATGTTATTTTCACCACTTAAAAATCTGTGTGAGTATTACAAGATGAGCATCATTCCCTGTATCTGTATGTAAACAAGATTTATTAAATTTTATATAAAACCATCTTCAGGGTATATGCATAAACTGAGTTATGAAATGCAAAGGGATATCATGTTTATGCCTGGGTTCCATTCCTAAGCTGCCCCATTTTATAAATGTTATAGACAAATTAAATAGCTTCTATTCCAAAATCTGAGAAAAATCTAAAAACCAAAGCACTTCCAGTTCCAAGAATTTTGGATAAAGGATTCTGAACTTGTATTTACATTATCACAATGTTTTGATGATTGGGCCCTTTGATCATCATCAGGTGTTTTTTGATTCAGGTTCAGGGAATATTGAACGGAACCCATTATTTAATCTATGGAACCAGATTATTCCCATTCTTCCAACCATGCCTAAATGTAACTTGTCTGGTTCTTATTTAGTATTAGTTTGTTACTGTTCATCTGGTTTAAAAATATTTGTGAAACAACAGTCAATATAGTTCTTTCATCTTAACCTGTATAATAAATAATAATAAATAGATAGTATAATATAACTTGCGAATACAGTCAGTACATCATGGCCATTTTCATAAATTATGTTATTAAGGGTTGCTTTTTTTTTTTTTTTTTTTTTATAAGAGATCCCAATGCTTTTAAGTACTTTTTGCAGTTGGCAGTATATATCACATTCATGTTGCAAATACAACTATCCAGAAATGATTATCTAAAAATAAATGAGTTCTGATTAACTTCAAATGACCATAACTTGATAAATACTTGATTATTATGTGTGTTTACACACTATTTATTAGAGTAGTATAATAAAAATACTTGAAAATAGCTGATATTCTGTTTTGTTCAAGAAGTTTTAATGATCTTAAATATCAACAAGAACTGGGTGTTGTTAGTATGGTAGACAAGATTTTGTTGAATATATATAAACAGAGCATAGTGGCTGACAGTTTTATGCCTTCAACGATCATAGACAGATGATCTCATAAGGCATGAAATTCATAGTTAACATTATGGGATTGACTTTGATATCCACAGTGTTTATATCTATGTGGTATGGATTATTTCCCCTTGTACGTATGCTGTATTTAAGTCCAATAAAATACGTTCCATTCTAAGTTGAATAAAGCTTTAGTTAACTTACATCAGCATTTGTTTTTTCACTAAGATCTACAAATTCTTTATTCCTGATATTAACCACTCTTCCTCCATGAAGGTAGAAAATTTTAAACAAAATAGGTATATTGATTGATAAATAGATAGATAGGCAGATAAACAGAAGAGAATAATAATTTTTCAACAAAAAAAAAAAAAAAAACATGGATATATAAGTGATTAGTGCAAATAAAAAAAATCATCATGGCTGCTATTTATCATGAAAACACATGAAAAGATTATCACCCTTGAATGTTTTTATTAATTTCTCATGTGGACAAAAGTTATTACTAACTAAAATAAATTAGAAACATTATTTTTATTCTGCTTGTTCCCATAGAATTTTTATTTTTATTTTTATTGGATACTTAAAGAAAATTTAAAATAGTCAAAACAAAAATACACCCAGAAATTATGAAACACTGGAGTTGAAATGCTGAAGCTAATACCAATCAGTTAAGTGACAAACTTTACATTTGTATTACCTCTTTATATTTTTATATATATATATATATATGAAGAAATATAGTCTTAAGATGTGCTATATTTATGGGATAAAGTGCTCAATATCAGAGATAGAGTGTGTGTACATATAAAAATGAACATAGAAGTCAACACTTAGAGGCAACAGTCTGTTTCATGCTAGATACAATCGTCAGGCCAATTGGGTGGCCTGACAATTGCATCTAGCATGAAACGGACTGTCACCTCTAAGTGTTGACTTCTATGTTCACTTTTTATATATATATATATATATATATATATATATATATATATATATGTGTGTGTGTGTGTGTGCGTTAATAGAATCAGAAAAGGTCAAAGAACTTATTTTTGAACAACTATAAATCAATCTAACTGAACCCAATGAGTTTTTTTATGCAAAAAGTCTTTTGCAAGATATGGCTTTTGAAATTTTGTTAACTATTATCATTCCAATTTTCTTTACATAAATCTGTACACCTTTAAACACATTAAATTCTTGTAATTTTACATGTTTTGTTAAGCATTATTGATTAGTGTTATCAGTATTATTATTATATATATATATATATATATTATAAATTAACTGATTTAAAATATGTTTTTTTTTGCTACACAGTTCTAACCATGTTTCACAAATGGAAGCTAAAATCTTCAAATTTAATTTTGTAATTAAATTAAAGACATTAGCTCCATTTCATCCTCAAGCAAATTTTGGAGTCCAAAATTTTAGAGACTCCAAAATTTGCTTGGGGATGAAATAGAACTAATGTCTTTAATTTAATTACAAAATTAAATTTGAAGCTTATAGCTTCCATTTTTGAAACATGGTTAGAACTGTGTAGTGAAAGAAACATATTTTAAATCACTTAATTTATAATATTAATGCTCTGTAAATTTACATTGAGCACCATTTTGTAAAAATAAAAATATCTATAAGAACACCAGATTATATATCTTACTGTTCTTTCTTTTTATTTATATATATATATATATATATATATATATATATATATATATATATATATATAATTTTTCAATATATAATGTATGAACTGTCCCCAATAATAAAATTAGCATCCTTCGAAATGTGACATTTTAGGGGGATGTAATGTCATTAACCGACAGCTCTAAATTATATTTTCCTATCATTTTTTAAATTTCTCTTTAATAAACTCCCACTTTTAATATAACATTTTTTTTTGCTAAAAGCTGTTCTAAGGATATGTCAGAATTATAATCAGCCAATAAGGTTACATTTTTTTTTCTCTGGCTTTTTTCTCGTTCTTCGGACGATTTTAAATGAATTTCCCAGTTGCACCCAGATTTCAGAAGTGGGTAGTAACTGTGCTTTTCTATGCTGTCAAAAGTCACTTCATGTTGTAAGGTAATACATTACAGCTACAACATTTCAAGCAAATACTTTTTTGTTAAATGTATCTTTACATAAAAAAAAAATAATTGCATGTTTGAAGAAATAAACAATGCCTTTCCATACACTCACCAACACACTCACACACAGAGAAAAAAAATAATAAGATCATTTTTATGACTGTTATAGCTAACATTATATTTATTCCTTAGCAATCCTACATGCAAGCCACCAAACTGCCACTGGGTAGCATGCCACTAGTGTTTACCACTGGTGGCCCAATTTCAGACCGCCAACGTGTTCGTCTCGGTAATGTTATCACTAGTAGGCCGCTGGTGGCCCACCAGTGGTTGCCACCAGAGGACGGCTAGCATTGCCACCAGCAGGCCACTAGCGGTTTGCGTGTAGGGAATTATAGTTGAGTTTTCTCTCACATTTTTCATCTATAACTGGATGAAAGTAAAGTTTCAAGGAAATAAAAGCCCTCCTACATAATAAAAATAATAACACTGAAAAGACTGAAGAGACAATTGTGAATAAATAGCAGTTGATTTGCATTTTTTTTTTTTTTTTTGATGGGGGACACTGGAAACTGGGGCGCAAAAAAAAAAAAAAAAAAAAAAAAAAGAAGAAAATTCTAAAAAAAAAAAAAAAAAAAAA
Source organism: Acanthosepion lycidas (assembly GCA_963932145.1). NCBI lineage: Eukaryota > Metazoa > Mollusca > Cephalopoda > Sepiida > Sepiidae > Acanthosepion > Acanthosepion lycidas. The sequence goes on from OZ010575.1 coordinate 48,396,590, forward strand.
AAAAAAGAAAGAAAAGAAAGAAAACTATAAAGAGATTGAGCTTTCCTCCATACCTTTCCTCGATGCCTTCCCTGTAGATACAGAAATAAAAAATAATTGGATTATGAGTGAAGGTAATATACCCACATTGAAACATTATGTACATATAGAATTACAGATAGAGGTAGAGATAGATATACAAATTGATACATAGAAAAAAGAAAAAAAAATATATATATATACAAACATATAGATATGCA
>OZ010575.1:48399328-48459328 GCA_963932145.1 Acanthosepion lycidas
TAGAGTCATTCATACAATTATTTTTAAAATGTAAATAAAAAAGAATATATATATATATATATATATATATATATATATATATCAGCAGCAAAATTTTTCAAGATCGGATAGTTAAAATATCTCAATTATTTCCTGACATGAATGAAGTTTCCATAGTTCTTCATCTAATTTTAGTTGCTTGTTTAAAACCAGTCATCTTTATACAGGGTGTAGCAGAAATACTTCCCACATAATAGTAAAACCGTAAAAGGTATATGTGGGAGATATTAGGTTGGTGCAAAAATAATGACGTAATAATGTTGTTTTTTGACGTATTTTTTAACGTCAAAAAACGACATTATTATGTCATTATTTTTGCATGAACCTAATATTTCTGCTGCATGATGTTGAAGCAACAGTTTTAAATAGATTTTTTATTAGTTCTTTTTCTTACACTATTTACATGCAGACTATTCTACTCATCTTTGATGTTGTCATCAAAAACGTTTCAACCAGTGTGCCCTCTGGCCTTCATCAGGTGTATGTTGATCTGGGTAACCTACAGGGAATTTCAAAATGAACTCTTTATTTAATCTAGTGGGGTAGATTGTTCTTGTTCCACTGCCTATGTCTACAGATATTTTGTCTAGTTTTTATTTTTAGTACTGCTCAATTATTGCTTGCCCTGTTTCCACTGAGTTCATGAACACACTAACCGACCCAGGGATTGAGTCTAAACTTACTATATCACCAAATTCATTAACCAACACTTTAATCTGCTAGGCTAGCATCTCAGTGGATTCGGGGTTTTTTTTGTTTTTTTTTTTTGTTTTTTTACAGCATATCAACCTCAATGGGTTATTTAATGCTGACAAATTTTTGTTGCTAGTAATATTTTTTCCTTAAAAAATCTATTTTTGGTAATATTTTTTCTTCAAAAATGTACTGCTGGTAATTATTTTTCTTCAGAAAATTATTGCTGCCAACAATTTTTTTTACAAAAAGTATTGCTGGTATTAAAACCAATTTTTACACTTTCATAGAGTTTTGATCCCAGTTTGGGGGATTAACTATTTGTCCATAGCTGGGACCCTAACAGGTGCTACCACCCTGTGGCAGGGTGAATCTGGAAACACCAGCAATTAAGATGTGGTTCCATGCTCCTCAAAACCGCCTGATCAGAGGCCTTGCTGTTGGACATAGTTTATTGTTATACCCAAGACACAGATGTAGTGAATTGTCATACCCAGGACAGATCTCAGTGGAAACCGGGTGAGGAACGACTGAACAGTACTAAAATAAGAACTAAGTGAAACAGCTCAAGACATAAGTGATAGAAGAAGAAAAATCTACCCCCATAGATTAAATAAAGGTTTCTGTTTCAAATTCCCTGTAGGTTACTTTGATCAACATAAAACTGATGATACAAATGCCAAAATGTTGTGATAACAACAACAAAGATGAGGATAATAGTCTATATATAAATAGTGACAATAAGAAATTCAAACAAAAATGTATTTTTCTTATTTGCTAATAATAAACTAATGACTAATAGCCTTGAGTTGCTGGAATTTCTTAAATACATCTTTTTTATTGTCACTAATTTTGACTAGTTTTTCTTTGTGCCTTTTCTGTTACTTGTTTACACCGAATAATAGAAGAAGACATATTGTTCTTAATAGTCAATGATTTAAAACACTTCAATCTAGTTTTAGGTCCTGATCGGGATATATACAAGCTGTTCTTTAAAATAGTTAAATATTTATAAAACAGAAAAGATCAAATCATTCTTCCTGCAGAAGGAATAAAGCCAAGATCTTAGATTCTTAAATTCTGTCTTTGAATTGGAAAAAAAAATATTGAAAATACTTAAATAAGTAAATTTTTAAAAAAATAACAAAATTCAATTATTTACAATTCCATTGTTTAAAATTTCCAATGTGCATTCCCTATTGAATATATGTTTAATTTAAAATGTCCTTATTTTAAAAATAAAAGTATTTGCAGGAATTTTTCAATTCTTTCTCAAACACCTTATAGACAAAGCTAAAATAAGCATTTATATTTAGATAGGCATGAAGATGGGCTGATGGAGAAACAGAGAATGAAAGAAATGAAAATAACATGCAGGTAGGTATATATTGATATATTAAGGTACAAGTATTTATTGGGAATAGACAAAGGCATAAACATAAAATGTGAAATAAACAAAAAAACAACATGGGCTTAAGTATAAACCTTCTGAGGCTGTGTTTGGGTGCGTGTTTCTTCTCATTAGATACCAAACGTAGCCTTCAAAGCCATTTCTCTGAGTTATGGAATTTCTTTTGCACAAGCCAGCTCCACCCCATTGAACATACACAATTTGCAACCAGGTTTCAGAGTACCAGCAGCAAAGAGTAATCCATATTCTAAATTACTGGGAAACTTGGATTCATGCCTTTCACAAAGGCTGTCATACATTGTTAACACAAACTGCCCCATCTGGAGTGTAAACTCTTCCTGCTGATTCTGTTTATTTGGCTATTAAGCATGAGGCCTCTTCTTCATCCACCTCTTTCTCTCTCACTCTCTCTCATGAATGGTATATATGAGTGAGAGAAGGTAGCTGGAATTTTTTTTAATAAATGTTTCTTTAGGATATAGGCAATCATGGATCTTCAGAGATTTTCTTTATTATCTGTGAATTGTCATGCCTCCTATAGAAAAACAGTGAAATGGTTCCTCATTCTTTTTTTCTGGGTTTGGAATTCAAAGTTTTCCTTCTTTTAGGTTGATTGCCACCCCAAGTTAGAGAAACAGTCTACCCTGCTATTAATGCCTAGCTGATAGAAAGAAATGGAAGTCAAAGGGTATCTGTGTGAAAATGAACACCTCAACTGGAATTTGAACTCAGCACACCCAATACCACTTTTTGTATTGAAAAACCATTTTGCTACCTAGACATCCCAGTAAGACCTGAGCTTATACTTAATGGCTTGTGAGTTAAGCATACTAACCATAGGTTTAATTGAATTCTCATAGGCCACTGGATACACCACTTTCACAGGGTTAAGATTAATCTGGTATGTGTGGACAAGAGTAAGTCAAAAATTATCTGCACTCTCACTGTAATAATATTATTTTCTGCAAAAATTATTAATCTTTTAATTTCCTTTTCTTTTTCATCAGGAACATTTCTCCATACTTTATTATTTATGTAGAAAAATGATGTACTTGTTTAACCCCTGCTTTTGTGTAAATAAGTTGAAAGACAAGAGCGCTGATAATTTTGACTTTCCCTTGTGTATACTGGGTGAATGATTAGAACATTTGCTTTCCAACCATGATAAATTTCACCATGGTAAATTTATCAAGAAGGTGAATCCTTGATGTATTGGCTTGGAGAGATGATCTCTGCATGCAACACCATGGGAACGTATCTGAAAATTATTCCACCCCATGCCTTGTAAGTGAAATTAGGCAGTCAGAACTATTCTGAAGCTGCTGATAGTTGTGCTAGGACAATGTTAGAATTTTTCATGAGCAGCTGTTTGAATATGTGGGCCTTGTCCAAACTGTTGATCCTGCCAGATTATGAATCCTCTCCCAGAAACTGTAACTAAGGTCTACTCAGCATAGTTGCAGTATAAACCATAGGTGGGGGTTTGTGAAGTTGAACAGACACAAATGTACCTGAGGATCTGTGACAGGGATTGGCTAGCTTCCCTAGCAGATAGGTGTGCTCAGAAATGAATAACCAAATATAATTATGTATATGTATATATATGTATGCATGTATATATGTTGGTAGGGAAATACACATTAGTCTGTATTCATCAATAGTTTTGTAAAAAGAAGAAAAACAAAAGAATGACTGAGAAAAATAAACAAACAGACAAACATGCATGCAAACATAAATTTAAGCCCTATAAGTTCTAAATCTAATCTACAATACTGTGAATGACTCTGAGAGCTCATCTCTTCCTGACTAATATGATTGACACCACATCATTTCTTAGCAATAAAATATCAAGCCTCCTTGAGCTCAACCTTCTGTTGTTGTCACCCAGTTTTTCTTCCATCTCTGAAAAATCAACTCCCTAATGCTGATGTCTTCAGTGGGGAAATGAGACTGTCTACTTGCTTTTCCATTCTTGGTAATAATAAAGCCTTGAAATTTTGGCTGAGTTATCTTTCCTTGTTAGTATAGCTTATCTCTCTTATTTAAAGGCATTATTACCTTACTTCTTCCAGATGGCAAAGTAAACTTTTTATCTGCCACTAATGTCTTTCTTTTCTTTTGGAAACATATATTTGACAATATAGAACACTGAAGAGAAGTTTCAAGAAATAGTAAATAAAATAAAAGATAAATTCCTCCTTGTTGGAAATACAGCCAGAAGACAAAATCATCCATAAAACATGTCAAAGTTTGCCCCAAACTGTTTTATGAAATTATTTATTGAAAGTGAAAGGTGAAAATCTTTGAATATGCAAGATGGCCACTAAACCAGTCAGCTATTTTTTTAAATGTAGCTACTAATTAGGTTAAATTTTGTACAATTTTATCATATATCAAGAAAGTGTCTGTCTATATTACTGAGATGAGGTATTATTTACATTATTCAGACTATTGTCCTCATCTTTGTTGCCATATTTATTACAGTGTTTTGGCCGTTATGCTCCGGTATGCTTTGGCCTTCTTCAGGTGGTTGGAATGTCGAACTGAACCCTTTATTTCACTCACTGGGGTAGACTGTTCCACATGCCATGTTATCTCTTGTTAATTCCCCTCTTCAAGTTCTCCACTGCCTTAACCGGGTATTGAACTCACACTCTTTGGGTCCTGTCACTGGATCTAACTAACACCTTTATCCACTGTGCCATGAATTTCTGGGTATTATAAACCATTTTTACCAGTGCTCATATTGCAATTTTGCTGTTATTATTTCATGTTTTTACCAGAGCTCATATTGCAATTTTTGTTGTTATTATCACTTTTCTCTGGCACTCCTTATTACTGGTTCTCATATTGTATTCATTTCTGTGCTGGGTCAGCTTAGATTTTTTAAATGAAAGTGGTAAATAAAAATAATTTACATTATGGAAAAGAAGGTTGCTGTTGTGGTGTGGTGGTGGTAGGGGTTGTCTGATGTTTTTAACTTTTTAATTTAATCCTTCATCTAATGTGCAAACACACTGTAAAAATGTTAGGTCCTCTCAGTGACTGACATGCAAAATTGAAAACTCATATATTCTCATTATTTTATTTACTAGTTAACCCAGTGGTTCCCAACCATTTTTTTTTTTTTTGTGGGGTTGGGGTTTACCCCACTTAAACTTCTCTAAAATTCTACTTCTGTGAAACATAATTCTTATTATTCAAAAAGGGAACTTATATTCACATGAAGGAAGCCATTAACCTAACTTTCCTTAAGGAAAAGGAGACTGCACATATGCAATAGTATTATCATTTAATGTTAGAATTTTACAAGATTTAATAGTTTTTAACAATATGAGACTTTAAGTATTTTTCAATCATTATTGCTGTTCACTGAAGACCACTCCACACAGAAAATACAGATAATTACAAACAAAAATATATAATAGATGAAGTGTTTTATATATTTCTAAAGTCCTGTACATTCCATGATAGACTGTTATCATTTTCACAGGCAGTAGCTTTTACATGAGATGGAGTTGCTAACCCTATGTTCAACCAGTCTCTAATTTCTTTCTCCTAGATGGGTTGACAACCAAAGCTGAAGAGACCAGCCTGCCTTAATGTTTAACATGTAGCTGTGGAGGAGGATGTATATGCTTCCCGGAGGGTATTTGCATGAAAGTGAATGCAATGAACACGACTAGAATTCGAACTCACTTTGCTGTTTTCACATACAAAATTAAACATTAAAATCAGCCAAGCTAACATAGCCTAAATTTCCTCACAGACAATGACATCTCCATTATGAATGATTCTTACCCCCAGGATGTGTTTCCAACACAAGAGTCAATGTATTGTTTTAACAAAAGCAATATATATATATATATATATATATATATATATATATATATATATATAGATATAGAAAGGCCTGTATATGGCCTGACCTAGAAATCAATAAATATTTCTTGAAGTTGTTTTTCTGACAGTTATGCTAAGAGTTGCAGCTGAAGACAGAACTGCAAACATTGAGAGACAAAGAGACATGTTTACAAAGTGACATACAATAAGATAGATACAAAAATACGCACACACACACACACACATATATATATATATATATATATATATATATATATATATATATATATATAGATCGATAGATATAGATATTGACGAGAAGAGAGAAGAGAGCTTGACAGAAATACAGAGACATAGTGACATAACATATATTACATATGGACGTAGATATTCCTACATGCCTTTATATATATTATATACATATATATATATATATATATATATATATATATATATATATATATATATATGTCATACATACAAATTTTTCGTTTATTACTTACCCACATGTGCATTTAAAACGCACTTTTTTTTTCACTTTTTTCTTCTCTTTTTCCTGCAATTTTGAAGGGAAAATTGCGAACATTGCTTTAAAACTGTGAAATCTGTAATGAATTTATCACCAATTGGGTTTTTAAGAGATGTTTTTTTTTCTTTTTTTAACAAGTGTTGAAAAAAAGAGAACAGTATATCTGTTTTTTTTTATTATTTTACTCTTTCTCCCTCTCTTGTTCTTTTTGTTGTTGCTGTTTATGTCAAACCAGAATATATATGTTGGTGAGTATGCTTACATATATATATATATATATATATATATATATATATATATACACACACATACTTGTTTTTCTTTTTTAAAGATATATCAGGCAACCAAAAATGTTTTGTGCTGTTTCCAATATTCTTTTTCTTTTAATCCACTTAATAAAAAAAAAAAAAAAGAAAAGATAAACCCTCCAGTTCCTAACAGTCTGTAAACATTTTTAGCTCCATTCCATCTATATACATCTTTTGCTGCTTGATAATATTCAGATATGTATACCTACAGTAGTAATGGGTGAAATCAATATGGCAGGTTAAAAGTTAATTGTAAGACTCTGCCTATACCATGAATCTAATCTTGGAAAACATTTTTTTTTTTAAAAAAAAAAAAAAAAAAAGAAAGAGAGAAGCAGCCGATGGTAAGTTTACAGTGTTTCATACTGATAGATAGTGGTTCAGATAGTTCTGATAGAAGGTGAACCACTTGAATATTTAAGTCAGCAGGAATGGCTGAAAAGCTATAATGAAGTGGGAACTAGTGCATTTCAAATGTAGCAGATGCCTACACTGGGATTTAATACCATCATCATTAGTCCTGTGACCTGAGAGTGTTTAGAGGGTCAAATAAACCTGGCAAAGCCCAACCTTCTTTAGGTCACACAAAAGCTGATGTCATCCATCTTGAAAGCATGCCTTGGTCATGGACAAATGGCCATTGATTACATTGGAGGAACCTTCCAGCCTGGTTTATGGTTAGGAAGATTTCTGCCTAGTGATGCTGTATGGCACCTAGTTTATGTCATTGTACCAGTTGACCACTGACCCCTACAAGAAAACTCATCTATATGTTTGCACCTTAATCGGTGGGAGGGAAGAGAAGGTTACTCTACAAACTGGGTCATCAAAAATAAATAAATGAATAGAAACAGAAACACACAAAGGTTTTGGTAACCAAATATATCAGTGCTTGCCCTCCCCAAAATGGTAATACTGATTACCACCAACCAAATAAAGACAAATAAATTAAAAAACAAACACAAAAATATTTTAGCAGCAGCAGCAGCAGCAGCAGCAGAGCAAATGATTTCTTTAACATTTTTCTTTTCTTTCTTTCACTTTTTTAAAAAAACAACAACAACAAAGAAAGATACAAAAAACATCAAATAAAATAAAGACAAATCTTTTTGTAATGCCAAAATAATAACACAATAACAAAAAATACAAAAAATTTCAAGAAATAAAATTAAATAATAATAATAATAATAATAATAATGCCCTAATTCTACACCAAGCATGGCACTCATAACTTCTGATCTTAAATGATTAACTTATACATGTTTTGTCTTGGTGAATGGTCTGCAGTAAATATCCCATCCACTATCATAGATTTGCTTGTCGGTCTCCCTGACCATAACCAGTTAGGCATGACCCCTCCATGCGCGATACACACTTAGGCGATCATGTATCTTTCAATACATGAATGATGAGGCAGATTTTTTCCTGCAGTAGGTTGCCATTTCTTTCTGCGGTAGACTAGTTGCTATCTAAGGCAACCCGGTCTGTCTTGCTATTTACCCATAGCTGGTGGGAAAAGAAGAGGATTCATGCCTTTCCCAAGGGTATTAGCAAGTAAGTGAATGTAATGGACTGAACTGGAATTTGATCTCGGCTCTCCGATTCCTCAATCCAAGCCGCTATCCATTACTTCACCATAGTGAGAAAGAATCATGGCCAGATGCCTAGAGAGTTTGTTTTTTTTTTCCTCAGATGAGGTGGCTATGGCAATTTTGGGGTAAAATCTAGCAAACATCTGAACATGCTGGGTTAACTGACCTGGAGATATATCTAACTGGGCCCTATCTGCAAAGTTTTCAGTTATTATTAATACTTGCCATCATACTGCACACATTTGGCTATGATGCATATGCTTGGAGTGCCTTTACCAGAAATAGTGCCATGATGGGTACATTGGGCTTTGTGCCTTTGTATTCTAGAATCACTTTGTTGGCATGTTGCTCTCTCATTCAATCATGATAACAAATGCAGCAAAGAAATAATTCAAAACTTAGGTCTGGTTCAACGAGATCCAGAAAAACTTTGGCACAGTAGAAAAAAAAGATTTCACTGGTATTTACTCAGGTTAGTGGAGTTCCGCACAAGACCACTTGAGAAAAGGAAAGGGAAAGGAGTGGGAAAGAAGATTTTGGTATGACAATCTTCCAAGTGTTCCATTCCTTTTCCTGTTCCCAGTTAAGGTGCTGTCATTTTTATTTTCTATTTTATTTGTTTTGTCACCATCAATCCAGGGTTTGATCAAGCAACCTCCATTATAATCTGACAAATTTTCTTTTCATTGTTTCCAATAACATATTATCTCCTTGCTAGGATTGGGGGGACAAATCTGGATTTTTAAATCTCTGAGTAACTTCTCAAAAAAAAAAAAAAAAAGATTAAAAGAAGGAATTAAGGGACAAGGTCAATGACCTCAGATTATGACTTAACCAGGCCTTCTGTAAGTTTTTGAGCTGTGACGATCTTTTGTTAAATTTTTCATAATTGCCCTCCCAATTTTATTAAAAAAAAAAAAAAAAAAAAAAAAAATATGGAGAAAGGCTTTTTTTCTTCCTGTCCCACAATCACCTAAATTAAAATAAAAAAAATGATTAAAATAGGAAACAGTACATGATTATATTCACCAATCAATGTCCACCATAAAATATTGATAGTGTGAATTTTATCAGGAACTCCCCATTTTGAAAATTGCTAAGCACTAAACAGACAGTAAACAGGAAACGAAATAAATAAATGTCATTCATATATATATATATATATATATATATATATATATATATATATATATATATATACTTAGCCGAGGTGTTTCATCCTCTGTGGGACTTTATTAGGGTAACGTAGGATTTATTACGCTGCACGTGTTTATATACACAGAAGCGAGGATGTCATTGGTTTTTCAAGGTTTGTAAATTTGAGAACGTTCATGAATGGTTATCAGGTGGTTGAAAGGTCAGCCAAATCATGTGGAGGGCACAAAATGTCTTAATTCAAAATCTGGTGAAAAGTAATATTCAATCATTTTTATGAATACTGTGTGGATTGTGATTGGTTTGGTTTGGTTATTTTGTTTTATGGCATATCAACCATAATGGGTTATTTAATGCCGACAACATTTTTAGGATAGATTTGTATGAATAGAATATGTATTCTTTGGTTTAGATTGGTTTGGTTTATTTTGTTTTACAGCATATCAACCTCAATGGGTTATTTAATGCTGACAAAATTTTTTATTGCCGGTAATATTTTGTTTTGTCAAAAATCTGTTTCTGGTAATATATTTCCTTCAAAATTGTATTGCTGGTAATAATTTTTTTCAAAAACTATTGCTGGTAATGGTTAACTATTTGCCCATAGCTGGGAACACCAGCAATTAAGAGGTGGTTCCATGCTCCTAAAAAACCTCCTGATCAGTGGCCTTGCTGCTGTAAGTAGTTTATCGTCTTACTCAGGACGATGTGTGGATGGTGATTAGAGTGTTATAGTATGAGATAGATGTATATGCTATATATCTTCAAATGCTGAAGTGATGGATTTAACCTTTTCCTATTGATTTTTCGACATATTTGTTGCTATGTATATTGGCTTGGGAAAGTAGTAATTCTTTCAGGAAAGGTGAGATTGGAGAAAAAAAAAACAAAAAAAAAAGTGGCATTCTCGCTTGTCTAGTTTTAGAATTCCTAGGAAGTGGCCCTTTCATAAAGATGCTACTACCAGACAGACCTTTCTTATTTCAGATACATAGACGACTCTCTACTAATAAATCCCCAAAACAAGCCCTCTTACGCCCTAAAAATTTCAATTACCTCTTTCTGATTTAAAATAAAAGTGTCATTTTTTATTCCATTTTCACTAAAACTTCGTTGTTGCTAGGATATTCAGTCCATGGTATGCTCAGTATCCTTCTGTTGAACCACGTTTCTGTTGCCTCAAGACTTTTCTATATTTGTGCTTAGTAAATCGCTATATAAGTGACTAGAGCACTTCAACGTGGTGTAATGGTTAACAATCTTGTCTTTCTAGATCAACTACGACTGAGTAGTGAGTTCGATTCCCACTGGGTGATCCATACTTTCGGCTTTGTGCCACATCTATGTAAGTAAATCATTATGAAAGGGATCTCTCTGTCCCGTGTAGAGATAAAAACCAAGATGCATTGAACAAGAGCCTTTTTAAGTCAGTCAAGGTTTTAAAAATGAAGCATAATTGTGTGTTTCAACAGCCAAACGATCCTAAACAGATCAACAAAACTAAAAACAGTGGTTCGAAAAAAAAAGATCAACCTATTGAAGTGATGTCATCAGTTACCTCACTAGAACCGGATTCAAAATTTGCTTCTATGCTTTTCAGCCTCGTAATTTAAATGAAGTGAAGGAAATCTGCCATGAATACGAGTTCAAAATAGCAGCAGGAGAATATGTTAAGCTAATGGTTATTTATGGGAAATGACTAGAGGCTGTCGCTGAGAAAAGAGGCGATTTCCCAAAATATTGAGCACTCTTTGATTCTGCTTTGTGTCAAGTATTGAATACTTAGATAGATAGATAGATAGATGAACAGACTGAGATAGATAGATAGATAGATGAACAGACTGAGATAGATAGATAGATAGATAGATAGATAGATAGATAGATAGATGAACAGACTGAGATAGATAGATAGATAGATAGATAGATAGATAGATAGATGAACAGACTGAGATAGATAGATAGATAGATAGATGAACAGACTGAGATAGATAGATAGATAGATGAACAGACTGAGATAGATAGATAGATAGATGAACAGACTGAGATAGATAGATAGATAGATAGATGAACAGACTGAGATAGATAGATAGATAGATAGATAGATGAACAGACTGAGATAGATAGATAGATAGATAGATGAACAGACTGAGATAGATAGATAGATAGATAGATGAACAGACTGAGATAGATAGATAGATAGATAGATGAACAGACTGAGATAGATAGATAGATAGATAGATAGATGAACAGACTGAGATAGATAGATAGATAGATAGATGAACAGACTGAGATAGATAGATAGATAGATAGATGAACAGACTGAGATAGATAGATAGATAGATAGATGAACAGACTGAGATAGATAGATAGATAGATAGATAGATGAACAGACTGAGATAGATAGATAGATAGATAGATAGATGAACAGACTGAGATAGATAGATAGATAGATAGATAGATGAACAGACTGAGATAGATAGATAGATAGATAGATAGATGAACAGACTGAGATAGATAGATAGATAGATAGATAGATGAACAGACTGAGATAGATAGATAGATAGATAGATAGATAGATGAACAGACTGAGATAGATAGATAGATAGATAGATAGATAGATGAACAGACTGAGATAGATAGATAGATAGATAGATAGATGAACAGACTGAGATAGATAGATAGATAGATAGATAGATAGATGAACAGACTGAGATAGATAGATAGATAGATAGATAGATGAACAGACTGAGATAGATAGATAGATAGATAGATGAACAGACTGAGATAGATAGATAGATAGATGAACAGACTGAGATAGATAGATAGATAGATAGATAGATAGATAGATAGATAGATAGATAGATAGATAGATGAACGGATTAAAGGAAAATTTTTGTTTCCCTTCCTGAAAACGTAAGGCTGCATACAGCAAGAAAAACAATGAAAAAAAAAATCCCACCTGCCATATTCATCAAAAATTACCCCAAATGACTATTACCGTTTGTAATCGTTGCAAAATGCTTTCATGGGTAAAACCAGATTCAAGAGTTCGTCGAAAAACTTTTCACGTCCAGTCCGATGGAATTTTACTGAAAAAGGTATCGAAGAGCTGCCTAATAAATAGCAACTAGGCATTACAAATATTGTTGAATATATAACAGAATAAAATATAGCTAGTTTTTTTTTCGGCTGATAAACAAAAACGGAAATTACTCATGGCTCAATACATAGATGCTACCGGACGAAAACGGGAAAATGCGAACTGAGTTTGATTTCAGCTGGGACCTCTTATATCCCCTTCCTATTGTTTGGAAAGGCATGAATCCATTCAAAACTTGCCATTCCCTGACCTACCGCTAGATATTTTGGTAAAAAAATGTATCATCACCGTCATGCAACGATATTTTCTGATGTTTAGTTTAATCTTTAAAAGTCTATTAAAAAACTGCTTCTGAAAAAATACGGCGTGACTTGAATCATAGACAATAATAATATCTTATTAAGGCATGGCGTCAGAAAATAAAAAGTGGGAGGGATCAATCAAATGTTAAAAGATGGCGCTAAGTCAGATGTTAAATTTTAAAGATTCCTGATTTCTATAGTTTCCTTATCTGATTCTTTCATAAATTAAACATTTTTACATCTGTTATCCTCATTTTTTTGCTGTTCACTTATTTTTTTAAAAATATTTTTATACTAATGTTCAGCCACTACAAGGCCCAAGAGCCACTCAATGTAAAGAGCCACTGTGTGGGGTTGCGTAAGATTAGCGTAAGAACGGACAAGTGTTAGGAGTACAAAACTGAAGCCGGTTTTAGAAGGAACCGGAAACCAAATCCTAAACAGGAATCAAGCGATAAAACTCTTTTCAAAAGACAGGGGAGAAGTATGAACCGGTCGATTCTAGAATTATTCCAATAGACTTTTTCTGGATATAAAACTTATAGAAGTTAGCTTCAAAAATAAATGAATGTTTAATATTTACTTTGTAAATTAATGGTAGTAATGATTTTAGACAATGCAACTCATCTCAATAGCATTATCATAGATTGGGGACGTGATAATAAAGTTAGCTTTTTTTCTTTTTTTTTTTTTTTTTAGTTCTCAGCTCTAACAAAAAGTGATGGGGTTAAATTCCACCAGCCCTTCCTATAACACCATGGATGGTTGTTTTTTTGTTTTTTTTTTTTTGAGTGTTTATATTAGGTTGGTGCAAAAATAATGACGTAATAATGTCGTTTTTTGACGTTATACGTCAAAAAACGACATTATTACGTCATTATTTTTGCACCAACCTATTTTTTTCTTCGTCAACCGATTTGACAAAATCGTCTCCGACACAGACTAGCGTCTTTATATACCTTTTTTTTTTTCCTGGTCGTATTTCCGAAAATTCGTTGTTTCGTTTTGCTAAAAGATCTTGCTCATTGCAGAATAGAAGAGTTAGATCGTCCCTGATGTTTTTAGTTGCCAAGCGATTACGCTTTGGAGATTCTTTATTATACTGCACTTTGTAAATGTCCTTTAACTTGCAATTTGCTCTCTCTCTCTCTCACACACACACACACACACACACATACATACCCGAAGAAATAAAGAAGCGTTCTTTATTGTCTTAAAGAATGCTCTTTCTTGCTTTCTAATTTCCAACCTCAAATGCCAAGCAACGAACTTTCTCGCTTAACGATCTTTCCGGCAGAATTCCGCCAAGATTTAAAATCAAATCGGGTTTAAAATGGACTGTAAAACCAAATTGAATAGCGAAAAACAAAGTGAATAAGTTAAATTCCGTGTTTTCTTTCTTTTTCTTTTTCTTTGTCTTTGTTTTAATTTAATGTTCATTCGCGTCATTTCGTTTTCTTTTGCTCAGTTATCTCCCTTGATTCTCCGTTTTTCTTCTCGTCTATTCTTTTTTATCATCCGCCTTTGTTCGTTAGTCTTTTTCGTTTTCTTTTCTCCCCACCCACCACCAAACAACATTTTACTCTCTTCTTGCCTCCCCTCCAGCCTCTTCTGCCTGGTATCTCTCCAATTTTCACTCTTCATCTCCGTACATTTCCCTTCTTTCCGCGTCTTCGGCCCTCCCTTTCATCTTCAGCCACCGTAACGATAGATTAACCACTTATAGATAGAATTAAATTTTCTCGAATGTTCCCAGCCCGTGATTAACTTCTTGAATTAATTTGATAGAGACAAAAACAGTTTCTAAAATATATATATATATATATACCGTTTTTTATTGCACTCCTTGTTAGGTATTTTTAGATATTTTCGATGAGAGTACATTTGTTTTACTACTTAATTTGAAAAACAAGAAAAAAAATCCGATTACAACCCTATGGACTCCATCCAATCATACACATACCGACACACGATTCTCATGAAATAATTGAGTTTGTTTTTTTTTTTAAATAACATATTGGCAAACAGAAACAGAGACACACTCAGACACAGACACACGACTATGTACAAGTCGAATTACAGTTAGTTCTGAGATCCTTTCGAAATTATTACAGCCTCCTTCCCACAGGTGAAATATTGCAAGCCTCTCAGTTATTCTATCGCTATTTTCATGGTAAATCTTCATATAAAGTACATCAAGTTACACCAGTTCAGACCTTTACTGCTAAAACTCACTGTACACAAGATCGAATGATCTTCATTTACTTCTTATCCCATTAGTAAGAAATATGTTCCACTCAGCTTCTAAAGAACCGCTACATTGTGGAACAGACTCCCAAGAGGATACTTCCTCGATCACAACATTCTTAACTTTTCAAGTTTATGATCAAACGTTATCTATCTTCGATATCGTAATTTGTACTTCATTCTCTGACGTCTATACAACAACCTCACTTATTAATAAAGAAATTAAAATTTCACTATTTAAAAAAAAAATAGAAATGTACGGAATCATTTTGGTTTGCTAGAAAAATATAAAAAGGATAAGGAAATCAAAAATCAAAAATAAATAAAAGAGATCAGGCGGTTATCATTCCTGGATTTAAGTGATTAAAAGGGGTTGTCTATTGAGTCACACCTGTGAACCAATCAGAAAGCAAGAGACAATTTTGAAATTAATTAACGTTGTCTCGAAAAATTGCTATATATTGGGATAAGAATGTTAATCCTAATCCTACAAAACACAGATATCCACATTAAATCCAATAACATATATCCCACACAATTGCAAACCAACAATATAACCTCACACTTTACCAGATTATCTGTTACCGTAAATAAAGGAAAAACAAGCAAAGTATTTTCTCTGGTCAGTGGCACAAAGCAAAAACTCAGTTTGCCGTATTGCCATCCTATTTGCATTAAGTCAAAATCGTAGATTCATTCAGCTTGCTGATTCCACTCTCTAACTGAATCTGTCGCATATCTATTTCGTAACATGTGAGGGGGCACGGTGGATTAATGGATAGCGTCTCGGATTGAGAGGCGAGTTCGAATTCCAGCCGAATCCATTACATTCACTTACGTGCTAATACCCTTGATAAAGGTACGAATCCCCTTCTTCTCCCTCCGTCCAGCTATGGGTAAATATCAGGACAGACCGGCAACTGGTCTACCGCAGAAAGAAATGGCAACCTACTGCGGGAAAAAAAATCTGCCTCGTTAGTGATGTATCGAAAAATACATGATCGTCTAAGCGTGTATCACGCATGGCACATAACTGACTGAACATGCCTTTAGGAAAAAACATTAACCTGTTTTCTTCTCAGTAATCGTACGGTAGACAAGTCTTAATAGCTTCGGATGGCAACTAGTTTAGGAGGACTTCTCTGAATTCAAAACGTGCGGAACGCAAAAGGAACCCACTGCACTATCCTTCATAAGAGTTTATGGCAATTAACATATAATAAAAGAATAGGGATGTGTGGCAATCCATGGTCGCGTACGTCCTGAAAATTATAAATAATAATAATTATGATAATTGTAGCACGGAATCAGGCCATCAGAACGAGTGCAATCAATACCAAGATAGATAAATCAGACGAAGAAAGCAAATGCAGGATGTGTGGCAAGTTAATCACATCCTCGCTGAGTGTCCAAAGTTGGCACGGGAGTTTAAGCGAAAAGTATGCTGTAAATATGTCTTCAACGTGAAAGAGAAATGGTATGAATATCAACCAGAGATAGTGGTAGAAAACGACAGTCACAAGATATTATGGGAATACTCGATTCATACAGATCATGGCACTGAAGCATCAAGACCCGACCATATTGTTATGGATAAGGGAAATAACAACTGTCAAATTATTGATTTTAATGTTACATATAATACAAGAGTGGATTCCAAAGATAATGAAAAAGTTGAAAAATACCAGGATCTGGTTAGGGAGTTGCAGAATCTATGGAACATAATTGTTGAAGTAATTCCTGTAGAATTGGATGCACTTGGAATACCACCGAGAAACCCGAAAGAGCGCATAGAAAAAAAAAATAAAAAAATAAACGTGAGACCAAAATTGTAGAGCTCCAGAAAGCTGCCGTCCTTTACTCTGCGAGGATTCTCTGAAAGTTTCTTGAGTTGTGATAGATCTTGTTGACACCATGTCTCAAAAGCAGTAATTACGTCAGTGTGCGACACCAACAGAAGAATGATAGCAACAACATTATATATATATATATATATATATATATATATATATATATAGACTGAACGAATAAATTTTGCCCTTACTGGAACATCTGACCTTGATAGCAGGCACCTGATATATTCATTATACCAGTATTTTGCTCATTGAATAGGATAGTAAAATTAATCTGCAGATATTAAGTAAAGCAGAGCACACAGATACTACACTGATCCTTGACAGACAGTGAGGGAGTTGAACTTTGATCTTCGGTATAGCGCAGAGTACCTGCATTAATCCTCAACAACAAACGTCGAACCCTACATTATTATATGCGTCGTTTTTCATTTTGATACTATGCTAGTGTGGATGTGCGGTTGGCGTGAATGGGTATAGGAGCCGGAAATGGAATCGTCGAGCCGAGTTCAAATTCTGAGTCTGTTACGAAAGACGGAAAAAGAGGGAAGAGAGCGACACAGAAAAGAAAAAAATAAGAGAGACACGCAAGAAGTGAGAGACAGACACAGCAAAGTGGAAAAGAGGGAGACAGGCACAAAAAAGGGGGGATAAAGACAGAAAAGGAGAGAAAGGGAGAGAGAGAGAGAAAAAACGGAAAAGGGGGGGGAGAGAAAGTGATACGGTTAAAGACTATTTTCGACGTAACACAAAGTTATGCGCAAAGACGCGACATATTAAAAAATAAACGATATCTAAAAACTGATAAAACTGACATAATACAAAAACCCAATACCGACATGTAGTCATGACATTATAAAGATAAAGCTCTGTGAGGAAAATGCTCCGAAATATAGAAAAAATACCTAAAAAAATCATATTCGTTAATCTTTAACCAAACTTGTATATTATATTATATATATTATATTATATATATTATATTATATTATATTATATATATGAGTAAAATTGGATGAAAATCGGACAGAATTATAAATATATGAGAATTTGGAAAACTATTTTGATGTCTTTCGCCAATGAACCGGTGTGATCAGAAAAAGAATTTTATTTCACAATTACATGTCTTAATACCTACAGCTATATTTTTACGATACAATCATTAATATTAATTTATTCTTTTTACAACACAGCAAGACTGAAATAGTCACTCTTTAAAGAAATTTACATATTCTTGATAAACTTTATTTAAGTGGACACAGGCTTCTGCCTTTGAAAATTTAGCGATAATGTATGCCTACCAATGATAATTAGCAAAATTATTTCACAATTTATAGGATATCCATTGAGAAAGAAAACTGAAATGATAGAGGAAAAGAGTGGGGGAAAAAGAGTGCAATGAAGAAAATGAGAGAAAGGAGAGTTATAGTAATTGGAAAAAAGGAGAGCAAATGAAAGAGAAAGAAAAGGAGAGCAAAATACAGAGACAGAAAAGGAGAGAAAATGAAAGTGAGAAAAGAGGAGAGAAAATGAAAGCGAGAAAAGAGGAGAGAAAATGAAAGCGAGAAAAGAGGAGAGAAAATGAAAGCGAGAAAAAAAAGAGCAAATGAAAGCGAGAAAAAGGAGAGCAAATGAAAGCGAGAAAAAGGAGAGCAAATGGAAAGCGAGAAAAAGGAGAGCAAATGGAAAGCGAGAAAAGAGGAGAGGAAAAGGAAAGCGAGAAAAGAGGAGAGGAAAAGGAAAGCGAGAAAAGAGGAGAGGAAAAGGAAAGCGAGAAAAGAGGAGAGGAAAAGGAAAGCGAGAAAAGAGGAGAGGAAAAGGAAAGCGAGAAAAGAGGAGAGGAAAAGGAAAGCGAGAAAAGAGGAGAGCAAATGAAAGCGAGAAAAGAGGAGAGGAAAAGGAAAGCGAGAAAAGAGGAGAGGAAAAGGAAAGCGAGAAAAGAGGAGAGGAAAAGGAAAGCGATAAAAGAGGAGAGGAAAAGGAAAGCGAGAAAAGAGGAGAGGAAAAGGAAAGCGAGAAAAGAGGAGAGCAAATGAAAGCGAGAAAAGAGGAGAGGAAAAGGAAAGCGATAAAAGAGGAGAGGAAAAGGAAAGCGATAAAAGAGGAGAGGAAAAGGAAAGCGAGAAAAGAGGAGAGGAAAAGGAAAGCGAGAAAAGAGGAGAGGAAAAGGAAAGCGAGAAAAGAGGAGAGCAAATGAAAGCGAGAAAAGAGGAGAGGAAAAGGAAAGCGAGAAAAGAGGAGAGGAAAAGGAAAGCGAGAAAAGAGGAGAGGAAAAGGAAAGCGAGAAAAGAGGAGAGCAAATGAAAGCGAGAAAAAAGAGAACAAATGAAAGTGAGAACAATTGAAAATGAGAAAAAAGAAATCAAATGGAAGTAAAAAGGGGAGCAAATGAAAGTGAGAAAAAGGGAGAGCAAAGTACAAGAGAAAAGAAAAATAAACGTGGAGACCAGACAAAAAGAAGAAAAGAAAAAAGTGTAAAAATGAGAGCAAAAGAAAGGGAATAAAAAAAAAGGTGAAAGGTTTTAGAAAGAAGTAAATAATTTCAGACAAAGATAAGTGTACAAGAATCCAAGATTAAAACGAAAGATAAAAAAAAAACAGTTTGAGAAAGAGAGCGAAAATATTTGATAAAATGAAACTGAGATCGAATGAACGATCAAAAGAAAACAGCTGAAAAAAAAAATGTTTGGTTCTTACTAACTTCGTTTCCTGTTGCTTTGTGAGGGAAACCCAGGCCAAGGCGCCAACATAGACACTATCGCCTACTTGACTTCAAATATTTGGCTGCGGAGATTCTTACGAAAGCCGTGTAGGAATCGTTGCCAGCGGCATTAATAAACGCGGAAACGTCCCTTGTCATATGCAGGTGGTCTTCTTGATCACACGAACGAATAGAACAAACCGTTGTTTGAAATTGACCAATTGTGCCAAACATCAGCACACCCGTCTCCTTTTCGGTCTACGACAACCCCCACTCCATTCATACCACGAGTCGATCGGAATCTAGTCTTATTGTAGTGCCGTCTTGTTTGCGTAAGATTTAAATCTAACCCTGGACCACAGAAATAAATGGATAAGAAGAGTTTCTAGAAAAGGCATCGAGAAAAGACAGACAACTATTAAAGGGAAAAAATGTTTTGCTTTTTTGCGTTGATAAAAGTGGGTAGGTTATCTTCATCTTCATCAGTCCCATGACCGGGCGTGGTTATGGGGTCGCTGTGCTGCTAAGCACCTAAGCAACACCTTCCACATATCTGGATTGAAAGACAGATTTATGCGAGGCGTGTCTTGGACGAGTAGACCTGACGTAGCCCATCCTTTTTTAGGTTGAACCACAGCCGATTTCCTTCAGCTTGAAACGCGAAGAAATTCATTTATGACTAACCCATAGGACACATTTGACGAGGCGTTGCCAGTTAGACTAGGCATACGAACAATAAAGGAGAAAGCTTCATTAGATAGTTTGTAAATAAATACACCATCTGAGATAGTAATTTCTACGTCGAGGACATTTCTACTCGCATTTCAGTTCCAAGTCTGGTAACTAGATCTACTAAACTTGCTTCCATTATTTGATAATATTAGCCATTTCCTTATAAGGAAACATTCGGCATTCATTGACCGAACAGCCAGTGTTACTTTCGGTTGAAATTTATAAAATATTTCTATTAAAACAATTTGAAGTCCAGTAACTGTTATCGCTCTTTCCAGTAATGATAGTAGCTTCCTTTCTAACCTTTTGTTTGAAGTAACGTGAAACGTTAACATCTTGATTATGTCATTACTTTATCTTCGAGTAACATCTGATATCCATTTTAGCTGTTGCTTCCGTTGAAAGCCCCCAAGTCATGTGGTTTCTGTTATTTGGCGAGGTATTTTGTTTGTGATTCTGTATCGACAGTCCACTAGATTCGATTGACCCTTTTCAAGAAACATGAGCTTCATTCGCTCGAAACCAATTTTAATCAATGATCCGAGAAAGCGGTTGTATACAACTGCCAGGTTAGATATTTCTGAACGTGTTTTGGCGTCATCCATGACATCCACATGGAAGTCTCGATCCGACGAGTCTGTTTAAGCACATCACTCGAGTATTTAGGTTAATGTTGTTTTGGTTTTATAGCAATTTGCGGTATTGGGAAAAACAATCAGTAGTGCATACTAATAAAATTTACTCTTCACCCCATATATATATATATATATATATATATATATATATATATAAACAAAAATACGTGTTTCACAAAACACAGTAGTAATTGCAATTAAAATGCACAGAGAGCGCATTAGTACAAACAAATAAAAAAAAAAATATTCACTTATCTGTCCCTATTCTCAGTTACATCCACTCTTCAGGAAGCTTGATAAATCTTTTTCGATCAAGCCACCTAACGGATGTAGATGCAATATCCGTGGAAACCAGAATAGGAATAGATAAGTACGAAATAAATACTGTTTAAAATACATAGAGCGTCTACACAAATACGGATATCCCTTAAAAATAACAATATATATATATATATATATATATATATATATATATATATATATATATATATATATATATTCGACTCTTCCGTCGAATTCGACGTATGAGGGTCAAGCAGATCAGTTCCTAGGAACTGACAGCCCGACACCAATACATGAGATTTGATTATAGCAGTGGAGGCTTTGTGCAGAGCCATCCACACTTTTTGAAGGGCTGAATACAGAGACCTGGTGCACTACGTGCCACAAGGTCCCCAAACGACCCTCCGCAGGTTTTATATATATAAATATAAAAGTGAACATAGAAGTCAACACTTAGAGGTGACAGTCTGTTTCATATTTACACACGCTCTATCTCTGATATTGAGCACTTTATCCCATAAATATATTAGGTTGGTGCAAAAATAATGACGTAATAATGTCGTTTTTTGACGTATTTTTAACGTCAAAAAACGACTATATGACGTCATTATTTTTGCACCAACCTAATAGCACATTTTAAGACTATATTTCTTCATATATAATTGATTCTCCCGTTGTTTTTCACGTATTAGCGTCCAGTAGCTCAGTTCTTTGGACCGAATAGTCAAACTGCCCTCATATATAATTCGATTATAATGGAGAACACTTTTTCGGAAGAACTGAATATAAAGAACTGGTGTACAGTGTGTCATTAGGTCTTCAAAACAACCCTCCTCGGATTTAAAGTTTAGTGTTGTCTTTCTCCTAGAATGGTTGCCAACCAAGGCTACAATTTAACCCAAACGTAGGAAATTAGAACAGCTTGCTGGAATATCCTATTACATCCACCACACACACCTGATTTTAAACCTTCAGATTGACACTTATTTCTATCCCTGCAAAACTTTTATATATAGTCGACGGAAACTGGAATACGCCAATTGCATCTGCTGGCCATGATGTAGCCTCTCACCAAAATGGTAACCTGTTGACTGGACGCTTACAGATTCAAGTATAAACCCAACTATCAGACTGGAAGAGAAAATAGTATGACAAATTGGAAAATTTTTCTCAATGCTGTTTCTTGATATATAAAATTATATATCGTTGTCTTCTCTTCGCCTTGAATTGAGCCCTCTGGTAGCCGGTAATGCATATATCTTCTATATAATGTGTTAAAATTCCGTTTCTCCCTAGCGTGCGCTAGTCTCCGACTGATGTCAGATGTCGGGTTTCGATCCCGGCTTGAAGCAATCGCATGTCTAGACATACTGATGAGCTGTGAAATTATGGTGAAAACCACACTTTATTGAAGACCCAAATACAGAGAACTGATGGTACACAGTATGCCACAAGGTCCTCAAAAGACCCTTCGCAAGTTTTGAATCTCCTAGACCATTCGTCACCCAAGGCCATAGGACCCATTGAGAAAAGATGGATTCATACCTTTCCCAATGGTGGTATCATGTAAGTGAATGTTATGAACTAGACTGGAATTCGAACTCGGCTCTCCGATTCCTCAGTTCGCTATCCATGACTCTACCGTGCCTGCCTGCCTGTTTCCCCTCCCTCTTAAACTATATATATGTGTGTGTGTGTGTGTGTCTACACGTAAAGACACAACAGTGTGGATTATCCTTTGCACAGTGATGCCAAAAGATAAAAGAAATTCTCACAAAAGAGGGACGGGTAGAGGAAAACGTGGGTACATGTGGTAGCTTTACGGATAGGACGGTTCATTATCGCGAGTTCGTAGTTCGGTCTGAGGAATCTCTTTGGGTTCAAATCCGCTTCCTGAAAACACAATAGACACTAACTAACGAGTTAAAATGTCCAGCCACCCACCGCCTTGCCTCTCAGACTTTCTACTGCCTTAGTTAGCTGACGATCTATCCCATATTTTCTTTTCTATTCCTTCCTTCCTTTCTTTCAGCTCGAAGTTACAGACAAACCTTTCGAGTGCAACGGTTATTGCGTTGGTCTCGCAATCAACTGAGAGTGAATTCGAATATACGAAATACAAATTTTTACCAAAGGATCCCACAGATCGAAACCGTTTTATCGGTTGCGCTCTCTACTGATGTAACCGGTATACTATTCTAACATCTGACTATGAAAGGAAAATTGTAGGAAACAATTATCGGCGCACAGATAGACTATTTTATTTATCTATTAATGTCAAAACGAAAACGTGGAGAAATGAATACATATGAATTAATGTTTTCTTCCTTTGTGTACTAAGTCTCTTGGGGACGTGGGGGATCATGGCTCTCAACAAATTCGTCTCTTTTTTTTTTGCTCTTCTACCAACCCTTTCACAAAAATGTTTTTTTCCAAGCGCAAAATGGGCGAAACAGAATCGACCGTAAACTCAATTTAATTTGCAAGACTCGGATCAACCCGCAGTATGAGTTTTAGACAATTTCCATGTGTTCCGTTCGCTGGATTACAGTGAGATTTGAACACGGGTCTCATCGACGGAAAATGACCGTTCTCATCACTCGACCACATGTGTGACGCACATCAAGTTCACATCGTCACCTGGGAGTCGTTAACAACGAGAGCCGTGTAATGTCATCCCAGTTTTTTTCCCCCTACTGGGTCTCAGGTTCAATGCCACCGCCTACATTGTGGTTGTAAGGATTAGCCCCACTAGGTGGCACTGAACAGAACTATAAAAAGAAGGACACGAGCTCACTTTTCCTTTTTTCACTCTAGGATGCAGTCTCAGTACTAGTACGGAATTCGTCTCGTCTCTTCCGGGGAAATTTCTTTCCCCGGGCGTCCGCCTGCTAAACTGCAAACCCAGCCCCACGGCACATCATACACATAGACATTTTCTAACAAAGTCTATAATGTTTTGTTTTTTTATTTCTTTTTTCAGCTGCGGACGTATAAACTATGCAAAAGTGTATTCTTCTCCTTTTATGTTATTCTTTGTATAAAAAAAAAGACATATGTAAAATTCCTCCAGTGTAGAATTTTATTTCCCTTCGGAAGATGCTGAATTCAGTTTCTTCGAACCTCAGTTTCGTAAATTTCAAACCTGTAGTACCTGCATTCTCTATAAGGAGCTAGATACGGTAACGCCTTGGATCAAGGGTTCTATCCAAAGAAAGTCATATGTATCCCAACAGGACTTTGCTTATCTCCCACGCTTCCCATGAGTGACTGGCTAAGAATTTTTCGCATTCATTTACCTGCCGCTATATATAACATTTTAAATTGAGAATAACTTGAGAATAGTACATCAAAGGGTCCGTTGAAATTTGCCATCGTAGACGTAATGGCCAACACGAACAAAAACCAACTGATTCAGGAATGTGCTCTCTTATGAAGCTGCACTTCGGTCATCCTCAAGGCCGAAGGCAGTTTTACAGAATAATCTCTGATTTACTTTAAACATGTATGCAAATATAATATATTAATTTTTCCAGTTGAATATCTTTGTATTTATTTGTAACTTTTCTAAATTACCTGGTGCAGCTCTCTCTCTCTCTCTCACTCCCCACTCTGTGTGTATGTATATATATATATATATATATATATATATATATATTAGGTTGGTGCAAAAATAATGACGTAATAATGTCGTTTTTTGACGTATTTTTAACGTCAAAAAACGACATTATTACGGCATTATTTTTGCACCAACCTAATATATATATACACACACACACACCTGATATATGAGTGATTTGACACGAACACTGACGATGATCAAAGAAATAAGTAACTGATCATTTTCTGAATATATATATATATATATATATATATGGGATGAAGAGCTCAATATCAGAGATAGAGCGTGTGTAAATATAAAAGTGAACATAGATGTCAACACTTAGAGGCGACAGTCTGTTACATGCTAGACGCAATCGTCAGGCTTGACGATTGCGTCTAGCATGAAACAGACTGTCGCCTCTCAGTGTTGACTTCTGTGTTCACTTTTATATATATGAAAGAGAGACACAAATCTTTATATATAAGAACAATTTTAGGAAAATCTCAGACAAAGTTGAAATTTTGTTTTGTATTAATTTTTTTTTTTTATTGTTTTAGGATAGATAGATAGATAGATAGATAGATAGATAGATAGATAGATAGATAGATAGATATCGATTCGTATAGACGAGTCCGTTGCATTTGCCTTCACACAAATACCAGTGGAAAGGTATGAAACTATTCCAACAGCTATGGGTTAAGAACATGGTAAACTGGGCGCTCTTGCTTTGGATGGCAACCAGTTTAAGGGATTAACAACTCTGAATTCAAAAACGTTTGGGCGTTGGAGCGATCAACTCTACTCCGTAAATTTCATTTTTGCTGCGGAGAACACAACACCAACAACTAGCGTAGTGAGGCTGCGTCTCTATTCCCCACAGAGTGGCCTTAAGGGTTAACCATATAAATATAGTGAGTGTAGTATATATGAGTGATAGTGGGAGAAAGGAAAAAGGCCCGACGTCTGTCTGTGGAAATGTGTATCGGTTGTGTGAATTATGTTTTTTTTTTTGTGTGTGTTTTTTTTAAATATACTTAATATACTTTATTAACTCCTACAATAATTATTACTTCCAACAACTTCACTTGCAATATATCCTAATGTGGCTGCGCGCATCTGGGAAACGAGACAGATTAACAGAGATATATACCAAATATATGCACAATCATACACACATCTTGCATCCATGGAGTGTGAGAGAAAATAAATATTTATATTACATTATATATTAATTATTTAAAAAAAAAATGATTCCTTCGCTACATAAGAGTTCTCATGTTTTAAAAACAAGAGCCAAAAACCTCAATATAATTATTAAAATTAAATTGAATTAGAGTATCGAACCCTGTTTCATCCTCAAGCGAAAATTTAGGAATAACCAATCTTCAAATTTACGCATCTTTATAAGCATGTTCATTCGTAAAATTAATTACTATGGAAACGGCAGGAGAGACCATTTCGATAAGGGGCCGAAGAGTTAACAACCTGTTTCATCCTCAAATTTAAGCTCTACTTTTGTATGGAGCACTGTTTTTTTTTTTGTTGTTTTTTAAATAAAAACAAAAATACTAAAGGACTCCGGATTATTTACCTAACTTGTTCTTTCCTATTTTTCTATATGTTTGCACACACACACACACAAAACATGCACACACACACACATATATATAACACAGATAAACTTGCGGATAGAGAATAAAAATAGCATATAGGTACATGCAGACATAGTCTTCTATCGAGAGAGAAAATTATGTATATATATATATATATATATATATATATATATATATATTAGAATTATTTTTTTTATTAATCCGACACATTTTTATCACTTTAAAAGTTATTCTTACTGGATACTCTGCCAAACATACAATTTACACACACACACACACATACATATATATAAGTGAGAGATAGATACAAATACACGCACTTACGCAGGCATCCGCGCACATATACGGACAAACATACCCGTATCTAATCCCACCATTCTGACTGTCATTGCTCTCACCAGCCTCGATTCTTTTGTCTCTGTATTACAATTATGGAAGCTAATCTACCTGAATTGGTTCTATCCTTTTGTGTTGTCTACAATAGGATAATTTGTAGTTACAAAAAGAACGAGAGGGGATGGTTCATTAATTCACAAAGATGGGTGGGCGGCGTATGTGTACTCCGACAATGGAATGGATGGCGAGAGGACGACTTGGTTGAATAGGAGGTGGGCTGGCCAGCTGGAAGGTGGGTTTCTGAACGGAAAGGTGCATCTTGATGAAGAACTTCTTATCTGTGTCGAAGTAAGTCGCACATAATTGGTTGCATACAAAAGGCGAAGGCTCGTTGCGTTCGAGATGGAGACGGCGGGAGTGCGTTTTCAAATGCGTGAGAAATACAAAATTAAAGATATAATCGGGAAGAAGGAAACAACGAAAGAAAGAAAGAAAGAAAGAAAGAAAAAAAGAAAAAAAGTAAAAAAAGACAGAAAGAAAGGAAGAAAAAAAAAACAGAAAGAAAGTAAAGAAAGAAAGAAAGAAAGAAAAGGATTGTGGTGAAAAAGAAAGAAAAAACAAAAACTGTAAGCAATCCGGTGATGAAGAAGGGAAAAGTATAAAAATGGTGGCGCCAAAGAAAAGAAATAGAGAATAAAAGGAAAAGGGAAAGGAATAAAAGGAAAAGAAAAATGGACGAGAAAGAAAAGGAAATAAAAAAAAAAGAAAAGAAATTCGATGTAAAAAAGAAGAATAAAGACGGTAATTAAAAAAGATGAGGAAAAAATTCGAATAAAATTAGGATTATGAGGAAGATCTGCAAAGGCGAAAGACGAAAAAGAAAAGAAAAGGTTAATGAATTCAAATGGGAAGCCAAGTGAAATGAAGACAAAAACGTCGATACAAAAGCGCCTAGCCGAGCATAACTGTTGGCAAGTTCATCCTGTCGGCCAATTCGTTAGTCTAACGAGCCCGATTGTCACCATGTGCCCAACGATTGTGGCCTTATACAAAATCTCAGTTAAGTGAATATGACTTGCCTCGTGGTGGAAATAACTTTTCCACCAGTGCCAGAGGCCAGGGTTCAAACTCAGGTAACAATCAGTATCGTGAATACTGATGTTGTAGACAGAACATTCCAATTTAACAGACTGGCTTCCTTAACACATACATACTACCTCACTGGTCACAACATATGTATCGGATTATGGCTAAGCTTAATACTGATGATGCGAGAGACAAAAACACAACCAATTCATGAGTAAGTTTATCTCACTGGCCGCTGTCTATGCAAGGAGTACAGTACTCCACTGGTGTATTATTACATATTTTATTATTAGTCAGCAAGTGAATGACAATATGAAAAAAAAAGACTAACATTTCACGTTTCGTGCCTCGAAAGGACTTCATCAGAGGATTTAATGGTAAAACGCTACGTCGTTGGGTGGATTATAACTGTAGATAAATATTTAATAGCACTATAATCTAATCTTGAATTTAGCCTCAAACTGACATTTAAGATTGAAAATAATAATTATTAGAAATGCTAATTCTAATTTTCGTTAAAAACGGACGCTGCTATTAAAATAAGTTTAAGAATAAAGGGGGGTAACTCGTTTTTTTCCTTAAAAAATAGTGAGAAATTAATAGATAAAAAGATTTGTAGTGATAAAATGATAATAAAAGTAAATTAATAATAGTATAAAAATATAATAGTATTTTATCCATTTGTGCGTATATATATATATATATATATATATATATATATATATATATATATATATATAGATAGATAGAAAGAAAGAAAGAAAGAATATCTTCATTCAAGCAAGTTTGGTTGAATAATCTAGACATATTATGTCTAGTTATTTTTTATTTTAATCCACTCAGATTCAAGGATCAATTTGTTAATGCTGCTGCAAAACTGAGTAAGAAAGATTCCGTAGTTTTAATTATTACTTTTCTTTTCCCTATACCCAAAACTACAGCGTCTTTCTTAGTCAGTTTTATAATAGCACTAAGAAATTGATCCATATATATATATATATATATATATATATATATATATATATATATATATATATATATATATATATGTGTGTGTGTGTGTGAACATTGAAGTCAACAGTCAGAGGCATCTGAGTGTTGACTTCAATGTTCATTTTTATATTTATATACGCTATATCCCCGATATTGAGCACTTTATCCCATAAATCTAGCACACCTTAAAACTATATTTCTTCATTCATATATATATATATATATATATATATATATATATATATATAGGCACGATGAAGTAGTGGATAGCGGCCCGGATTTCAGTCGAATCCATTTCATTCACTTACTTGGGAAAGGTATTAATCCTCTTCTCCCTTCACCTTTGGGTAAATTAAATAGCAAGACAGACTGGGTTCTATAGCCTTGAATTCAACTCTGAATTCAAAACCTTGTGACCCTTCAAAAAGTGTGGTTGGTTCTGCACAATGATTTCACCGCTGTCATCAAATCATATGTGCTGGGGTCTGGGCTGTCGGTCCTAGGAAATGAGCTGCTTTGGGATGGAACAAATATTCATATACATACAAATTTTTAATTTATTGTATTTCTAGCTAATGAATAAACATACTTATATAATTAACTGTACACATATGTATAATAACCAAATATGCAGAGAAAACAGAACAAAATTGATGCTATTGTTTTTATCTTCCACGCACAAAATTGTACATAAAAGTTATGGCGTTATGTTGTCAGTAGTTCGACTGAGAAGAGAAGATACAAAAAATGTTGGTGCTAAGAAAAATAGTTTTGAGTCTGTCAAGGATTGAGATTAGCTAGGTTAAAATATAGGACAGCAATTAGCATCCCTCCCCATTGTTAACCTTGTGACATATAAGTAATTTTATTGCTGCAAATATTTTTTCTTTTTTGTCAATCGATGCTTTACAGAAAGGATGTGTCTAATTTCCTCTCTGGAAGGGCGGCTTTTGCTTACCAGCAAACCTAATGTTGCGTTTTGGACACAACACAGAAAGTACGCAGCATACAATGCCCGATTTATCTTATTTGTCGACATACAGCCACGCCTAATTCTATACATCACAAATGTAAGACTCTCAGCATTCCAACATCACTTTACACATACATACTTGCGAGAAAGGACATATCTACAAGCACGCCTTCATTTTACTCTTTTCTTAGACTATCCTCTGCGCCTATACAAGCACAGATATGGAAAGATGGACCCTGATCATTTAAACATTTCCTATCGCATCCCAAAGCGTTCTTGCTTTCTCTCGAGGCGATGTTGTTGACATAGCTATTCATATTTTTGTTAAGAATGACCTTGAATTAAAAAAAAAAAAAAAAAAAGAAGCTATAAACATTCTTGACCAAATGTTTAAAGAAGTAGGACTTAGAGTAAACTTTTCCAAAAGAGAAACTATAATAACTAGAAAAATTAATGCGACACATACCCTGAATTCATCATAAAAATTCAGAATGTGGATTTAATAGTAAATATTAAATACTAAAAATATCTCTCTCTACGTCTGTCTTGGGTATAACAATAAGCTAAATTCGGCCTCTGATCTAGAGATTTTGAGGAGCCAGGAACCACCTCATAATTAATAGTTGTTCCCAGGTCTCTCTAACCTAGAGTGGTAGCACCTGTTAGGGTCCCAGCTATGGGCAAAAAGTT
This sequence comes from Acanthosepion lycidas, assembly GCA_963932145.1. Taxonomy (NCBI): domain Eukaryota; kingdom Metazoa; phylum Mollusca; class Cephalopoda; order Sepiida; family Sepiidae; genus Acanthosepion; species Acanthosepion lycidas. Next base: position 48,430,043 of record OZ010575.1, read on the forward strand.
AACCTCCAAACTGCGGTCAAAACACTATAAAAGTATAAAAATACATTTTCATAGTAAAAATACCAGCAATATATTTTTGAAGAAAAAAAAATTACCAGCAGTACATTTTTGTAAACGAAATTACTAATGTTCCCAAGAAAATTAAATTTCGACATTAAATGCCCCATAAAGAGTTGATATGCCACTAAACAAACCTCTGTCTCTCTATAGAAGATAAAGAAATTGAACATCGAATAGGCTACGTTTGAGAGAGTTCTGCATAACACAGCAAAATGCTACAAAGCCAAAAGAAGAGTCATGTTCTTAAATAGCCTCATCAGATCTAGACTCTCATACGGATGGCATGCATGACATCCAACTCGTTCAAAAATGTCTAACAACAGATATACAACCGTTTTTCATACCAATGACTAAAAATGTCTTCACGCGAAGGAATCCTTTAAGTCTTAAGGAATGCTTTCCTTCATTAAATCTTATAGACTATCGCTAGAAAACCACGAAGAACATTATCAAATAACAAAACCTCCATTCCTTAAAGACTTTAGTTTTTGTCGTTGTTGTTTTGTTCACTCTTTCCAAGGCTCGGAGGCCACTCAAAGTAGAGGGTTACATTAAGATGCAATTTGTACAGATGGGAAGGGAAGATAAACGTTAACCATAGACTCGAACAGGTTAAGATTGTAGAGATCGGGGAAACATCCTCTTGAGCTTGAGAGTCGATTCCACAGAACAGTGGTTCGTGAGAAGCTGTTCGAGTTGAACACTTATCACCAATGGGATACGGAGGGTATGTAAGTGACATGGCGTGTTCTTGTCGTGAATGTTTGAACTGACGGGACCAGGGAATGTAGTTCGATCGAACACTTTCCGTGGAAGTAGCGATAGAGCAGGGAGAGGCTTGACACATCCCGTCTGTGAGAAAGAGGTTGGACGGTGGAGAATAATTCGTCACCCAACGAAGGAAACAACTAAACGGATATCACATGCAACAAGAAAGGAAAATAATGATATAATTATAATGTTTACATTTTACACTATCTTAAACATAAGGTTAGGAAGGAAACTCCCATTAATATTAGAAAGGGTGATAACACTTAACTTGAGAAGCCTATTTTCCTGAAAAATCTGTTTTAAGAGAAATATTTTATAAATTTCAACCGACTAATGCTAATTGTTCGGTCAACGAATACCGAGTCTTACTTATATGGAAACGGATTTTGCATTTTTGCTCTCTAGTTTGATAAGGCAATAAAATACGTTGCTATTACGTATTCAACGTGTCATTTCATTCCTATCGCCTGTCACTCAAAATGCTTTCTATAGTGTTCACTATTACGGATAATCTCAAAACAAAAACTGGTAATCCTGCAACAACTATGAAGATTTAAAAACGGAATATCACTGGCTAATGAAGTAACACGTTTGTTAAGCTTTGTAATTTTGTGAAGCGTTATTTAAACGGAAGCGGAATTCAAATATTTGTTTGAATGGCTGAACTCATTATTTTTGTTGATTTGTTTTTACTACAACGTTTTCTTCTCATCTATATTCCCCTAACTCCTTTAGAAAATTTCGATGGAAAGGTCGGGAGGTTACTTTTTTGTGTTGCAAAGCAGAAAATAATTCTGAAAATAGAAAGCTGTAGAATAAACGGTCAGAAACACATTTTTCAGCTGCCGTGTCCCTTCAAAGTGCAAATGATCAGGGCACTTACATAGATTTTTTTTTGTAGTGTGTCACTCACCTCAGATCATGCAGAAAAGACTTTGCACTCAGTATCCTTCTGCGAAGATAGAACTGACGTAAAATAACATTCTAGCATGGGGTGGAGATTCGGGATTTACCTGATGTCAGTGGTGACTCCAACAGGTGAACACGTGGGACTAGCTGCGCCTGATAGAGAGAAATGGTCGGACAGGCAGTTAAATAAACCACTCCAGTAAGGAAATGGATAGTCTCCCATTCATCGCAAATGAACATGTAAGATCCACGTTCCGGACGAGAGACTCAATGGTCACTTACACACGCACTGGCCGAGAGTAATTGACGAAGCTTTGGAATATGATAAAATCTAATGTTAGATATGAGAGATTAAGTTTCCTGAATAAGACGATAAACTACATCTGGCTGCATCGAGAGAGTGGATGTTTTGAGGAGCGTGGAACTACCTTTTAATTGCTGTTGTTCTCAGGTTCACTCTGGTCCGGGGTGGTAGCATCTGTTCGGGTCCCAGCTATAGACAAAGATTGAACCCCCAAGCAAAACCAAAATACTATGAAAGTGTAAAAGTGCATTTTTGTGTTAAAACTACCAGCAATGCATTTTTGTATAAGGAAATTACCAGAAATACATATTTATAGTAAAATTACCAGCAATACATTTTGACAAGACTTTCGGGCCATCTTGTAGATTGGATGCCTTGACATTTCACTCTGCCCGGCTATCTAAACTATACCTGAAGAAATGGATTCAAGTCTTTCCCAAAGTTCGAACAGACTATGACGGAATTTGAACTAGGTTTGCCGATGCCACTTTCCCACACAATAACTATATTTTTACGCTACTTGCACAACCAAATGGTAAAGTCGTTTACCAAACCCACGGCCCAGAAAGAAGACAACTTAAATAAAATAGTTAACTAGATTACGAAATGGAATTGATAAACACAGATACAGTCCTGATAAAGTAAATCCAAAAGTATTCCAAGTAAAAATCTAAAAACAAAACAACAGAGTTAAAGAATAAGATCAACCTTCAATAAGCAATTTTATTTTTTTATTCAACCAAAAATTAAAATTAAAAATAATTCAATAAGACTTGAGGTGTACTTGTCAGATATTATGATGAGATTGTATCATTATCTTAATTAATTAGGCTTATTATTTGGTCAACATTTTTTTTTATTCAAGTCATTGTCTATTTCCACGATTGTGGGCCCGAAATGTCAGTCAAGCAAGAAGAAGCAACAAAGAAAAAATTCAGTCCCTCACGGTTCTTGGAATACTAATAATTTACAGAGAATATTTTCTATAAAAATGGTACTCAGGAAGAAGGATGTAGAATTGTTCGACAGAAACGTTGTAAAAATAATAAGAAAAAAAAAGCAAAAAAGAGCTCATTAATCCGAACTGTTCACAAAATAATGACCGTTCGAAAAATAAATATTTATGATGTAAGGGAGGTAATTGCATCAGTAAAAATATCGCAAGAGTTGCGTTTCCTAATCCATGAAGCAAGCAGTTACATTCCTTCACACGCACTTACTCGTTCGATAAAAAAAAGTACACTTTACATTTAAAAAAAAAAATAACCTCTTGGCTGAGCAGACTGTGACATCTTTATAAAGAAGCAAGTCCCAAAAATAACGAGATGGATGTGCTGATCTCACATCTAGATTTAAGAAAGAATTAAAAAATATGAGACAGATTTGAAATAGAAATGATAAAGCGATATATCACTACTTGAGCAGATAATGTGGGTCTTGCATGAAAAACTGAAAAGAAAAGGAAAAAATTGTAGTATATGATGGTAAGTGTCGTGAGCACTGAAAAGATCCTGACAAATTTGATTATCTCCCCTTGAATTTATACATCTTCTATCAGGTAGATTTTATTTGTTAGTAGATTTTGACAGAATTGCCTTTAAATAAATATTGAAGTATAATTTTTCTCATGAGTATTATTCTAATTTGTAAAAGTTCCGATATATATATATATATATATATATATATATATATATATATATACAGTGGACTCTCCTATCATATTCAACATATAAGTGTCAAGCAGTTCAGTTCCTAGGAACCGACAGCTAGACACCAGCAGATATGATTTGATTATAATGGTGATGGCTTTGTGCAGAACCAATCACACTTTTTGAAGGACTGAATACAGAGACATGGTGCACTACATGCCACAAGTTCCCCAAATGTCCCTCCACAGGTTTTGAATTCAGAATTGTCCTTCTCCTAGACCAGTTGCCATCCAAAGCTATAGAACCCAGTCTGTCCTGCTATTTAACCATAGCTCGAATCCATTACATTCACTTACATGCTAATACCCTTGTGTACGTAATGCACCAGGTCTCTGTATTCAGCCCTTCAAAAAGTGTGGATGGTTCCGCACAAATCCTTCACCACTATAATCAAATCTCATGTGCTGGTGTCAGGCTATTGATTCCTAGGAACTGATCTGCTTGACCCTTATGCGTCACGGTCGACGGGAGAGTCGAGTATATATATGTACATATATTTTCAAGCATATTATGTCTATTTATTTTTTATTTTAATCATCTCAAATTCTTTTCTTCTTAATTTTTTTCAAAAAATTGCAGGTTGAATATTTTAAAGCATTAATAATAAAAAAAAATTAAGCTAAGTTACCTCCCTTACATATCATTAACGTAGACTATAGCAGTGTGCGTGTGCATTTACAAAAAATATACCCCTATCAATTACACTACTTTTTGTCATAGCAATTCACCCCTGAAGGTGATCTTGGATGAGATTGAACTTTATTATTCAGTTTTGTAAAAACACTAAAAAATGGATCTGTGAATTTGTGAGGATTAGACGTAATACATCCAGATTATTCAACCAAACATGCTTGAATGAAGATATACCACCTATATATATATATATATATATATATATATATACATACACACACACACACACACATATATATATATATATATATATATATATATATTATTATTACTATTTATATATTATATGTGATGTACTTATTAAAAAGTGCTCAATATCAGAGATAGAGCTAACATATTTGGTTGGATTGATATGAGTTTGTCACCCTGGGTTTCACTGACGATTGCAAAAGCATGAAACCCAGAGTCACAAACTCACATCAATCCAACCATATATATATATATATATATATATATATATGAAGTGTACATTGAAGTCAACACTCAGAGCTTCTTTGAAGTGTTGACTTCAGTGGTCACTTTTATATTTAATACACCCTATCTATGATATTGAGCACTTTATCCCATAAATATAGCACACCTTAAAACTATATTTCTTCATATATATATATATATATATATATATATATATAATGTTTTACTTGAGTGTCTATAGTTTTTAAAAGAATAAGAATTAAAGAAAAGTTTGACTCTTCATTGATATTTCATGTCCAGTTCCTTCCTGGCTTTTAATTCTGCTTTGTAAAATAGTTGCAAATATTGGGAATATGAAGAGAAACAAAAAGCATAGAAAAAATATACTATATGACAAAATTAAACACTGGGATATAATAACACCCATAATTGTTAGTAAGACTGAAGATAAGATGGAGGCCACTAGCTTATTGCTTTATTAGGAGAAACATTATTCAGCATCACTTAACATATGAAAAAATAAAAATATCAAGATTTAACTATGAAATGGTCTTGCATTGTCAGCAGGACCTAGAATGTGCCAACTGTGTCACTTGCAGAAAGTTGGTCTGAAGATAAGTCTTTTGAATTTACCCATATTTGAGTAGTTTACATGTTTTGTTAGGTCTAGTAGATGTACCAATATTGATGTAACAGATACATCTACCAGACCAAACAAAAACATGTAAACTAATCAAATTTAATGCATTTAAAATTTTGAAAATTCTTGTCATGAAAGTGCTCAATATCAAAAATAGAGCATCAGTAGTCATGATAAGGGTAAATTTAAAAGACTTTTCTTCAGGCCAACATTTTTTGCAGACATTCTGCTCATCAGGGTAAAAATAAAATTATTGAATTCATTAGCAGAGATCATAGGGAATGCAAACCAAGTTCCAAACTTGTTCTTTATCCTAGGATAAGGTAGTTTTAGCACAGAACAATTTTGAAATACGTTTGGAATCTGATTTGCATTGCTTATGCATCATATTCACATATGATATCTATTAATGAATTCAATAGATTTATCTGATGAGCAATGTACCTGAGAAACTTGAAGTTGGCCCTAAGATAAGTTTTTGGAAAATTGGCTTGTTATATATATATATATATATATATATATATATATATATATATATATAAGGCATGTGCCATCAGTAATTACACAGGGCAGGCAGCTTGTGACTGTTATATAGTAAATCTACATACCAAAAAATAAAATATTTTGCATTTTATCCATAATAATCAGAGTAACCTTCATAATTTTGTTGAAGAAGGTGCATATTGTGCCAACGAATGAAAATGTGGCTGCCAATCTATTTTATTCAGGGTAGGCACTGTCTACCTTGCCACCTTGATATATATATATTGTGTATATATATATATATATATATATATATATATATATATATATATATATATATATATATATATATATATATGGTGGATTCTCCTGCCGAGTTTGATGTATGACGTTCCATTGACGACAAACTAATTATCTGCATGCCTATGAGAGGCATGACTTTTGAGACTGGCTCGGGAATTGCACAAAAGACCACAAACAGTACAGGAGAAGGTATTGTATCCAAATACAGCAGGAACATATATATATATATATATATATATATATATATATATATATATATATATATATATATATCAATGGGGTATTGGCTGTCCATTCATATCCGAGTATGCCAGTCTGCTGGGACAGCTAGACAGTCCCTATTGCAGATGCCTGCTTAGGCTCATTTATGTTTGTTCAACACCCACAGAAGCCACCAGTGGTTTATACTGCAACTATACTGAGTGAATCTTAGTTTCAGTTACTGGGAGAGAGCGCCTTAGTTGGTGTGATCAACAGTCTGAAGAAGGCCATTATGTTCAAACCTTCAGTCATGGTGACTTGCAACTCTGTGCTAGCTCAACCATTGATGACTCCCAAATAATTCTAACTAACCAATTTTACTCACAAGGCTTGGGTCAACTCTTGGTATTGTTTTCAGGCATTTCCCAACAATGCTGCACAGTGGGATCACCTCTGCAGGTTGATAACATGAAGAAGTCACCTTCCTGACAAATCAACCACAGTAAGATACCCAGTTCTCATGTTCAGAGAGTGAACATTCCAACCATATGCCCATTATCAGTTAAGTGATAAATTTCATATTTGTATTAATCATATATATATATATATATATATATATACATGTGGCCTGACGATTGCATCTAGCATGAAACAGACTGTCACCTCTAAGTGTTAACATCTATGTTCACTTTTATATATATATATATATATATATATATATATATATGGACAAATGTTATTTGTGTCATGTTTCATCTTTTAGGACTTCATCAGACTTGGTTTGTTGATATCTTTTTCCATTTTGTCTTACAATTTCCTCAATATTATTCTTTATCTATAAAAATATATATCATTTTTGCATATATATATATATATATATATATATATGCAGAGGTTTCTCTCTACTTGAAATATTTTAACAAAGGGATTTCTTAAATTTGATTACCTCCCCTTGAATTTATAGCTAACATATCAGGTAGATTTTTTTGTAAGTAAATTTTGACAGAATTATTTTTATTTCTGTATTGAAGTATAACTTTGATCTATAAGTCACACACACACTAATATATATATATATATATATATATATATATATATATATATAAATAAAATGCATTTTTAAGTGTCTATAGTATATAGTGTCTATGTTATATCTTTAAGAATTGAAGAAAAATTTGACTCTTCATTGATATTTAATATTCAGTTCCTGACTTATTCCTGCTGAAAAGCTCATATTTATTCAACAAATCCCAGATCTAAAACAGACTCCATATTTAACAGGTGAAATCAACTCCAAATGATTTCCTTGTAGGTCATCAATGTTTGGTTCAAAAAAACAATGATTATTAACAAATATATTTTCTGAAGTCGCTATCTTTCTTCCTGGCTTAAAATGGTCTGAAATCATTGTAAATGATGTACTAAAAAATGCATTGCAAACAATTGTACTAGGAAAATAAATTGTAAATGACTCTACTATGAAAATGCCCAAGTTGTCTTAAATTGACTCCATATCCTTGCTGATCACAGTGTGAATTTATAGCCACGGTTGACATTATTTTTTATGTCAGCCACTAAGAGAAATGTCATGAACAACATATGCCACTATACATTGTCTTCATTGATCTCTTAAAGGTATTCAGCCTTGTTAGCAGGAAAAGACTGTTTCAACTATTAATGAAAATTGGTTGACATTCTCTCCCACAGTTGTTGAGCATCATCACCTCCTTTCATGAGAAAATGCAGAATGTAGTCAGCTATGATGATGAAGCTTCAGGGTCATTCACAATTCAGAGTGGTGTAAAAGAAATTGCCAAATTGTGCAAGAGAATATGTGACAACAGTCAGCTGGCCTTGTTTACCAAATTAAAAGTATTCCAGACATGTGTCCTTAGTAGTCTGCTTTATGACAATGAAACTTGGATGACATACACCAGAAATGAAAGCCACTTGAAAAGCTTTTATCTTCACTGCCTACAATGTATCCTCAGCATTACATGGACATACAAATTTACTAACAGTGCTCTGCTGGAGCAAGTAGACTCCTGGAGCATGCATCTTCTCCTCTGGCAAAGTCATCTCTAATGACTGGATCAAAAATATCAAATGAATGACAGTCGTATACGAAAGGACATTATACAGGGCATCATCTAGCAGGCTGACTCGCACTATGTTTCAAGGATTTTCAAGGCTGACCTACACTATATTTTAAGGGTTTTGTGAATAAAAAAATTCTTCTTTCCAACTCATAGATCACAGATTGTTTCCAAATTGTATTGGAAAATTTTAAGAACTAATAGTTTTATATTCATTTTTTAATCTGATAATTATGTTACTTAGCCCCTTAGTAGGTTTGGTCCCATCCCTCTCTTGGTCAGAGTTGCAAAATGTTTTGCAGTCCAGATGTGACAGACATCAATGCAGGGTTTTTTAACTTATCTAGTTTCATTATTCATGTCGATATTTCTAACTATCCAGTGAGGTTGCTTCCCTCACTAGGTAACTGTTTCAGACATGAAAGAGAACCTATCTACATTGTTTGACAGTTAAGAAACAACTCACCAAAAGCCCTTTCTCTGTCTATCGTTCTCCTGTGAGTTCAGCCAGTCAAACTCAACTTCCTTATTTTGTCTTCCATCTGACCTCAAAAGTCAACCCCAGGAAGTTGGAGCTGTGATACACTTCCTCTAATAAAATAATAGTATCCTAAACTATTATTTAACAATTACATCAACACATTTTAATTTGGATTTCAATACAAATTAACATGTTTTTATAATGAAAATAACAAATACTGTTAAGAATAATTATTGCATAACATTTTTTTGGTGGTGGTAGTTTAGGGCAGGATTTCCCAAATTGGTCTCTGTGAGTGAGGGCCTGGTGTTCTGCAAGACTTTTTATTGTTTCATACCATAATGGGGATCATGCCAAAAAGGAAGGAAAAAACTCTATTTTTAAACATAAATAAAAATTTTCAGTACTAATTCTGACATGCCAAAAAAGGGATAAACTGCTGAAATTTTTATAAATTTTCATTAAGAAAAGGTATTTGTATAATATTTTGTGTATGACTAAATACAGAGAATCATATCTAACTTTGAAAAGCTTTGCACTGCAAAACAACAGCTATAAATTTGTCAATTGACTTCACTTTTTATAAATCGTAAGCATTGAAAATAAACTTTTTTTTTTCATGTATAATTTTAAAGAATAAATTGTTAGGGTTCAAAAAATAAATAAAACCATTATCCTGCTCAAGGCCATTGAAGCACCATGAAGTTTGAGAAATCATGGTTTAAAGTATTTATTTATCTCTAATAAATCATTTTTGGGTTCCAGTTATGAAATAATTGAATTTTTTGTTTGTCTTTACATCTTGAATATAATTTCTAATATATATATTTTTTAATCTACTTGATGATTTCTGTTTCATCTTTTATCTTTGCATCATCCATCTTGGAAAAAATAGAATCTATACAACTATATAGGGATGCAGAAGGCGATTATCTCCCTTTTTATGGGGTGTTGGCTACACCAATTTCATAGAGGATTAAACATTTTGCAGTGGAAAAATGAAAGATGAAACACTCCTACATAATTAATAAATTTATTTATATTTTAAAATGTTGATAAACAGTGTGGTGTATCAACAAACATTGGAATAAGACATGAAACATCATCAGTCCTTTGATGATTTAAATGTCAAATAATTAAAATAACTATTGTCCTCATCTTTGTTGTTATCACAATGTTGTACTCTCCAGCCTTCGTCAGGAGTATGCTGACAATAGCCTAAATTTGGTTGGTGAATTTGGTGACATAGAAGTTGCGAGTTCAATCAGTGTGTACTTAGACTCAGTGGAAACATGGTGTGCAATAACTAAACAATACTAAAAATAAAAGCTAGATGAGATATCCCTAGACATGGGCAGTGGAACGAGAACAGTTTACCCCCAACCACCTGATGAATGACAGGGAGCATAATGGATGAAATATTGTGATAACAGCAGCAAAGATGAGGATGACAGTCTGCATGAAAATAATGTAAATAATTTTAATTCCTCATCCCTGAAATACAGACAGACATTTTTTTTGTTTGTGTTGAAAGAATTTCTTTCTTTTGGGTATATAAATTTTTATCCTTGAGATTATGCTTATACTGACAGCATATATATATATATATTATCTATACATATATACATATACATATAATTTAGCTCTTGAAAATATATTTTCAATTGAGCACTGTTGAATGACAAGCTAATTCTAAAAACAACGGTCACCTGTGTAAATGCGAAGCTCTTCAATAAAATGAATGGAGCACTATGGCTGCTTGGCTTTTGTTTACATTTATAAAAACAATATAACAATATGTTAGATTTGGCTGGCTTGTTCTGTCGAGTGAAGATGGCTCAGTGGTAGAAGCTATGATGACACCAAATCAGTTGGGTTTCAATCTGGGCTTGAGGCATTTGGTTGTCTAGTTGCACTGAGGAGCTGTGATACAGCAAAACAGTACTGTCTGCAAATGACATATATATATATAGATATATATATATATATATTATTAATAGAGATCTTATAAGTATAAGAAACTATACTCGCTCAGAAAACGTTCGATGTGTTGATTTGCAAATAAACAAGCCAACACCAAATGAAAAAAAGGTATAAAAAAAAAGAACCAAGAACATGAACATGTACTTTAACCAAAAATAATCATCCAGCATATGAGTCCAAGGCCCAAAATAACTAAATAAAGTGCTCAATACAATGAGTAGAGCAGACCTAGTTAAACCAGCTTTCCCTGGCGATCCGCTTAGGTGAAACCTTGGTAGGTTTGTCTGGCACTCTAGGTTTAACTATATATATATATATGTGTGTGTGTGTATGTATGTATGTATGTATGTATGTATCAGCAGTAGTAGTAGCTGTAATATAGCAGAAGTTAAAAATATTTGACTGGCATTCATGCAAGTTTTGTCATTATTCATAAAGGATTCTGATGATAATAATAATGAATGGGAATAAAATATGTTTAAAATTTGTGTAGATATCACTTAGAAGTTAAAGTTGAAAATGAGTAATTGGTGAGTTCCAAAATATATTGAATTTTTCCCAAAAACTTGATGAATCAGATTACTCATTGAAATTCATAGAAAAGCATCATCTCAAAACTGGTTTTAAAGATTAAGAATTACCTCAATAAGTTACAATTGGCTAAAATTATAATATGTTAATCTTTTATCAAATAATTTAAGAGGGAAAATACATTATGATTTACAGTGATTTGATCTTTTTTTTTTTAGAGAACATCATTTGCAAATGCTACAAAAAGTAGCATCTGATTTTGAAGGTCCTCATTGACAAAAAAATAGAAATGTGACAATTCAAATTTCTATATGTCTGAAACCTCTTTTTGTACAAAAATGACATCTTTACTGCCACTGGAAAAATATATAACATATAACATCATCAGGAGCATTGATTGTCATGTGATAACAGCCCATGGCTGCCAACAGCAGTGGAGACAGGTGCTAGCCAGTGATGGTCAAGAAAGCAAATGAATAGTATACATCATAAATAAGGAACAGGGGCTGGCAGTGACTCTCTGAGGAACATTACAATTAAGATCATCTCTATTCATATACTACTTGTTTTTTCATGCATGTTTTCAATTTTTCTGTAGGACAAACTATATATATATATATATATATATATATATATATATATATATATATATATATTATAGTAAAAAAGAAAGAACAGTAAGATATATAATCCGGTGTCCTTATTGATATTTTTACAAAACAGTGCTCAATGTAAATTTACAGAGTATAAATATTATAAATTAACTGATTTAAAAACATGGTTCCTTCACTACAGGAATTATCATGTTTCAAAAACAGAAACTAACAACTTCAAATTCAATTATTTAATTAAATTAAAAGCACTAGTTCTGTTTCATTTTCAAGTGAATTTTGGAATAACTTATTCAGAAATTTACTGAGTTTTAAAAGCACATACAATTTGTTTCCAAGGATACAGATAAATCCAATCATTTAGACAGGGGGTGTAGCATGTTCATTTTTATTAACAGCTATTGTATCAAATTTGAGTTACTTTCGAAATATATATATTGATTGGTTGCTTGTATCTGAGTATGTCTGTCTCCTAGGGTGGCTAGCCAGTCCATGTTGCAGGTGCATGCTCAGGCACATTTGTGTGTGTTCAACACCCACAGAGCCCACCTGTAGCTTATACTGCAACTATACTGAGCGGGTATTAGTTGCAGTTTCTGGAAGATATGAGCACAGTTTGAACAAAGCCAGGACACTGAAGCCCTCAGTCATAATGACTTGTGACTTTATGCAAACACAACTCTCTACAAACAATTCTTTCAATCCTATTTCATTCAAAACACTTGGGTCAACACATAGTGTGGTTTTCAGACAATATATAAAAGGTGCCACATGTTGTGATTGCCTCACTAGGCTGATAACATCAAATAGTCACCTTCCTGATCACCAATAATGAGATTACACACACACATATATATTTATCTATAAAGGGAAGAGGTTATAGTAGTCTTTTGATGTTAAATAGTCTCGATATTAGACATTCTCTTTTTTGTGTGTTAGTGACCCAAATGTCTTTCTTGAACTGGCAGTGAAAGAATTCTGTGTGAAGGGAAAGAAAACAATTAAGACTGGTCTGAGAAAGGGTGAGAAAGATATCTATATTCTTATCACTATGGGTCACTAACAAACAAAAAAGAGAATGTCTAATATCGAGAATATTTAACATTGAAAAGCATAAGAAAAATGTTATAATTAATATTTCTTTTACCTCTATGTGATCAGATTTGAATATTTTGAACATTTCAAAATAAAATTGTCACTATTAATCCACATGCACTCTCAGAGAGAAATTCAAAACAGTTGCAAGTGCATGTCCATTTGGGCTTGAAGAAAAGATAAAAAAAAGCAAACACCAGATAATGAACCTTGCCCTGTTCCCAAAAGAGAGGTTTTGTCTGAAGCTTGAGAACATTAGATCAAAAATTATCTGAAGAGCTAAGTAGATCTATTTTCATAGCACTGCTCAAGAAGCCAGGTGCAAACGAATGTGAACTCCATTGGACAATCAGCCTAATGCGCCATATAACAAAACTTATTATCCAAATTCTGATGAAGAGTGTACAGCAGAATCGAACCATAAAAAGGACAAAAACAGTGTGGAACAAAGAATACAATATTTATGCCCAGAATGATATCAAAAAGAGCAACACAGATGCGGAAGGATGTGTATATGTTTTATAAATTATGCAAAGGCATTTGATTATGTCACAAAGAACTGTTGGAACTGCTAGGTAACCTTGACATACTTGGGAAGGATTTTAGAATATTCTTGAATATATCCTGGCAAAAAATCACCTGCATATGAACAGAAAATGAATTCAGTAAATATACAAAAATAAAAAGAGGTGTAAGACAAGGATGTGTCTTCTCACTGGACTTATTCAACCAATACAGAGAGGCAATTCTGAGAGAATTAGAAGGATTCATTATTGATGACCAAAATTTTAACAACATATGATACACTGTTGATAGCAGAAACAGAAAGGAAAGTACAAGAACTTCTATAGAAGGTAAGAAAGGAAAGCAAAAAGAAAGGAATAAACTTCAATTTCAAGAATATGGAGTGCATGTTTGTTAGCAAAAGGAAGAGCCAAACATGCAAATTACAAATTTGTGATACCAAAATTAAAAGTCCAACAATTTAAATATCTGGGTAGTGTTTTAACATAGGACAGAATGTGTGACACTAAAATCCTAAGGTGCATTGGGATAGTGAAATGTGCCTTCCAAAGGTTAAATAAGCTATTAAGAAACAGAAAAAAAAAATCATCAGAAACAAAGAAAAGCATACTGAACTGTTATGTAATATCAGCCCTCCTATATATGGTAGTGAGTGCTGGATGAAGAAGAGACTTGAAGCAAGAGAAATGTGGTTCTACAGAAGGATGCTGAGATTAGCATGGACTGAACATAGGAGTAACAATGAAGTTTTAGGAAAAATGGAAACAAAGGGACACTTACTTAAGTGTAGTGAAGAAAATGGCGAATTACCTCGTCAAACCAAGCGACATCGTGTTGTGTGTATTCTGAGACAGAAAATGTGGCGAAAAAGGAAGTTACTTACTGAGAAAATGGGCACATATTCTGCCTGATATGCCAAAGATGGAATATTCAAAATAGAAACAAGTCAGTCGCAGGTACCACCACAAAAGTGTTTCGGATATGCTAATATTGTGTGTCCTCCAACTTGTCAATGAATGAAAAAGCAGTTGATGTTCTCCAATTGAGAGGAAAAAAAATTGTTTATTTTGCTGTTGCATTCATCAGCTAGTGTGGTATCTTTCTGACAGTTTACATGCATTAGAATTTGTGACATAGGAGCTGTGAATCGAGATTTTTACATTTTTTCTGCTCCTGATATTCGAGTTTGAACATGTGATTTGTTTTCTTCATTGTGGAAGTAATCTGTGACTTCACTTTCTAAACAGGAATTTTAGTTCAAACATGACGAAATTGATTACATTAACATCAGCAAGAGACAGTGGAAATTGCTAGGGCACAAAATGAGGAAAGAAGGCTTAGAGAATTTGATACTCAGAGAACAGATTGAAAGTTAGAGGGACAAAGGAAAACAATACATAACTAGCAAGCTTGAGTAAATGGATGGTAGAGGAAGGTTTAAGAGTGATCAAAAAAAGACAAAATTTATAAAGAGCTACAAAGGATACGAAATTGTAGAGATATATGAGCGTCTATGTCCTGAAGAGACATGGTGCATGGAAGAAGAATGTTTTTAAAATAAATCCAATAAAAACAAACTCTCTTAATATTAGAAATTAAAATATTTTCAGGGGAGGGAAATGTGTATTTTTATTTCAAAGTTATCTCCCATGGAACAGAAACCCGCTTGACAAATCTTAATATTATAAGCAGATGGAAGAGTCGTCCTTCATGGCGTCGTATGAACGAAAAATACACGCCAGCTCGCTTCGTGTTTACTCTTTTATTCTAAAGATAGAACGACAGTTTTATTCCAGATGTACTTTTTACACATCTGTATGCAACAACTAATAAAATTAGCAAATGAGACACGAAAATGATTAATTCTTGTTTTTATTAGAGATTTTACGTCAAAGCTGGATTTTTTATACATTTTTTTTATTATTTTTGTTTTTCATTTTCGGTTTAGGATTTTTTTAAGGATTGCGACAAATAAATATGAAGGCTGTCGATCGAGAATTTCTGATGATTTCTATTTCACTTGCTTTTTTGGGTGTTTTTTTTCCTTTTTCTAACAAACAAATAAATGGACTACAATTTTTTTTTTTATGAAAATCCGCCACATGAGTAGTAGTAAATCGTATATTTTATTCTAATTAATTATTTAACACGCGGGGAGGGAAAGAAGAACTGAAAATTTATTTACCTAAGAACGGTTTTGAAAATGCTGATAAGTTATAATTATTATGATATGGTGATAATTATAGAAGCTACTAATAATGCTATTATTAAAATTAAACTATGACTATGACGATAGTTGTGGCAACTAATTTTAATTAAAATTTAATAATCAATGATGGTAGGAAATAATTATTATTATTCCTGACAGAAAGGGCATAAATAATAAAATAGTCCTAAGAATTGAATACTACAAAGACAAAATTAATCAGGAATCCTTTTTTTTTTTTTTTCATTACTTCTTTCTGTTTTTAATTTTAAAAAAATATATATTTAAATTGTTTCCTTACTTTTTTCAGTTTTGTGCCATGTGTGATACACGCTTAGGCGATCATGTATGTTTCGATAGATGACTGACGAGGCACTTTTTTTTTTTTTTTAGCTACAGTAGGTTGCCATTTCTTTCTGTGGTAGACCAATTGCCAACCAAGGCTATAGAACCCTGTCTGTCCTGCTATTTACCCATTGTTTGGGGGGCTTGGAGGAGGATTCATACCTTTCCCAAGGGTATTAGCACATAAGTGAATGTAATGGATTCAACTGGAATTCGAACCCGACTCTCCAATTCCTTGATCTGAGCCACTATCCATTACTCCACCATACCCCCTCCATACCATATCCATTACTTTTTAAAAAACTGAAACAGAAATCTATTTTTGTAATACATGCTTTTTTATTATTATTATTATTATTCACCAATACAAGGCTCAAGAACCACTCAAGGCAGAAGGTTACTGAATGAGGTTGTTGTAAGGACATAAAGTAAGAAGTGCATATTATGAGGATATGTAGGATAGATAACGGTTGACCCAGTTATTTTTTAAATTCTGTGTCTCTTCAGGACATAAGTAATCATGACTCTCCACAACTTACTTTTTTGCATTATCTGTGAATTGCTATACTTCCATGAGAAAAAACTGGTGGAGTACTTTCTAGAGTCTTCACCAGAGATTTGAATTCAGAATTGTGCTTCTTCTAGAGTGGCTTCAAGATGTAGGATATTCATGGCCCCCGACAGAATCTTTTTCTTTATTATCTATGACTTTGCCATGACTTCTGGAGAAAAACAGTGCAGTGGTTTCCTGTTGATGTCTCCATTATTTTGAATTCAGACTTGTCCTCTTCCCAGACTGGTTTTCACCTTCCCAGACTGGTTGTCACCTAAGGCTTAAGTATAAAGCAAAAAACTATCTTTAAAAAGATTTTATACAAACATAACTTTGCTTGGTAAAAAAAAAATCTTGCCTTGAAGAACCAGTATGTTAATAATGTCGATGTGAAAATAGTCTAAGAGTTATCGATTCAGCAAATGAAATCAACAAGCTTAGTTCAAATTTCAGCCATGTCTATTGCATTCGCTTTCACACAAACACCTTTAACATTAAAGTTAATATAATTCAAGTTCAAAGAAAAAAGAAATGAACTTCATACTTATTTCAGTGTCTAAAATAAAATAAAAAATTAAGTTAATCTAAAGGTAAAAAAGTAAAAGATTTCTTTAAAAAAAAAAAGTAAATTGTAATTAAGGTCTCTGCATGTTAATAATGTAGATGTGAAATAGCCTAACAGTTATTGATTCAGTAAATGAAATCAACAAACTGAGTTAATGTGTCTTTTCTATACCTCTTCTATTATACATTATTCATATTTTCATGGTAATTGTTCTGATGAAACTTCCTATTTGGTACCTATACTTTACAAATTTAAATACAATACTTGATTAACAGGTCTTGTCATTTTACAATTGAATTGCAAGATGTAACCCTAAGTTCTATGCTAACAGTTTCTGTTCTCACACTTCTCACTTGTGGAACTCTCTTCTGGCCTCTTGCTTTCCACTCAAAATTGATCATCAAAAATTTAAATGCAATTTCAATCATTACCTTCTATCTTCTTAATTCCTCCTCTTTTATTGTTCTCTCTCCATAAAAAGGTTTTTACTGTTTCTCATATTCTTTCATAATCAGTAATATTCCTTTAATCTTAATGGCTTTATTGCCTTGCTTGGGGTGGATTTTTTAAAAAAATTATATAATATTTATAAATTACAACGAGTATTTCTTTCATCATAATTCCAGTATTATACATTTTTATACTATTAGGTTGGTGCAAAAATAACGACGTAATAATGTCGTTTTTTGACGTATTTTAACGTCAAAAAACGACATTATTACGTCATTATTTTTGCACCAACCTAATAATATTTATTTCATCTTAATTTCAATGACTTTTATCACAGTTTTTCATACCTATGTTTCTTGCTCACAAAATTATTTTCTGCAAGTTGCGAAAAAAATATTTTTTAGCAACTTTCAGAACATAATTTTGTGAGCAAGCCACACTAAAAGCATGCTAGAGCATACTAAAAGTCATTGAAATTAAGATGAAATAAATATTAGTATAAAAATTTATAATTGGTCTCTGTTTGTTTAGAGGCTTATCAACTCCTTATGGGTCATTTAATGTTGAACATTAGTAATTTCCTTTACCAAAATGTATTGCTGGTAATTTATTTTTTTTAAATTTTTTTATTTTTTACAAAAATGTACTACTGGTATTTTTATGATAATCTTTTTTATACTTTCATAGTGTTTTGTCCCAAGTTTGGGGGTTAACTATTTGCCAATAGTGGGAATCCGAACAGGTGCTACCACCAAGAGACACGGTGAGCCTGGGAACAACAGTAATTAAGAGGTGGTTCCATGCGCCTCAAAATCTCCCAATCTAAAATGATTTTTATATTTAAATGTAAGAAAAAATTATATTTAAATGTAAGGATTTTATTTTATTTTACAAAATAAAAATCCATGTTTGCTTTGATAGAGTTTGTCAGATGATGAAATGTGTCACCTAAGATAAGTTTTCATTTTGTCTTTATTCATATTGTTTTTACAGATATATTCTATATGAAATTTTATACAAACACACACATATATATAAATATATTTAATTAAAATTTTTGTTCATAATGTCTGCAGTGATAATATACTTTTGGTTCCTTTATCTATTCTAATAAGATTTAAAATCCAGCAGACACCAATATATATATATATATATATATATATATATATATATAAAAAAAGAAAGAACAGTAAGATATATAATCCGGTGTTCTTATTGGTATTTTTTATTTTTACAAAACAGTGCTGAATGTAAATTTACAGAGCATAAATATTATAAATTAACTGATTAAAAATACGGTTTCTTTTAAGTTATTCCCAAAATTCGCTTGAAGATGAAACAGAACTAATGCTTTTAATTTAATTAAATAATTAAATTTGAAGTTTTTAGCTTCAGTTTTTGATACATGGTTATTACTGTGTAGCGAAGAAACCTTATTTTAGATCAGTTAATTTATAATATATATATTATAACAAGCACACATTTTTTTAATTTCTGGTCATAGAGTCTGATAAGTTCATTTAATTTATTACCCCTCTTATCCTCAAAAATCCCAATGCATTTTCCTCACACACAGTTTTGTAAACCGAAATTAACAGACATTGGTAAAACACATTTATGGCTTTTTCACTAAGTCTCATCATTACCATGAGAGAGTAATTAATGTGATTTATGACAACCAACTTATCCTCAGAGATCCCAAGACATTCTCCCAACACAAAGTTTTGTCTTTCTTCTTTTAGTTGAACTAATGGCACCAAAGAGAACATAAGCATTTTCTCTATTAAAACGTATCTTTGATTAAAAATTTTCCACTTTGTCTCATCATCTATAAATATATAAATACATAGATGAATCTATCATCTAAGGACACCTCCACACCAATCAATCGACTTCAGATGCAATAGACAAAATCTGCAGGCAAAATAAAAGAAATCTTCAGGGAAAAAAAACTCCAAATTGTCAGGGATGTATTTAAAAATTTGTGGGCTTAGCAGAACGAGTCATATTAGTTCTTAAAGTGACCACTTGGTACTGTGGCAGGCCTTTCAATTGTAAACAAAGACAGGTTTACAGTATTTAAAGCACAATATATTTTTGCGTATATGAGAAAGTAGCTGTGAGAAATCTATTATTTTTGTTATTTTGATTAATATATTAATTGTTCTGCCATCATCATGGAATCAAAGCAGAAGGAAAGTGTAAAAAGGAAGTAGAAACCTTAAGTATCATTGACAAATTAGAGCTTCTTAAGAAATTAGAGTCTGGAACTGGAAGAAGTGGTGTACATGTGGTATATTCAACACCAGTTACAAAGTTCTTTCTGTGGAGGAAATAGCAGAATCAGTTCTGGATGTTGATAAGTCAGTTGAATCTACAGACAATCGGCTTTAATGGTCCACCACTCACCCCTATTAGTCCATTGATGAAAGATTTGTCTGTGTGTGTGTGTGTATGTATATATATATATATATATATATATATATATATATATATAGCTCTGAGTTTCATGCACATGGCAATCATCAGGCACAAATTGAATATATATATATATATATATCTGATCAGTGAAGATAGCTCAATGGTAGAAGCTCTGACTGACACCAAATCGGTTGGGTTTTGATCCTGGCTTGAGGCATTTAGATGTTAAGCCACACTGAGGAACTGTGATACAGCAAAACAGTACTGCCTGCAAATGATATGAGTTTTCAATTTCTGCCTGATGATTGCCATGTGCATGAAAATCAGAGATATAGCAAATGGTGAGGAACAAACAAATGTATGTCTATTAGTAGTATTAATTTCAGCTCTGTTATTTTATATCAAGAACCGTTTTATTACCACCAGCGCTCACTGTGCACAATATACAAGGTCTGTCTGAAAAGTTATGGTACTGGGTGTGCTGCCTAAGCTATGAACATCATCCACAGTGAGTTCTTTACACAGGACCGGACAATCAATCAGCAAGTCTTCAAAGAGATCCTGTGGCATTTGCTTCACTCAGTGCATGAGGAGAGATGAGAGTTGTGGCAGGACAAATCATGGCAAATCATCCAAGAAGAATCCTTCTAGCATGTCAGAGAAGGATGTAAAAGTGCATTAGACTCGAGGGGGGATTACTTTGAAGGGGAAACCATGTACTTTGTTGTTTGGAATTGAAATAAAATGTTGACCAACAAGCACAAAAATATTATATTAGAGACATATATAAACAACTTTGTATATTTAACTGTGTTTTGAACACAAATTAATTCTTTCAACTAAGCAGCTTCAGTTAAATGCTGTTTGCGCCTTCACGATTTTCATTTCTCAAATAATATCACAATCACAAGTCCCATAACCCTTTCGGGGTCACAGGGCAACCACATGTACTACAGTAGTGTTTCCTGGGCAAACCAGCCTGATGGAGCCCATCCTTCTCCATGCTGGTTTTGAATTCAGTTTTCCTTCTAGATCGGTTGCCAACCAAGGCTATAGGACCAGGTCTGTCCTGATATTAGGTTGGTGCAAAAATAATGACGTAATAATGTCGTTTTTTGACATTAAAAAATACGTCAAAAAACGACATTATTACGTCATTATTTTTGCACCAACCTAATATTTACCCATAACTGGGGGGAGAAGAGATGGACTCATCCTTTTCATCCAAGTATGTAAATGAATGTAATACACTTGACTGGAATTTGAACTCAGCTCTACACTTCTTCAATCCAAGCCACTATCCATTATTCAAACTTTTATCCTAATGTGCAAATAGTATGCATTACAACAAAAACAAAACTTTGCCCAGTGCATGATTCACTTTCATATTAATCATAATGAAGACATGGCTTCTTTGTGAATCCATTAGGTTTTGTTAAATATTGCCACTGAAGTTTTAATTTTCTAATGTTTATTTCTTTAAATATTACGTCTTTTAGTTGTAGTCATTGAGGTCAGAGTATAAAAATTTTCATTCATGAAGCGTTATATTCAATAGTTTTATTAATATCGGTTATATTTTAGCTTAACAAGGAGTTAAGTAGAGATACTGTCCTTCTCTTGCACTTTTTGCTTTTGCAACTACCAGTTTCTTGTTACCCAGTCAATTTTGATCTTCAAAAATTTAAATGCAATGTCAATTGTTATCTTCTGTCTTCTTAAGTTTTGTTCTTTTAATGTTCGCTCTTCTTAATAGTGTTTTTTTTACCTCATATTCTCTAACACTTAGTAACCCCATGCATCTTAGTGGCTTTATTGCCTTGCTTGGGGTGAAATATTTAAAAAAGAAAAAAAAAAGGAGGAGTAATTAATCACTTAAATCAAGTTTGTCCAGCTGAACTCATTTCAAGAAAATATAATTAAAATGTTTCTCTCTTCAACATGAATATATATTGTATTACTAGAGTAATGGCTAGCTGCTCAGATTGAGGAATCGGATAGCTGAGTTCAAATTCCACTCAAATCCATTACCTTCACTTATGTGCTAATACCCTTGGGGAAGGTATAAATCCTCTTCTTCTCCCCCCAGCCATGGGTAAATAGCAGGACATACTGGGTTCTATAGCCTTGGATGGCAACTGGTCTACCACAGAAAAAAATTGCAACCTACTGCCGGTAAAAATCTGCCTTGTCAGTCATGTATCGAAAGATACATGATCGCCTAAGTGTGTATCATGCATGACACATAACTGAATGTGATGGCATGACAGAAGCCTATTATACACACAGTATTATCAATTATGACAAAATCATATTATGCAATTAGAATTACCAATTCATTTTTTTATTTCTTTTCCTACTCTGCTTGCAAAAGTTAGCGTCCTTTTTGTTAATGTTACAGCCAACTTCTTTATGACGTTAAGGACTCTATTCCTTGTAGATAACCTCTCTCGTAATACTTGGTGATTTTAGAGATTCTGTTCACAGACTTCTTTGAAACCAAAAACAAAAAAAAAAAACTATTCACTTTCAGTTACTCCAACCCTAACTTGGTAAGTACAGTGTAACCCGGATATAAGAGAGCTGTTGGGACCGGAGAAGAAGTCTCTTATATCCGGGTTTGGTCTATTATATATACATTAACACAGGCTCTAATTTGGGACCAGAGAAAATCTCTCTTATATACGGGTTACACTGTATAATAATAGTTTTATGGAGTTGCTAGTGTCAATGCATTTACTATATTTCATTATAAAATTATATGTCTAGATATATGTATTGGTTTTGGTAAAGACTGACTTTCAGTCAGGCCAGTCTCTAGAGTTTTTTGAGGGAGGAAATGCTTTAAGCCAGAGGAGGTTGCAAGTAAATATTTGAACATTACAGTTAGTTCATATCATTTTCAAGAGGTGGGGAATGATTTTTTATGGGGAAGGGAAACCCACCATGTACTTGTTTGGCAATGAACCTGCTTTCTGTTAAAATAATGTAAAATATTATTTTAAAATTTTAACTATATATACAGATATGCAGCAGAAATAACTTCCACATAATAGTAAGACATTTACTGTTACTCACACTCACTGTTAATGGTGTCTTCATCTAGCTAATCCTACAATGATTTGGGAAGTATTTCTGCTACAGGCTGTACAGTGTATATGTTTTTCAAATTTAAAGTTATATATATTACACACACACTTAAGTGACAATTAGTTTGGCTTAGACAAAAATTTAAAAAAAAAAGAAAAGAATACTAATGGATCGATAAAGTCATTTCATTTATTGTAAAACTTTTAGAGAGTGAAAATAAAATCTCAAAAACATTTTCATTTGTCTAAAAATCATTATCAAGAAATTTAATGACTATTTGAAACTCTCAGTATTAATTAAAAGATAAAAAATAAAAATCTAGGAAAATAATTAAGGATATATTGTTTCAAAAAATAAAAAATAAAAATAAGAAGTGGCACCTTCCACCCACAAAAATCGGAAAATAACGTAAAAAAAAAAAAAAAATAAATTTAAACTTCTACAGGAGTTAAAACGAAAACAAAAAAGAAAGGATTTATTAAAATATTTTTTAGCTTAATTTAAATTTCAAATTAACAGCTTTCAAACAAATTATAATTATTACAGTTTTTATTTTCAAAATGTTTCCATAAGAAATATTAATTTTACCTGGAAAATATGCTCACGGTCCAGGCAAACATGCACGAACAAAAAATGAAACACGATTCTCTCCCCTTGGCTTTGTTTCTTGTCCAGTATGTAAAAACGGAGTCCGAAGATATTCCTTGCTACGAAAGCACTTGTAATGAAATTAAAGTTGTACCAGTAAATTTGATAGCTATTTGACTGACCAGCTGCGTATTACTAACTATCTTTGTCACATGTGTCCAAACTGTTCTTTTATTACGTCTTTCGAGTTAGGTGATAAAACAGAGATTATTACCGTTGGTTGTCTTCCCATAGATGAAAGAAAGTCAATGGAAGATCGAAACAAAGCTGAATAAATGAAGCGAACATTAAAATCCAGAAACTGCTCTTTAGAACCGGAACTGGAATATGAGACCGAATACAAACTAAAAGAAATAAGTGCCGGCAAAGAATAGAAATGTAGTAAATTAGTATTTGAGAATAAGACAAAGTAAAAGAATAAACCAAAACAAAGTTTTTTTTTAGACAACAGCAAAGAAAGAAAAAAAAATTATTTTTAATTATTCAATATTACCAACTAATTTATTAATGCTACCAAAAACTGACAACAATATTTAATTAATAAATATTTCTGTAAATAATAATAAAGATTAAATAATACTAAGAAAATATCAAAAACTTCATATTTTCCTGCATTTTTGTTCTATGTTCAGTGCTTTCTAAATATTAAATGAAATCCCAATAATGAGAATTATAGAATATAAAAAAAAACAGTAACTGCTCTCTAGAACCAGAACTGCAATCTAAGCTGAAATACAAGCCAGAAGAAATAATTGCCAACAAAGAATAGAAATATAGCAAATTTGAGAAAAAGACCAATAATAAAACTGAACAAAAGCAAATAATAACCAATCTAGACAACAGCAAAAAAAGAAATAGAAATTATTCAATATTACCAAATAATTTATCAATGCAACCAAAAAATGAAAACAGTATTTAACTAATAAATATTTCTGTAAAAAAAAATAATAAAGATTGAATAATAGTGAGAAAATATTTTAAATCGTATTTTTGTCTATTTTCTTATTTTTCTGATTTATGCACAATACATTCAGAATATTAAAGAAAAGATAAAATTAATTCAACATAACTGTAGTGGGTACAAAATAATGATAGCTCCCTTTACCCACTCCCTTCAAATTCGGAGGACTCAGGAAAGGAATTCAAAAGCCTATTTTAAATTATTTTTGGACCAATGAAAACCTTATTTTCACAGAAATTAGCCTTTGAGACAAGAAGAAGAAAGAAAAGAAAATAGCCTGCCTATGTGAAATCCTTTTTGATATAAAATGTGGAGAAAAATTAATAAGAGTGTCTGAAGTCACCTGAAGGTTTTCATTTCGGTTCTTCACAACCAGCATTCAAGTTCCTGCCAGTGTAAAATTATTTGCCACTTATATTATCAGATTTTAACAAAGCACATGCTTCTTCAAAGAATTTTCTCTCAACAATCTAAGAAAGTTAATTATTTCAAAGTATCTTTCTTTGTCTACTTTTGAATGTATGCAACCGTATATCCCTTCTGTGAGCAACAATCTCCCTTACCCTTGTTTTAAACATTTTTTAATATTATTTTGTGTCATTGCATGAACTTGTCCTGGGTATGACCATAAACTACATCTGCATCCTGGGTAAAATGATAAACTACGTCCAACAGCAAGGCCTCTGATCAGGTGGTTTTGAGGATCATGGAACCACCTCTTAATTGCTGGTGTTCCAAGGTTCACCCTGACCTGGGGTGGTAGCACCTGTTAGGGTCCCAGCTATGGGCAAATAGTTAACACCCAGCCAGTGTCAAAACGTGTAAAAATAGGTTTTAACACCAGTAAAACACTTTTGTAAAAAATAATTACCAGCAATACATTTTGAAAAAAAAATATATTACCAGCTATACATTTTTTTTTGAAAAAAAATATTAACAGCTATGAATGTTTTTGAAAAAAAATATTACCATATATACATATTTGAAGGAAAATTATTAACAGGAATAGACTTTTGAAGAAAAAAAAATATTTCCAGAAATAGATCTTTTTGAAGGAAAAAAAATTTACCAGAAATAGATTTTTGAAAAAAAATATTACCAACTATAAAAATTTTGTTGGCATTAAATATCCCATTGAGGTTGATAGGCTGTAAAACAAACCAAACCAAACCAAACCAAACCAAACCAAACCATGAACATTTCCTCATCATGGCAATTTATTAAAACTACAAACTTAAAAGGTTTCTGATTTATTTTCCTGAAACAAACTAATGACACAACTTCAAGCATGTAAATCCATAAATAAATTCCTTATCTTGTTTTGTTAAAATTACCCGTGTGTTTTCTCATCATTATCATCCTTCATTAATCTTCTTGGTGTGGGTAAATCAACTGTTCAATTTAACCTCACGCCATTATATAATAACTGATCCACAACCTTGCACTCATAACTAAATTAAAACAATTATAACAAATAAAACTACTTGTTAATATATGCATATATTTAAACTTATCTTGTTTAAAAGGTCAGTTATCTACAAATCAAATAACAATTTCAGAATTCTTTTAACATAATATTTTTATTATAATCAGGATGCATTTTTACTACCTTACACAGTAGGGTCCATAACCTAAAGATTAATCATTTTCCCATATTTCTTTTTTACTATTTTAAACCAATACAAGGCACAAGAGCCACTCAAGATAGAGGATTACTGAATAAGATTGTTGTATATATATAAGAGGAGAAATTAAGTGCAGATTATGAGGATATGTAGGATAGATAATGGTTGACCCTAGACTTGAAGAGGTTAAGATTGTAGTCATTCAACCTAGAGAGTTACTGAATGAGGTTGTTGTATGAACATAAGAGGAGGAGGAGGTAAGAAGTGCATATTATGAGGATATGTAGGATAGATAATGGCTGATTCTAGACTTGAAGAGGTTAAGATTAGTGTTTGGGGAGGCATTCATGTGGTCATCTTTATTTTAATCATTTCACCCCAAGCAAGCCAATAAAGCCACTAAGATGCAAGGGCTTACTGAGTGTGAAAGAATATGTGAAAAAGAAAAACATCATTAAAGAGGTTAAATAATAAAAAAATGGCATTAAGAAGACAGAAGAAAATGATTGACATTGCATTTAAAGTTTTGAGAAGGCACACTGAAGCTACATTATGCCTGTGGGAAAGTGACTGAAGCAAGATGCTGATAACATTGCAGAATCAGGTAATGACTTCCCAAAGGAGAGGTATTGCTTGGGTTTTGAGCACTTTCAATCCATAATTGCAATGTTATAATAAGGTGTTTATTAGAAATTAAACTAATTCATCCTCGCTAAGAATATTGTTGCCATATCTAGTTTGGTGCTCCTGCTATATATTTAGAGATCCTTGATAAAATTCAAAGAAGTATTTGCAATGTCATTGGTCCTGATCTGGCATTTCGGCTTTCACTCCCTTCCCCACTGCCATAGTGTAGCTTCCTATGGCTTTTCTATAACTATTTTCAGGGTAATTTTTTGGGTGAACTTTCCCCTATGGTACCTAGACTTTATGAATTTAAATGCAGTACTGGGTTGGCAGAAAGGTCTCATCATTTTACAGTTGAAATGTAATTATAACTTGTATGCTAACAGTTTCTTCCATTGCTTGTCTTTCTTGTAGAAATCTTTTCTGGCTTCTTGCTTTCCAGTCAACTTTGATCTTCAAAAAATTAGATACCACAAATAGCACTTTCCTATATGTTCTTTATCTTATCATAGATTTCCTGTTTTTTGTTGGCCGTTTTCAGTGAAAGGTGTTTGAAAGAAAACTTGCTGCCCAAATACATTATATATATATATATACATATATATATATATATATATATATATATATATATATATATATATATATATATATATATATATATACACATATATATATAAAGAATTAATCCATTTTATTTTTTTAATCCAACATTTTTATTACTTAAAACATTATTTTTAGTGGGTACTCATATATAAAAAGAAAGATTTTCTTTTGCACAAAAAATGTCAGCCAGTGTATTTTTGTAGTGTAAGAGTTTTACATGAAGCAATCTTTGTAATTAAAATTAAGAAAATTGATAGCAATAAATAAAATTAAATGTTCAATTTATCTTTTCCTTGTCAAAGTTTTATGAATATGATATCCACTCATCAAAGGATTTAATAGTAAAATTGTGTCATTCCCCAAATATCTAGCTTAGATCAATGTTGTAGTATCTGTGCTTTCTACCTAATTTTACCATGCTATTCAAGCAGCAGAGTTGCAATCAAAATGAACATTTGTCTTCTAACTTTCTGGATGGTCATTTCAGGGCTTGATTCATTTTTTCATTTTATATTTTTCTTTCCATCTGAAGGGAAAACAAAGAAACAGAGTTTCTCTCTTCTTTTCTATAACAATAGAATCATAATATACAGCCATTCCTTACTTAATGATTTTTCATGTATTTTGATAGGTGTTATTGCGCACACAAACACACACACACACACATATATATATGTAAATATAATCAAACAATTAATTTAAATAAATGTATGTGCAAGTGTTCATATACAAATATATAACTTTAAAAAGAGGTGGTACAATCATAAGTCATCTTTTAAGTTAGGAAGCCTTAGAAATTCTACTAAACTAGCCAACCATGTGTGGAAATTAAAGGAAAAAATAAAAAAGATCTGATTGTAAACTGGAAAATTTAAAAAAAAGCAAAACCTTACAACAATCATAGCAACATCTGTAACCTTTTACAACAAGAGAAATTAGCTATAATAACATTTCCAGAACAAAAAAAAAAACTCATAAACGAAAGAGCAGAAATTATGACCCATTGTATAAATACTAAAAAGATTTTTCTGAGTTCATATGAAGTGGGATGAAAAGAAAGTATGCATATTTTATTTAATCCCCCACCAATACATTTCCAAAACACTTGATTTTCCCCTCCTCCTTACCTTCTACCACACCACATGTCATGCACATATTCTTTTATTTCTTTTAAATATAGCATTCATAAATTTTTCATTTTTCAAAAAATAAAGTGTTAGGAAATAAACTCACCGAAAATCGCCTGAAGATACCAAAAAGTTGAAACCATGGTAACGGAATTGAGTGATTTCCTAATTTTCTAAACCTAAGAGCTCTACATGTTAAATTTTTATCTTTTTATATTGCACACTTTTTTAATACTACTGTTTCCTGGTCTAATTA
>OZ010575.1:48461828-48534328 GCA_963932145.1 Acanthosepion lycidas
TACTAGCCTTTTGCTTAAATGTAATACAAAGCCAAATGATTGCTTGAAAAATCATCATTTGGAATCCTGATTTTTTTTTTCTTTTAATCAAGTTCACTCCGAAGCTACTAAGACGCAAGGGGTTACTGAGTGTGGAAATTAGAAAAGATAAACATTACTAAGGAGCGAGTACAAAAGAAGAGTAATCAGGACAGTAGATAATGATTGACCTTGCATTTAAATTTTTGAAGATTAAATTTGGTTGGAAAGCATGTGGCTGGAAGGGAGTTCCACAAGTATGAGAAAAGAAAGTGTTAGCACAGAACTTATGGTTACGTCTAGCCAACTCAATTGTATATCAATGAGACCTTGTCACCAGTTGAGTACTCTGCTTACATTCATAAAGTCTAGCTACCATAGTGAAGAGCTCATCTCAACAATTACCATGAAAGTATTTATAAAAACAGGTCAGGGAGGCAACTTTACAGCAGTGGGGAAAGTAACTGAAACCAAGACACATGACCAGGACCAATAATATTACTGATTCTTCTTTGGATTTTATCAAGAATCTCTACAGCAGGAGCAATGGACCATATGTGGCAGCAAAATTCTAAGCCTGGTTGAATGGTAGGCATAGATATGCAAAGTTTCTGGATGGAAAAATTGCCTAGCACAACACAGTGAACCAACTTCCTCAGCAGCTGAGCAATGGATTCAGTATAGTCTTTCCACTTCATGTCAGCCGAGAATATTAGCCTGGAAAGGCACAATGAGTCACTCTCCTGGAGGTTAGCATCAGCCATGCAGATAAAAGGGGCCCTCTCGGATGATTACTCTGAAATATCTGTCTATATATTTCTGAGGTATTATGTACATTATTTACATTATTCGGACTATTGTCTTCATCTTTGTCATCATATTTATTACAACGTTTCGGCCGTTGTATGCTCCAGGTGGTTGGAATGTCGAACTGAACCCTTTATTTTGCTCACTGGGGTAGACTGTTCTAATTCCATGTGCCATGTTTTAATGGATGCCAGTTATCAGTTATCTCCTGTTAATTCCCCTTCTCTAAATTCTCCACTGCCTTAACCGGGTATTGAACTCACACTCTTTGGGTTCTGTCACTGGATCTAACCAACGCCTTTATCCACTGTGCCATGTGTCCTTGAGCTTAATCAATCTGAGCCTGAGCACTAATTTTTGCATCACTGTCAGGAAACATTCAACTGTGTCTATGAAGGCCACAGCTTATTTTAGAACAGTAAAAAGCCAAATGAAACTAGGAAAATTTTTTTATATCACTCTTCTGAGGGAATTATGTTGATTCTGGTCCTAAGCCTTAGTTTGAAAAGAGAAGGTTAACTGGTTTGTTTATAAACAATAAGGAAAAAAGTTTATGGAATAATTATTGTAAATTAACATTAATTATTGTAGATTAGCTTTCTTCTACCCATACTGACAAACCATCTTCTTAAAAAAAAACAAAAAACAACAAATCATAGTGTGGGGTTGATTGCTTGTTTGGTGAATCTGTCATAGCTCTAGGGTGTGGTTACAATAAAAATAAAAACTTGTCAAAAATGAATAAAGAATCTCTTGAGAAAAATATATAAGTTTTATAAAAGCCTTGTATTCTTAACTTAATTTGAAACTATAGAATAGAAATGTAGGGATTTGTGAACCCTGTATTTTCATTGGAATAAATAGGTGTTCTCTCAAGGAGGCCCCTTGCCTTGAACGCCTTTTGGGACAAGCTCACCCAAGACCTCATTGGAACTTATATATATGATCCTTTGCTAAATATGCTGGAAAAGTGGTCAGTTCCTTGTGCCACTCCAGTAATTACCTCACTCCTCCTGCTTTCGAGAGCTAGATAAGTTAAAAATGGAGTATTGCTGCCATATCTAGGCTGGAGCTGTCCATCTTTACTTTGTAGACTTGATTGAGTCCTAAAGCAGTTATGCAGCCTTGTTTGCTGATGAATTATTTTCCACCCTACAATCCCTTTCCTCACAGACAAAATGTTGCAAGTATCTTGCTACTTTATCACTACTTCCATGGAAAATGGACAAAGTTACCTTCCTTCATTCCACCAGTTCTAACATTCACAGCTAGGACCCATATTACCATGTACACTAGTGAACAACCTTTGTTCCCTTCATATTCCATTGGTGAGCCTCAAACAGCTTCTTCCCACAAACTGCTTTCTTGTGAAGTATACTCCCAAGGGGATGCTTCTCCAAACTCTACAATCTTAACCTGCTCATGTCTAGGGTTAACTGTTCTTTCCCACATATCCTCATAAATTGTGCCTCTTACCTCTTACCACTAACACAACAAATTCCCTCAGTAACCCTCTACCTCAAGTGCCTCTTGGGCCTTATATAGGATCAAGATTAGTAAAAAAAAAAAAGAGAAAAAAAAAGAAAGAAGTGTAGTGATTATCAGCACAGAAAGTGCAACTGGTATGTCAAGATCAAATCCTAAGGTTGTTGCATTTATTTTTGCACAAATATCCTTGGAAAAATAAGAATCCATCTCTCCTTCCTCCAGCTAGGGGTTAATAGCAAGGCAAATTGAGCTCACTAGCTTTGATTGGCAGCCAGTCTAGGAGAAAGATAATTCTGAGTTCAAAACCTATAGAATTAATATATGGAAATCTAGATACTGAGATGTACAACTCCCAGCTACCGTGAAGGAATTTTAGATGATAATCTCAAGCCTTTCTCCAGAAAAAAAAGGGAAGATTTAAAAGAACATGTTATCACTAATATAATTTGGTGAGAGTCAAGAAGATAATAATGCCAAGATGATTATGAAAGTCTCCCAGCCGCTGTGATCCGACAACAGGAAATTATTAAGCATCCTACCAAAAAAGGAAGCTAGTTAACGTACCACAGGCCAGTCTTCAGGCAGAGATGCTGGGGTTTTGAATGTGGTGGGACTGCAAGTGGGTTCTCTACTATGATCACCTTTCAGAGAAACAAATAATTGCTTTGAATAAGTAGTGTTACCAATTAGATTAACTAAATAGATAAAGGTTTCCAGAATTAGTTAACAGAAAGAGTGTGATATCCCATGTATATAACATGAAAGAAAAATAGTTACAACATGGTTGGGTAATTTACTCTCTTCTTGATTTGACAGATATTGCACATTTTGATTCCTATTTATTATTGCAGAGGTTTGAAACAAATTTAATGTCCAAATGTGATCTAAGAACAACTGATCTCTGCTTACTCCAGTACGTACTGGGTTCAACCTAAGAGAGACCAAAGTAAGCTTTGCATTTTATAACACATTAAGACATCAAAAAAGCTAGATATCACAAATAGCTAACCTAGACGATCACCTCAAAGGTACCAAGTGCAGAATCAGGCCTTAAAGGATGTTGGTGGATGCATCAACATAAAGAAGGAAGTGAACCCAGCTGACAACCAGATAACAAGAAGTTATATAAATACCTGAAAAGAAAAATTCCTCATACTCTTGCTAGAAGATTGAGTGTTCGAAGAAAGACTCATAACCACATACCTTTGATTTAATCAATGCTAATTTGGCAGAGTCTAGAAGTGAATAAGAAATTATTTTACAGATGTAAAACTTAATTTTATATTTTTATCACACATTACTATCATTACAATTCTAAACTTTATAGAACTCTTTGATATATATATATATATATATATATATATATATATATATATATATATATATATATATATATATATATATATATATATGCACGGTGGAGTAATGGATATCGGCTTGGATTGAGGAATTGGAGAGCCGAGTTCGAATTCCAGTCGAATCCATTACATTCACTTACGTGCTAATACCCTTGGGAAAGGTATGAATCCTCTTCTTCTCCCTCCAGCTATGGGTAAAATAGCAGGACAGACTGGTTTCTATAGCCTTCGATGGCAACTGGTCTAGGAGAAGGACAATTCTGAATTCAAAACCTGCGGAGGGTTGTTTGGGAACCTTGTGGCATTCGGTGCACCAGGTCTCTGTATTCGTCCCTCCAAAAAGTGTGGATGGTCCTGCACGAGGCCTTCACCACTATAATCAAATCTCATGTGCCGGTGTCGGGCTGTCCGTTTCCTGGAAACTGATCTGCTTGACCCTCATACGTCGAATCTCGACGGAAGAGTCGATTATATATATATATATATATATATATATATATATATATATATATATATATATATATATATATATATTTCAACATCTAGAGCAGATTTTTGCCAAAAAGTGGAAGGATGAAATTGAGAAGTTGCCTGAAAGATGGTAGGAGACAGTGGAATAAAATGATAAATATGATTTTCAACAAAGTTCATGTTGAAAATAGAATGAATTTTTTTTAAAGTTCTTTAACCACTCAGCATCTAATAGATTAGACTATAAAAGATACATGATCAAATAATTAAATGAATATGATAGAATTCTATCAAACATTTAATAGAGTTAATGTTAGAAGATCCAATATAAAATAATGCTCTAGACATTATAGTACTCTTTTAATCACTCACTAGATGGGACACTAGAAGATAGAATATGAAATAATGTTTTGAATATTAACATATTATTTTTATTGTTCAGTACATTAGACACTAGAAGATAGAATATAAAATAAGGTTCTGGACATTATAGTATGGGAAAACAATATATACATTTTTATATATCAGGAACAATTTTAGGGAAAAACTATGACAAAGTGAAAAAAGTTTTTGTGCAACACATTAAGGATGTTATTGGATTAAAGTGATGTTTTTATTGATGCAACTACACAAATGTATGAAGGAAAGCAGACAGTGAGAAATTTTAGCAAAATTTTAGTATTCTTCTTATCATAACAGTTTATACACTAGAAGATAGAATATAAAAGAAGCGTCTGTATATTATATTCTATCTCCCACTTAAATGCAATTTCAATCTATCTATCTATCTATTATGAATTTAATTATTATGAATTACAAATTATGAATTATAAATTAAGTTATGAATTATAAATTTAAATTTTATGAATTTAATCACTATACTACATTGGCGGCAAGGTCTCATTTTACAGATAGATGTAACCGTAAGTTCTATGCTAAGAGTTTGTTACATCACATTTGGAACTCTAATTCTTATATCACATCTGGAACTCTAATTCTGGTTTCTTGCTTCCCTGTCAACATCAAAAAATTTAAATGCATTGTCAATCGTTATTTTCTGTCTTCTTAATTCTTGTTCTTTTATTGTCTTCTCTCCTTAGTAGCATATTTTTCTCATATTCTGTAACACTCAGTAGACCTTTGCATCTTTATTGCCTTGCTTGGGGTGAAAAGTGTACAATACTTTTCACTGTGCAGAGGTACTGCAATCTGATTCTAGAGTGACTAAACAAGGTCTAGTCATTGTAACTGAAAGGGAGAACCTGTGAGCTAATGGAGATCACTGAGCTAGCAAATCATGAAATGAATCTGAAAATGAAGGAAAATCCGGAAAAATATGCAAGACTAGATTATGAAATTTGGAGATATCCATTGAACCTGTCATTACTAGAGTGCTTAGAAAGCCTTGCAAAAAAGGTAATAAGAATTGGAAATCCAAATGAGAAATGAAACCATCCAGAAAACAGGATTAATAAAATCAGTAACAATACTGTGGAGGGTGCTAGTGTATTTAAAAGAATTACTGTTACTTGATCCCCAGAAAGAGTTATGATATACTTTTAGGGTGAAAATTATGCAATTACAGAAATAAAGAATACTGAGAAGAGTGATTCACTACTGAGGAGACTTAATATCCTTTGATACCCAGTGAAAGCTACTCACGCGTCAAGCTGTCTGTCTCACTAATCTACAGACCCCAACCTTTCTATTAATGAACTCTTTTATATTTAATACTTTTTAAAATTGTTATCATTATCTGTCATGTTCAAATTATGGCTACTTCTAGTAGAAGGATGCACCATTCAGAAAAGCAAAAATAGCGGCAGACATAGAACACAGCAATGAGTTTTCCGTGCTAAAATGGCTTCCAAAGTTATTGGATCTCATTCACACTGAGCACCTTTGGGATGTGGTGTAAAGGCAGATTCAACTCCTGGATGTGCAGTGGACCAAACTTGATGAATTACAGGATATAACAAATGAATACTGAAATTTCAAAAGAGCGCTTCCAGAACATTGTCAAATTCATAATTTGAAGAAATAAAGCAATGTTTCCTGTTTTAAAGTAACCTCCATATACACTGGCACTCAATTGGGATGTGGTGAAAAGAGAGATTCAAATCCTGAATGTGCATCCAATTATTCTAGAAGAATTGTGGGATGGCATAATAAAAGTCAGTTATGTGCAATGCTTGATACACACATAGGTGATCATGTATCTTTCGATACATGACTGACAAGACAGATTTTTTTCCTGCAGTAGGTTGCCATTTCTTTCTGTGGTAGACCAGTTTCCATCCAAGGCTATAGAACCCGGTGTGTCCTGCTATTTACCCATAGCTGGGGGGAGAAGAAGAGGATTCATACCTTTCCCAAGGGTATTAGCACGTAAGTGAATGTAATGGATTTGAATGGTATTTGAACTCGTCTCTCCGATCCTCAATCTGAGCCACTATCCATTACTCCACCATCAAGATTGCATAGTCAAGGTCATTCCAAGAAGAATTGAAGTGGTTCCAAAGACAAAAGGGGGTCCAACCCAGTACTAGAAAAGTATGCCTAATAAATTGACTAATGAGTATATATTTTCTGTTCTCTTACACTTCTGTGTTAACTTTTTGCCACTGGATGTTTGTTTGACCTTTTTTGACCTTGGTAAAGTTGCACATTTCAGTATAGGTTTTTCGTTTTAGTTGTGTAGTAAAACACTTTAATCAGTAACTTGAAAGATCGTCATTTGTTCTTTCTGTTTATTTATAAAATAAACAGAAAAAATAAATAAATTAATTGATTTGTTTGCTTATGGCTTATCAATCTTTTGCAAGTTATTTAAAGCCAGGAAATATTTTTACATTTTTGAAAGATGATAATAATCTTTACTGATATTAGTTCTACTAATTAATCCATAGCAGGGGTGAGAAGATGTGAATTCATACTTTTCGCAAAGGGATTTATCTGTATGTGAATATAATGAACCCAACTGGAATTGGAACTCGGCTCTTTGATTTCCAATTCTGAGCTGCTATCCATTACACCATCAACACATTTAAGCTTACAGCCCCTAATATTCTCAGGCAGTCACACATCTAGGTATTGACCTGGTTCGATATTGATTAACTTTGGTATTATATGTGATAACATTTTTCATAACATCATGGTAATATTATAGTCCCATAATAGCCTTTCTATTGGACACCTGGTTACATTATATATAGTCCCAAAATAGCCTTTCCATTAGACACCTGGTTATATTATATATAGTCCCATAATAGCCTTTCTATTGGACACCTGGTTATATTATATATAGTCCCATAATAGCCTTTCTCCTGGACACCTGGTTATATTATATATAGTCCCATAATAGTCTTTCTTTTAGACACCTGGTTATATTATATATATAGTCCCATAATAGCCTTTCTATTGGACACCTGGTTATATTATATATAGTCCCATAATAGCCTTTCTATTGGAAACCTGGTTATATTATAGACCCATAATAACCTTTCTATTGGACATCTGGTTATATTATATATAGTCCCATAATAGCCTTTCTATTGGACACCGGGTTATGTTATATATAGTCCCATAATAACCTTTCTATTGGACACCTGGTTATATTATATATAGTCCCATAATAGCCTTTCTATTGGACACCTGGTTATATTATATATAGTCCCATAATAGCCTTTCTCCTGGACACCTGGTTATATTATATATAGTCCCATAATAGCCTTTCTTTTAGACACCTGGTTATATTATATATAGTTCCATAATAGCCTTTCTTTTAGACACCTGGTTATATTATATATAGTCCCATAATAGCCTTTCTATTGGACACCTGGTTATATTATAGACCCATAATAACCTTTCTATTGGACACCTGGTTATATTATATATAGTCCCATAATAGCCTTTCTATTGGACACCTGGTTATATTATAGTCCCATAATAACCTTTCTATTGGACACCTGGTTATATTATATATAGTCCCATAATAACCTTTCTATTGGACATCTGGTTATATTATATATAGTCCCATAATAGCCTTTCTATTGGACACCTGGTTATATTATAGTCCCATAACCTTTCTATTGGACACCTGGTTATATTATATATAGTCCCATAATAACCTTTCTATTGGACACCTGGTTATATTATATATAGTCCCATAATAGCCTTTCTCTTGGACACCTGGTTACATTATATATAGTCCCATAATAGCCTTTCTCTTGGACACCTTGGTTATATTATATATAGTCCCATAATAGTGTTTCTATTGGACACCTAGTTATATTATATATAGTCCCATAATAGCCTTTCTCTTGGACACCTGGTTATATTATATATAGTCCCATAATAGCCTTTCTATTGGAAACCTGGTTATATTATATATAGTCCCATAATAGCCTTTCTCTTGGACACCTGGTTATATTATATATAGTCCCATAATAGCCTTTCTATTGGACACCTGGTTATATTATATACAGTCCCATAATAACCTTTCTATTGGACACCCGGTTATATTATATATAGTGCCATAATAGCCTTTCTATTGGACACCTGGTTATATTATATATAGTCCCATAATAGCCTTTCTCTTGGACACCTAGTTACATTATATATAGTCCCATAATAGCCTTTCTCTTGGACACCTGGTTATATTATATATAGTCTCATAATAACCTTTCTATTGGACACCTGGTTATATTATATATAGTCCCATAATAGCCTTTCTATTGGAAACCTGGTTATATTATATATAGTCCCATAATAGCCTTTCTCTTGGACACCTGGTTATATTATATATAGTCCCATAATAGCCTTTCTCTTGGACACCTGGTTATATTATATATAGTCCCATAATAGCCTTTCTATTGGAAACCTGGTTATATTATATATAGTCCCATAATAGCCTTTCTCTTGGACACCTGGTTATATTATATATAGTCCCATAATAGCCTTTCTCTTGGACACCTAGTTACATTATATATAGTCCCATAATAGCCTTTCTCTTGGACACCTGGTTATATTATATATAGTCCCATAATAGCCTTTCTCTTGAACACCTGGTTACATTATATATAGTCCCATAATAGCCTTTCTCTTGGACACCTGGTTATATTATATATAGTCCCATAATAGCCTTTCTCTTGGACACCTGGTTATATTATATATAGTCCCATAATAGCCTTTCTATTGGAAACCTGGTTATATTATATATAGTCCCATAATAGCCTTTCTCTTGGACACCTGGTTATATTATATATAGTCCCATAATAGCCTTTCTATTGGACACCTGGTTATATTATATACAGTCCCATAATAACCTTTCTATTGGACACCCGGTTATATTATATATAGTGCCATAATAGCCTTTCTATTGGACACCTGGTTATATTATATATAGTCCCATAATAGCCTTTCTATTGGACACCTGGTTATATTATATATAGTCCCATAATAGCCTCTCTATTGGACACCTGGTTATATCATATATAGTCCCATAATAACCTTTCTCTTGGACACCTGGTTATATTATATATAGTCTCATAATAACCTTTCTCTTGGACACCTGGTTATATTATATATAGTCCCATGATAGCCTTTCTATTGGACACCTGGTTATATTATGATCCATAAAGAAATAGTTTGCATGCTCCAATAAATATAATTTTTTCTAAAGACACTGGTCTAAAAATGATGGCTGATGTAGTTAAAGAGAAGACTTATAAAAGATTTTATTAAAAAAAAAAAAAAATAGGACAATAATTGATCAGTTGATGGTTGCTTGTTTGGATGTGATGGGTTTTTGTTTCCTGATACATTTCTAATATTTTCAAGAATCAAAGAAAAAGAAACTCTATTCAGGCGTAAAACGAAATATTAGTGCCACAAGTCAAGCGCTTATATAAGCTAACCACACACGCAAAAAATCCACTAAAATAAAAAAAATAATTAAATAATAAACAAAAAAAAAAAAAAAAAAAAAAAAAAAGTAGCCCCTGTCCAAATTTCCTACCATCCAGCCCCAACGGTTTCACTTACCTCGTAGACATCGTCAGACGTTGTTTTGGCTTTCGCACCCAGCGAAGAGCTTTTGCATCCATGGCTTATCTTTTCTACTGAGTGTTCTCCTCGGTCAGGTCTGGCGGGCAAAGTTCGGGAGACCTTTTCCGAATCAGTCTTCACAGTCACAGAGCCCCCTGATGATTGGGAATGGGTTGACTGGCGAGAGCACCCAACGTGTCTCTGTTCGTCAGCACTTTTGTAGTTGGGGTTCACATCTTCTCTGTCGGCTGTCCTTCCGTGATCGTTGTATCTTATAATCGATATAGATACTACGGCTGTAATCGGCACTGACACTGTCACCGACACTAACACAATCACAATAACCAAATAGAGCTGAATTTTATCGTCGGGCAATATATTAACGGCATTTAACATCTCGGTCGTCTTATTACTTACAGTCAGTTTCAGAAACATTGTCGTTGTCGCCGAAAGGACCGGCGTTCCGCTATCTTTGACCATAAACTCCAGGTCGTACGGCCCCGCGTCTTGCTGATTGACAACTCGTGTAAATGATAACAAGCCGGTGTATTGGTTAATTGTAAATAACTGTTTGTCATTGCCAGCTATGAGGTCATATTTTAAAAATGCGTTTTCTTGGCTGTCACTGTCGGCAGCTTTCAAAACCGAAATATTTTTCGTTCGATGCGGGTAGTACACGATGTCCATCGTATACGGATTCACGCTGGGGAAAGTAAAGTACGGTGCATTATCATTTTCATCTCTTACTTCAACTATCACACTAACCGAGTTATTCAGAGACGGAATTCCATTATCCTTGACCAAAACTCGAAACTTATAAATATCTTGGAATTCGTGGTCCAGGGATATTACCGTCGTGATCTGTCCGTTTTCTGAGATCTGAAAAGGTAAGAACTGCTGGGTGTTGGTTGTGACTAAGGAATAAGTCAGTTTACCCCCGAACCCGAGGTCAGGATCTGTGGCGTTGATGAACCCCACCGGATAATTTGACCTCTGGTTCTCACGGATCGAAAATTTAAACGTCTCTTTAGAGAATTGTGGACGCACATCATTGGCGTCCATTACTTTGATAGAGAACCTGCTCTCACTGTGAAGAGGCGGAGATCCTTTATCTTGACACACGATGGAAATATCGTGGTGGTCCTCTGTCTCTCGGTCAACCGGGTTTTTGACAATTATTTTGTATTTTTTCTTGCCCAGACTCTCTAGTTTGTATTTTTCATGTTGCAGGTCACAGTTGACCTCCCCGTTTTGCCCTATATCGTAGTCTATAACTTTTACATAAGCAATAAAACTGCCAACTTCGATATCTTCGGATATGGCGGCCGTGTTTCCCGTCGATTCGGAGACAAAGTTTACAAATATATTCGGTGCCCTGTTTTGCGTGTTAATCACATTGACCAAAACAACGGCTAGGCCACTAAGAGGGGAATCACCGCCATCTATTGCCGTTACGAACAATTTGTACATTGTATTTTGGTTCGAAGGCAATTTATGTCGCAAATATATATCCCCTGTTACTTCGTCTAATTCAAAATGAGTTCTGACGTCCTTCGACGTCTGTGGACTAAAATGATACGTAATATGACCATTTTCCCCGGCATCTAAATCTGTTGCTGAGACAACGACAATTGAAATGTCTCCATAGTCCTTATTTTTAATGGATACGTTATATA
This sequence comes from Acanthosepion lycidas, assembly GCA_963932145.1. NCBI lineage: Eukaryota > Metazoa > Mollusca > Cephalopoda > Sepiida > Sepiidae > Acanthosepion > Acanthosepion lycidas. The sequence continues at coordinate 48,473,695 of OZ010575.1, forward strand.
TATCTAAAGTAAATACTGGGGGGTTATCGTTAAGGTCCGTCACTGTAATGTGAACGTCTAAGATGCTCTGTTTTTGCGGTATCCCGCCATCTTTGGCAATCACTTGAATCATATAAGAGTCTTTAATTTCTCTGTCGAGTTTTTCCTCGACCGATATACTTAGTTCGGGGGTGCCGAATGGGATGCTACGCACTGATAATGAAAAAGGCTCGTTATTGCTTCTTTTCAGTTCATAAGTGATTTTTGAATTTAAAGCCCCGACGTCCCTGTCGATGGCGTTGGGGATTGATTTTCTGAGCCCTTTGCTGACCCCCTCGGAAAACTGAATGTCAATTTGTTCTTCAGGAAATTCTGGTTCATTGTCGTTGACATCTTCGATAATCACTTTGATGTTGACAATGCGCATGAACGACTTGGCTTTTCGGACAGCTACGTCAACCATTTTGAAACACTCCATCTTCCGTTTGCAAATCGACTCAGCGTCGAGTATCTGGGCGGTATACAATCTTCCTTTTTGCTTGGAGACCCTGAACAGCTGTGAGCTGCTTGTGGCATTCTGTTGCAGGAGGGTGAATGTAATGAGGTTGTGGTCACGCAGGGGGATATTGTCTAGCAAGTGTGTGTCGGCAGAGATATCACCAATGAAGGTACCAGGGCTTTTCCCTTCCTGGATGTTGTAGGTGAGGTCCACCCCAAGACAGCTGTGGATGATGGACAGGAGCAGTACGTACCCTGGTACCAGCATATTCACACTTGCTATTGTTGTAGTGCCTAAGATTAAATTTTGTCTTCTTCCTGTCCACTCGTGTATCATGAAATCGCTTTATTCCTAAAAGGTTAAAAGAAGAAAAAAATATGGTGAGAAGTATGAAAGCAAAAGAAAAGAAAAAAACAATTTTTAAAAGTTAATACTTTAATGGCAATGGCAATATTAACCGTTTCCTTATAAGGAAATATTCACCATTCAGTGACGGAACAGTTAGTGTTACTGTTGGTCGAAGTTTATAAATATTTCTATATTTCTCAGATGAGGTATTATGTACACTATTTACATTATTCGGACTATTGTCCTCAGCTTTGTCGCCATGTTTATCACAACGTTTCGGCTGTTGTACGCTCCGGCCTTCTTCCGGAATGTCGAACTGAACCCTTTATTTCGCTCACTGGGGTAGACTGTTCTAGTTCCACGTGCCATGTATAATGGATGTCAGTTATCTCCTGTTAATTCTCCTCTCAAACTTCTCCACCGCCTTAACCAAGAATTGAACTCACACTCTTTGGGGCCAGTCACTGGATCTAACTAACGCCTTTATCCACTGCTTGAAGGACACGTGGCACAGTGGATAAAGGCGTTAGTTAGATCCAGTGACAGGACAAAGAAAATTGCTTTTGGGAACGAGTACTATGGAGTAATGAAACAAAAATTAAGATTTTTGGACATAATGATATACAGATTTGGCGCAAGAAAGGCAAGGCTGTAGTGGATCTAAGAAGGTTGCGTGAATATTTATGATTGTGCTGCAAATAAAATGTGCAATATCCACAAAGCATAAATGATAAGAAATGGCCAAATGGTAACGATATTTAATCACGACATAAAATACATGTTTGAAACAACAAATTAAATTTTATATACACAATTTCTTTGTTTGTAATGATGTGTGCAAAAGTGTATTTTAGAGAAAAAGTTCTTTGCTGTTTCGGAAATGTTCAATGTCTAAAAAGTTGTCTGCCTTTGACTAAAAAGGTTGAATTTAACTTAGACAAAAGATTTTTCCATGAAAGATATTAAGTAAAAAAGTTTGTTGTGTAAATTTTTCTAATCTCTCATAAAGAAAGTTTGTTTGGCGACACATAATTCCCGTGTGTATCTTTCGCGTGTGTGAGTCTCAAATGCAACGAAAATTCGTTTGCTACTTCTATTTATAGTTTTTTTAACAACCAAACAGCTCAACGGGGCTTGGTAGCTGATGCAAATTTTTCTGAGAAATGTGTGGGCGAATGTTATATTTTTATTTTTTAACCAATAGGATTTCTTGAAACATTTAAATTAGGGATGAATTTGAGAAAGATTTTTTTTTACGTCGGCTGAGCCTACTTTTCCACAAATTTTGACTGTTTTGTTATGGAAATTTCTCGAAGCTTATTTTATATTTAACAACCAATGAAATTCAAGAAAATGTTTGAAATTGAAATGAGGGTTACTGAAAGGCCTGAGGGAGCGTCTGCAATAGGGATTTGCTAGTCGCCCTAGTAGTGTATCCGCCAATACAAGTGACCAGCTATTATATATATATACATATATATATATATATATATATATATATATATATATGTAAGTCTTGTAGTTATACTTTAATTACTTTTTATTATTGTTTTTGGTTGCTATAGACATAATGTCTCAGCTACCAGTGATCTCCTGGCCATCATTTGGTATACAATGTTTGGTTGATTTAGGATACCTGTTGATTATTGCATTATTTTGTACCTTTCATGCCAATTAACCAGTGTTTCACTATCTCAACCAGGGATTGAACTCATGACCATTAGATTGTATTAACACATATATAACCAACACTTATATTCACTATGCCATCATCTGAAAGGACATTGATGAATGCCTAATAATAGCATAATAATAATTTACAGAGAACTAAGACCAATCTCTCTTAAGCTCAAACAAAAATGAATACAGTTTGCCAGCCACTGCCACTGATTGGACAAGGAAATCAGCTCATCCTTAATACTATAGCAACCTTCTGGAAGTGTCTTCACATGAAAATTGATTTTCCAGACACCATAGCATGGGACTCTGGATTGGACATTGGGGATCTGGGGACAGCAATATAGGACTAAACATTGTGGAAAAGGATTGTCAATGGAGTTCCAACCAACAATATGGAGGTCGAAGGATGATGATGATGACGATGACTAGAGGGTATGTGACTGAAATTTGCCTGTTATGACACCCATAACAAACAAGATGAGAAAAATAGTGAACAATAATTAAATGTATATTAACAATTACTCATCTCAAAAATGAAATTGATATAACCATAAGTTCTATGCTAAGTTTCTTCTCTTGCACATTTTGTTTGGTGGAACTCTCTCTTTTATCTGTCTATATTTCTGAGTTGAGGTATTATGTACACTATTTAAATTATTCGGACTATTGTCCTCATCTTTGTCTTTTCAAAAAGAAATCAGAAAATATCTTTTTGAATTTGTAGCTCTGATGAATTGGATCATGATTACTATTCCAATGTAATAAATTATAACCATGGAATATTAGTGTTTGAGCCTTTTATATCATTTTCTTACTTACATTGAGTTCTACCTGGATTCAATCCTCTTGGGAATTTATGTATATAAATATAAATATATGTATATATATATATATATATATATATATATATATTTATTTATATACATAAATTCACAAGATATATATATATATATATATGTATATATATATATATTGACAACTAATATTATCAATATATATATATATATATATATATATATATATATATATATATATATATATATATCATTAAATAATTTAGACAGTTTTTGTCTACTTATTTTTAATACGATCCTTTCATAATTATGGACAAGTTTCTTAGTATCTTTATTAAAGGTAGAAAGAAAATTATCATATTTATGTATATTCATTTTATTCCAAGTAATTTTGATATTAGCACATATCGTCATCAGGGCCTTGTTTTCTCTAAGGCAAAAATTATGTTCATCATTTTTGTAAGACAAAATTGTTGTGTTCATCATTTTTACATGCAAAGTGACAAACACTAAGTTTATGTACCGTACAATTTTTTAATTTTATCATGTAGGCATGTCTTAATGAAAACATGCTGCCAAAATATATGCAATATATATATATATATATATATATATAACTATAAAAGTGGACATTGAGGTCAACACCTAGCAGCAACAGTCTGTTTCATGCAGGGTGTCAATCTCAATATCCACTTTTATATTTATATACACTCTATCTGTGATATTGAGCACTTTAATCCATAAAAATAGCATACCTTTGTTATGGATAATCAAGAGTGGTCTCCCTTTGTTTTGTTACTCTCCTCTTTGAGAGAACTATTTCTGTTTACTGGGACTATAAATGGATACTATACGTGAACCTTCTCAGTTGAATAAAACTTTTTTAAACCCCACACTTGTGTACTTTGGTCATTACAACCTTAAAACTATATTTTCATCATATATACAGTGCTGTTCGATAAAAGTGACTCACCTGATTTTTTTTACTAAATGTTCTCTTCACTGATGAAATGAAAGTTGAGCTAAATTCAAAGGATAAGCGATCTAAAATCCGAAGAAGAAGCTTTGAAAGCTCTTTGAATCCGTTCAGTATAATGTTCTGGGGATGCTTTTCTTTTCATGGAACTGGTTTCTTAAAACCTATTGAAAAGACCCTCAGGAGCGAGGAGTACAGGAGAATTTTAGAATCTTGTCTGCTCCCTTCTGCTGAAAGGGTGCAAATTGACCCCACCAAGCTCATTTTTATGCAGGATAATGCTCCCTGTCACAAATCAAAATTGATGAAGGAATACTTTGATGAGAAGCATGGCCACCCCAATCTCCTGACCTCAACCCCATAGAAAACTTATGGAGCATTATAAAGCACAGGCTCTCGAGAAAGCAGTTGAGCAACAAAGAGGATTTGATTGTGAGTTTCATATTCGAATAGAATTCAATGCTTGGAGATGAGATTTGCCAGAACCTAATCAAGTCACTGCCAAAAAGGGTTGAAAAGGTTATTCAGAATAAAGGAGGTCCCATAGATTATTAAATATTTCAAACTATATTACCTATTATAAATAAATTATACCTCTATTATTCTTTATTTAAAGCTGTTCAGTTATATTTCTATTGATTACTAGTTGCAGGAAATAAGTGAGTCACTTTTTTTGCACAGAGTTTTTCCCTAAATCTCATTTATATCCAAAATTATAATTATCAATAGAATACCTTAGGGTGAGTAAACTTTTTTACTAAGTGGTTGGGAAGGGGTCTTTATATTAGTAAGATTAAAAATTAGTCTGACCACAAAAACAATAGGCAAAAAAATTTTTAAGTAAAAAAAATCAGGTGAGTCACTTTTATTGAACAGCACTGTAGATATATATATAGTCATAAATATATATATATATATATATATATATATATATATATATATATATATATATATATAGTGGAAAAAGTTTTTGTGTGCCAAATTTTGTCCTTTAGGACTTTATTGGACTAAGTTTGTTTACATTGATGCAAATATACATATGCATGAATGAGAGATGCTTGTTAATTTTAAATTTTAAATTTTTTTCTTACCTTTCACCATTCTTGGCCAATCATCTCTTATCAAGATGTGGGATACTTAATAACCCAAAATGAGGGAAACGAAAAGAAAAAGAATCCAAATGTAATCAGTTAGATTATATTAGCCAAAACACATAATAAATAGAAAAAAATTTAAAAAAAAGACTATTTTTAAATTTTAAATTCCAAGCATCTCTCATTTGTGTGCATGTGTAATTGCTTCGATGCAAACATAAACTTAAGCCCAATGATGTCTTAAAGGATGAAATGAACCACACAAATATATATATATATATAAAGGTTAATGGTCAGAGTTGAATCAGATCAGGGAACAGTAGTATTAAAAAGTGCTCAATTCACGTGATAAAAAATAAGTAAAAATAAAAATAATAATAACATGTAGAGCTTTTAAGTTTAAAAATAAGATGCTCAATTAAAATACACAATATAAGTAAAGACGTGTTTGGTAATCCATATGGATAATTCCAGGGAGGATATAATCCAGAGAGCTCAATGCAAAAACAGAGCAAATATTAATTATGTTAAGAAACAGACAACTTTAACGGTTCATAGTGATTATAATTTCTTTCCTTAGAATCAAAACTCGATCTTAATTCCTCAGATGAACCATTTTCATATATCTTATGAAAATGGTCGATCTGAGGCATTAGAATCGAAATAAATTATAATCACCATGAACCCTTAACTGTTTCTTAATATAATATATATATATATATATATATATATATATATATATATATATTGGATGATTACATTTGTTTTCCAAGCACACCCATCCTACTCGGGCAGCTAGCCAATCCTTGTCACAGCCACAAACTTAACCCAGTGAAATCTTTTCCACTTTTTCATACATCTTTATCCCAAAATTGTTCTTGATATATGAAAATTTATACATTGTTATTCGATATATATATATATATATATATATATATATATATATATATATATATATATATATATATATATAGTAATGAAAAACAAACCACTTTAATGTACCATTACAATAATTTATTTCACCTAAATCCTTTTTTAAGGATTCAGGATCATCAGGTAAATCTTCCAACAACGAATTGAGAAAAAAAATGATGATCCTGAATCCTTAAAAAAGGATTTAGGTGAAATAAATTATCGTAATGGTACATTAAAGTGGTTTGTTTTTCATTACATATTAGCTCTGTCCTAACATTGAGCTCTCAGGATTTCATCCTCTTTGGATTTACCAATTCGGTTTACCAAGTTCCTTATAACTTAAATATATATATATATATATATATATATATATATATATATATATATATACATATATATATACATATATATTTTTATATATTTATATTTTTTTATATATATATATGTATATATATATATATACACACACACACACACACACACACATATATATATAGTTTTCTTTAAATATGGTATGTTCTTTTAATACCAAAATGAAGAGAAAGTTCAATTTGGATCAATTTGTTTTTCAAACAATGAGAAAACATGGGGGTGTGGAATTTATGTTATCCAAGAAAGTTAAAAGAAAATGAATGCATAAAGTAAAAAGGAGAAATAATAAAATTAAAAAAAAACAAAATTAAAATATAAAACATAAACAACTATTTTTTTTTTTCTTCTCTATAATTTGATTGGACTAATATCGACCAATCTGAGGATGCTGCTCCCCCAGCTGTGCCAAAGACTCATCTCATACATAAAGGAATTCAAAAAAAAAAAAAGTAAAAAAAAAAAGCAAGAAAAAATTCTCCTTTTTCCTTTTGTCTGACTAAAGACAATAACCTACTTTTTCCCTTTTCCTTCAACACATTAATTTATTGTTTCAAACTATGATTAATGGAGAGAAAAAAAGACAGAACTCTTTTGAACAACAGTAATATAACATGTTACTTTGAAGCCAATTATCGTATTACAATTTTTATTAAATGAACAAGACTAATTCTAAAAGTATTTAACCCCTTTTATTGTCTTCTTGGATAAATTGTTAAAGTTCTTTTCAAACTGATTACCTTTGACTTTTTAGAATGTTTTTTGATAATTTATTCTAAACTAGACTCTATTTCCAACCATTTGATTAATTTTAAAATTGTATGTTTAGCCAGAATCAAAGAAGTGTCCTCCTTATTTATTTTTTAGCTTTACTCATATAGATTTTTTTAAATTTTATTTCACTATTTTGATTATTTTCTATTTTTGCTATTTTTATGCTTATGGATCAAATAAAGATTGATTGAGTGATTGATTGATTGGAACAAAAAATGGCGCTGACATTCTTTAAGAATTCATTTTAAAATTTGTCAAAAATTTAAATAATCAAACTCTTTAGTCAGTTTTAGATTCTAAGAACATTGTCTTTTAAAGAGAGAAGAGTTTGTTTTTTAACAGATATGAATTATTTAAGACTAGTTTTGTTTTAATTTTTTTTTTTTTTCTTGTAGAAAAAGATTTCAGCAAATTTTAGAAATAAGATATTTAAAGCATAGAATTAAAGAATAAATCTGAAATTATTTTCCATATAATAATATTTTTTCCTTTTCTAACAAAAGAAAAATTTTAGTCATTATCTTGAAATTGTTTGCATTCTCTGAAATAAAACCCTCCTTCCATTTTAAAAAATACCTTTTATTTAAAAAATGAAACAAAGAATTTTTTGAAATTTATATAAGAGAAAAAAATGACTGATAAACTTAAAAAATTCTTTTATGTGATCACATGACTCTTTCCATTTTTTTTTATTTATTTTTTTTCAATGCTGGAGCTTTTAACTATTTTATGTTAAAATTAAAATGGTGGCAGCAGTGGAATTAGTAGTAATAGTGGCAGTGATGAGAAGTTTGACATGAACAGAATGCGAAAAATTTTTGTAGTGGAATTTTGTCACTGTTGTGTTGTTTGCTACACTTACTGCTGCTGTCTCCATGAGAAGTTTTCATTTCTGCAATTGGGGTACATTCCTCTCAAAGAAGTGGGGGAAAAATGAAGAATTCTTTATTCCTTATCTTTTGTCTGTCTTTGCTAATCTTCATTTTTACCTTTAATTTTTTTTTTTTTTTAATTTATATTCTTTCTCCTTTTCATTCTTTTTTTTTCACCTTTTCTTTCTTTTTCTCTCTCTCTTTCCCTCTCTCCCCACATTTACTTTTGCACCTGTCTATTCTCTCTCTCTATCTCTCTCTTTTGTTCTTAAATTCTTTCTATTTCTCTTTGCTTTCTTGTTTTTTTTTTTTAGTTTCTTTGTAAACATTTCTTACAGAGACTTACACACTCTTTCAAAAGCCTTCTTTCTTTTCACTTTTCAACTTAGCCTCTCACTCTTTCTCGCTCCTTCTCACTTTTATTCCTTTTTCTTTTTCTCCCTCTCACTTTTCCTGTTTTCTTTTTTGATTTCTCTTTAATCTCTTTCCATCCTTTTTCACACAATCTTTCTCCCTCCTTCTTACTCTTTCTCTCTCTCTCTCTCTCCTCAACATTTCACCTGTTTTCATTTTTTTTATTTCTCTTTATTCTTTTTCCCTGTAAACAAAATTTCCTCATCATCTGTTTGCTTACACTCTCTCTCTCTCTCTCTCTCTCTCTCTCAAGCTTTCTGCTACTCTTTCACTCTTCCTTCTCATAATCACTTAGTCTTTCTTTCTCCTCTTTTGCTTTTTCTCACACTTTCTTCTTACCTGTAATTCTTTCTTTCTTCTTTGCTTTCTCTCTTTTTTTCTTCTTACATTCTTCTCCCATCTCATTATTTTTAAAAATTCTGTATCTTTTACTTGCTAACACTCTCTCTTATTTTTTTCTTTCCCAGTTACTCCTTCTCCTTCTCTCTCTCATTTTCTGTTTTTTACTTTTTTCCCCTTTCTCTCAACTGTTTTCTGTTCTGAAATTCTTTCAACTTCCATTGCTTTTTTTTTCTCCTTCTTGGTCTTTATTTCAAAATTTCTGCTTACTTACATTTTCTCTTATTCTTTCAATTTCTCCTTCATCCTTATTCACCCTCCATCTCTTTCTCTCCCTCTCTTATTGCTTTTCTCCCTTTCTCTCTCAATTTTTTCACGTTTTTTTCTCTTTTTTATTCTTACATTATTCTTTTCTTATCTCTCTCATTCTTTGTGTTTTAAAAAATGTTCTCTAACAACTCGCTAACTCACAATCTTCTCATTCTTTCTCTCTCTCTCATTTTTCACCTTCCCTTACACTTTCTTCTTTTACTCTTTCTTTTACTTTCTCACTCTTTCTTCTTTCTTCTCACTCTTAAGCACACTTTTTCTTTCCCTATTTCTTTCTGTTTCTAACTTTCACCTTTTCTCTCACTTTTTGTTAAACATTTTTTTTTATTTCTTATTACCTTCTTTCTCTTCTTCTTTGTTTTATTCAGAATTTTCTTTATCTCCTGCTTCCTTTCTTTCACACACACTTTCTCTTTCCTCTTATTCTTCCCACCCTGTTATTCTTTCTCCCTCTTTCACTTTTACTCCTCTCTCTCTCAATTTCTCTTTCCTTCTTGCTTTTTTGTCCCTATCATTTTCTTTATCTCTTTTTCATTTGTGTTTTTTCTCTTTTTTGTTCCTATATTCTTCTTATTCCTCTTCTTTTCTCTCACTTTTTTTTTTAGAAAATTCTCTATCCTTTACTTAGTAACACTCTCTTTCACTTCTTTTCCATCCTCCTCACTTCTTCTCTCTCCCTGTCACTCCTTTTCTGTCTCTTTCCTTCTCAATTTCTTTTCTACATTCCATCTCAATTTTTCACTTAGCTTCTCATTTTCTCTTTATCCAACTCATTTTTTTCTTCTAACTCAATTTCTTAACCTTCTCTCACTTTTTTAAACTTCCATCTTGCTCTCTCTCTCTGACATTTTCATTTATTTTATTTCTCTCTGCTTTTATTTTTAATCCCCCTCCCTCTCTCTCTCCCTCCCCCTCCCCCTCACTCTTCATTCATTTTCATTTTAACCCCCCACTCTTCATATGCTTTCTTTTCTTTTCCATTTCTTTTGTTCTCTTTCATCTATTTTCTAATACTCTCTCCTTCTCTCTCACTTTTCACCTTTCCCTCTTTCTCTTTTTAGATAGCTTTCACTCAAAATCTTTTCCCCGCACACCTAAACTGAATGCAAGTACACACACACATGCATGGACTCTCCCATCAATTTCAACATATAAGTGAGGGCCCAACAGTTCAGTTTTAGAACTACACAGATGATTTGATTATGGTGGTGAATGCTTCTGTAGAATTGGCCACATTTTTTGGAATAACTGATAACAGAGAAATGGTGCACACTGTGTCAAAATATTTTCCAAAAGGCTCTTCTCAGGTTTGAATTCAGATTTCTCCTCCTAGACTAGCAACAACCCCTGGCAAGAGATCCCAGTCTACCCTGCTATTTAACCCATAACTGGAGAAAGATGGATTCACGCCATTACAAAGGTCATTAGAGCAAAATGAATGAAACTGGATTAGCCAGAATTTGAACTCAGCTCACCAATTCCATTTTACAGGCTGATAAAATTAATTTAATAGATGGTATATATTATACAGGGTGTGGCAGAAATACCTCCCACATAATGGTAAGACACCCTTGCTACTAATGTCTTACCATTATGAAGACACCCTTGCTACTAATGTCTTACCATTATGTAAGATGTATTTCTGGGAGGTATATGTGGAAAGTATTTCTGCCACACCCCGTATTAAGTTAAAAATTAATTATATTTATATAATTTGAAATAAAATATCTTTACTTAGTTTGCTTATAAAAATCTTGGTAAATACTGTTATTTTTCAAAAGATACTATTTAGTCATTAAAAACGTAAACATTTATAAAAGCAAAGAATAATTTCATGAAGTAAGTCTGAACAGGACTGGGAATACATAATGAATACGTAGAAAAATAGAACCAATGGTTCATGACGAATGATTAGTTCATAGCCAGAACCTGGTTTCACGAATACTGAAAATGTATATGAACATGGAGAAACCCAGGAGGAGAAGCAAAGAATCAAACTGACTACATAATGACTAATAAGAGGTTCAGGAATAATGTTTTACACTGCAAAATATACCTGTGCAGAGTGTGAGAGTGACCATCTACCAGTGATATGTCACCTTAGAGTGAAACTACCAAAATCAAAGAGGGCCTAGATAGCACCCAAATTGCCATACGACAGACTCCTGAATGAACCAAATTTAAAGGAGAAGTATATAGACAGCTTTAAAAGCAGATACAATAAATAAAATGAGAATGGAAATTCTAAGTGGGGCACATTAAGAGAAGCTTCAGTAACATCATCGTAGGAGACCATCCCAAAGAAAACTAAAGGTAAAAAAGAATGGATAACAGATGAAATTCTTGACATGATGAAAAAGAAACAGAAAACAATACCAAGGTGTGGCACAGAATATAGGACACTGCATAAAGAAATCAGAAACAAATGCAGGTAGGTAAAAGAGGAGTGGATCAATGAAAAGTGTGCAGAATTAGAAAGATGAATATTACAGATAAAGCAGATATAATAAGAGAACTAGTAGGACAAAAGACATGCTCGTCAACAGGATGCATTAAATCCAAGGAGAGAACACTGATAACAGGGAAAGAAAAAATATTTCAGAGATGGAATGAATACATCATAGAACTCTTCCATGATGAAACAGGACAACCTGCAATACACAGAAAGATCAAAGGGCCAGAAATATTAAAATTTGAAGTGAAATCAGCACTGGACAAATTGAACAAAAACAAAGCAGAAGAACCAGATGGAATTGTAATAGAGATGCTGGCAGCCTTAAATGATTTCAGTATTTACAAAGTTACAGACATAATAAATGAAATATACAACAGCGGTGATATACTGGAATACTGAAAGAGATCCAGTTCGTAAAGCTGCCTAAGAAGCCAGGTTCAAACGAATGCAGACTCCATTGGGCAAACAACCCAATGAGCCACATAACAAAACTTCAAATTCTGATGAATAGAATGCACAGCAGAATCAGACCAGAAGTAGGACAAGACATTCGAACAAGGAATGTGATATTTATGCTCGTAATGATATCAGAAAGAGCAATTTAAATGCAGAAGGATATTTATGTATATTTTATAGATTATGCAAAAGAATTTGATAAAGTACACCATAAAGAACTATTGGAACTGGTAGATAACCTTAACATATTTGGGTAGGATATTAAATAATATAATACAGAACTTATACTTAAACCATCTGTATGCAGAAAGAAAAAGAATTCAGTAAATATAAAAAAAAAATGAGTGTAAGGATGTATCTTCTTACCAGATTTATTCAACCTTTACAGTGAGAATTAGATGTCCTATTTTTAATGGCAGCCACAATCTTAATATTAGATATACAAATGACACAGTGTTGATAGCAGACACAAAAAGGAAATTACAGGAAACTCCTACATAAAGTAATAAAGGAAAGTAAGAAGAAAGGACTAAACATCAATTTTAAGTAAACAGAATCGTTTATCAGCAAAACATGCAAATTATAAATTGGTGACACCAAAATCAAGCAAGTACAAAAAATTTAAATATCTAGGAAATGATTTAACCGAGGACAGAAAATGTAACACTGAAATCTGAAGGTACATTGAAATTGCCAAAGCTGCCTTGCAAAAGCTAAGCAAAGTATAAAGAAACAGGAAAATTTCTTTAGAAACAAAGAACTGTCTATATGGCATGAATGCTGGACAATCTCACATTTAAAGAAAAGGCTTGAAGCAACAGAAATATGGTTTTACAGAAGGATCCTGAGAATACCATGGACTTAACATGTGAGCAATGACAATGTTTTAGAGAAAGTGGAAACAAAATGAACACTCATACTTAGCATGAGAAAAAGACAGTTGAAATTTCTAGAGCAGATAATGAGGAAGGAAGACATAGAAATTTTCACACCAACAGGACATTTTAAAAGCAAGAGGGGGACAGAGGAAAGCAACACATAACCTAACCTACTTCAGTCACTTATGTGCCATGCATGACGCATGCTTAGGCGATCATATATCTTTCGATATATGACTGACAAGGCAGATTTTTTTTTCCTGCAGTAGGTTACCATTTCTTTGTGTGGTAGACCAGTTGCCATCCAAGGCTAGAGAACCCAGTCTGTCCTGCTATTTACCCATAACTGGGAAAAGAAGAAGAGGATTCCTACCTTTCCCAAGAGTATTAGCATGTAAGTGAATGTGATGGATTCAACTGGAATTCAATCTCTGCTCTCTGATTCCACAATTCGAGCCACTATCCATTACTTCACCATGCCTCCTACTTAACTTACTTGTGTAAATTGTGTAACTTGTTTTGTTAGAATAGTGATTAAGTGATTTAACAAAAAAAACAAACTTTATTAAGAACTATAAAAAACTGGAAATTGTAGAGAAGACATTATTGTTCATGTAGAAGAAGAATAAGAAGTGTGAACATCATCTTGTAAAGCTGATCAGATAACATAATTTTGTATTTTCATTCTTTTAAAAATCAGTTGGCTTACAGAATTAATAAAATATCAATTTCATATCTGCCATCTTAGGTTATTTACTGTTGGCACTCCTCAGGGCTCCCCTTTGTCCCATACTCTTTCTGCTTTATATCAGTAATCTGTCATATCTATGTAGATGACACAACAGTGTATGGGTGCACCTCTAAAAATCTAGATGACCAGATCATGGAAGCTGATTTCTCCTCTGACATAGCTCTAACAGCTCAATGGAAAAAACTGGATTGTAATATTCAATACTTTCAAAAGAAAACTAGTAATGTTTCATCATCATTGAGCAGACCCTGAATTTTTGCCTATCATGATGAATGATTGTTCTCTCAAGGTAGAAGGAAATGAAGATTATGAGGATAAGGATGATAGCAGAAGAGGAATGATAAAAAGAACAAAAATTACTTAGAACAATAGAAAAAGGGAAGTTACAGAGAGCCACAAACAACCACATCCTAAAAGAACATAGCATATAAAAGAAGAAAATTTGTTTATTAAATATATAAATATTTATAAGTGCTAAGAGGTGAAAATCACTTTTTCCTTAACAAACTAAGTTTGAACAACACCTTGTAAAGTTTATCATTTCACATACTTTTATATTTTCATTCTTTTAAAAAATCAGTTGGCTTGCAATATTATCTTAAGAAAATATCAATAACATATATTCCGTTATTTTTGATGACATAGGTGGAATTGGTGGTTACAATATATCAGCACTTGTGAGGTTATTTGAAGTTGAAATATGTTTTTTTTATTACACTGGAATTTAGTAGGTAAGCATTGATCAGGTTTGAACCTGAGTCTGTAGGTAAGAATATTTTGGTTTTATACTTGAGTCTATAGTTAAAGTTTAGTTAGTTTTGCAGTTGGAAAACTGAAGGAAAAAGCAAATAAAGAAGACAATGACTAACAAAGACTTTGCACGTGCCAAAAATTATTGTGGCTCATAAGGTGAATATTTAAAAATGTTACATTCTCACAAATATGAAATTTTGCTGGTAACATGGAAATTTTCAACCATCAAAAAGAATACACAAATTGCTTTACTGAAGGGGGAATGGTTTTGATCCTACAATTGTTGTATAGTTGAGTGTGGGTTTTCTGTGATGGACAAATGTTAAGAGCATGAGAGATAGAGAAGAGAACAAGATGATGATGATGTTGAAAGAAGAAGAGATTTATTGTTGCCAAAGTGAACATCAAAGAACCAATGAGAAAAACAGTGAAACTGATTCTCTCACAAGTGAACACAAACTACAGTTTTATACTAATATCTATAGATAAACATTGGTCAAGTTTTTACTTGAAACTACAAGTAAATATTGTCATATTTATATTGGGGTCTATAAGTAAGCACTGGCTGGTTTTATACTTAAGTCTATAGATCAACATTGGTCAGTAATATACTGGGTAAAAATTGGTTGGTTTTATACTAAAGTCTCTAGGTAAGTATTGGTTAGGTTTTTACTTGAGTTTATGCATAAATGTTGGTAAGTATTGTACTAGAGTCTTTAGGTAAATATGGGTCATGTTTATATTGGAGTCTATAGTTAAGCTGGTTGGTTTTATACTAAAGTCTATAGGTAAATATTGGTTAGGTTTGTACTTGAGTTTATACATAAATGTTGGTAAGTATTGTACTAGAGCCTATAGGTAAATATTGGTCATGTTTATACTAGAGTCTATAGGTAAGATTGTTGGTTTTTATACTTGAATCTAGAAGGATAACAAAAAATTCCAAACCAGTTGGGTATAAAGTGAGCAACTTCACCCTGTAAAAACTTGTTATAGAAACCATAGCAGTAGCACTTAACATGATGAAGCTGTGGTCCTATGATCCACAGGGGAGTTGACATCAATAACAACAACTTGAGTAGTGAGACTGTGATTTTATATTCCACAGAGGAATCTAGATAATCAACATCAACAGCAACATCTTATATAGCAAGTTTGCAACTCTAATACTCAGCACTGTAGTTTATATAGTTGATATCAAAGGCAACACCATGTGTAGCAAGACTGTAGCTTTAATACTTATGCACATACGTGCTGTGCAAAAGTAAGTGAACCCCTAAAATAATATTAAAAAGAAGTTTCTCTTTTTTCCAGATAATCAACAAATCTTAATTAACCTTCATTAAGAAAAAACCTTATTAAATGAATTGCAACTACTTTCAAAATGTTTTATCAAGCTGGAATAAAAATATTTAAAAATTAAGATGTACAAAAGTAAATGAACCCTTACATTTACACTGTATATGTTTGTTTTGCATGGTTACCAGTGCAAATAATGTTTTGTGCACATGTAAAAATCAAAAGGACACATGTTTATTTTTTTAAGCTATGTATACTGCATTCAATATAACTCATTGTATATTCAAAAGAATGCAGTTATAGACTAAATTTAAAAAAGATCTTCCCAAAGCTTTAAAAATTTGCATAGTTAAAGCATATAATGATGGAAAATGCTACAAAAAGCTAACACAATTATTTGGATTCTCCACCATGTGACAAATTATTAATAAATGGAAGACCTTTGGTATGACAACATCACAATCAAGAAGTGGCCATCCATAGAAAATAGCTGCAAGAGCAAATAGACATCTAGTCTGGCATGGCCATGCAAAGTCTGGCATGGCCATGCAAAGTCTGGCATGCCCAGGCAAAGTCTGGCATGCCCAGGCAAAGTCTGGCATGCCCAGGCAAAGCCTGCTGAGAACTCTGAAGTTATCCAAGGTTCTCTGGCTAATGTCAGAATCAATGTGAATATGTCTACAGTGTGGCAAAATCTGAACAATGCTGGTCATCATGGCAGAATTACCAAAAATAAGCCACTACTTATGAAAAAGCACAAACAAGCTCAGCTCAGTTGTGCCAAAGCTCATATTAATAAGCTAGAAACATTCTGGCAAAAGGTTTTATGGTCAGATGAGACCACACTAGAGCTTTTTGGGAGGAACAATATGTGGTGTCTGGCAAGTTCCTAATATGGCTTTTGAAGGGAAGAATTTGGTGCCAACAGTTAAACAGTTGGAACAGGCAAAATAGTATACACTGATGGCAAATGAACTCTGCAAGATACCAAGCAATTTTTAATGAAAATGTCTTGTTCTCAGTTCGAAAGTTCAGTTTGTTAGGGCTGGATATTCCAATAGGACAATGATCCCAAGCATCAAAGCAAATCTACAAAAGAATGAGTTTTGAAAAAGAAATTTCAAGTCATAAATTGCCTAGTCAAAACTCCTGATCTAAACCCAGTTGAAAATCTGTGGTTCAAGTTAAAGAAGGCAGTACAACAAGAAACTCAGGTAATATTGAGCAGTTGTGAGTGTTTTTCTAAGAGGAATGGTCAAAAATTGATGCTCACTACTTTCAGATACTCCTTAAAAATTATAAAGACTGGTTGATATTGTGACTTGAAAACAAAGTGTCACCAAATATTAAATGTAAGGGTACACTTACTTTTGCCACATCTTAATTTTAATTTTTTTATTAATATTTTTATTCCAGTTCAATAAAAAAATGAAAGTGGTTGTAATTAATTTAATAAAGGCTTTTCTTAATGAATATATAGTTTAATTAAGATTTCTTGATTATCTGGAAACAAGAGTGAAAATTGTTCATTGTTTTAAAATAATGAAAATGTTATTGTCAATAAAAGGTTACCAAATTCAAGAAAGATTGTACTTAACCATTGTTCATGTATATGTGTTATTCAGAAAGCTAAATGGGTTGCAGAAGGCCCATGGGCCACGGTTTACCCACAACTATCCTAGACAGTACCTTTCCAATGCATTAAAATCAGCAAATTCAGGGCTATTCCCTTATGCCTGTAGTAACATACTGGTGGTAATAGGCAATAGTTGAATCTGCCAGTCATATAAATACTGAAGATACTATTAAGTATAAGTTTTAAGAAAGTTTTCCAAATTGATAACAAAAGAATTCCAATGTAAATCTTGAAGAAAGTAAAGGAACAAGAACAAAATGTTGTCGAAGAAAAGTATAAAAGCATCAACACAAATCTACCTGCCAAAAATTTGAATTCAAATGTTTGGTTAGCTTTCATATCATAATCAGTAAGGTACTCTACTGGTCTTACAGGCTCCAAGGAATAAGCAATACAAATTCCAGTCTCCCCAGAAATTTATTCTTATAAATAAAATGATACTTGTATAAGCAAACTTCTTGTAAAATAATGACACAACATTTTGAAGAATAAGATAAGGTTTTACCACTGCTTGAATATCTTAACTAGTAGCTATATAAAACCATTTTCTCAGCTCAATGATTAAAAATGGTTCCACATGAAGGAATACTTTATGTCTTAAAGAAGGCTGTCCTTCATCAGATCTCATAGACTGGCGCTAGAAAGAACTTTACCAAATAACAAAAACTGCATCATTTGAAGACTTCAAACAGCAACCAAAATGGATAGCACAAAT
The DNA here is from genome assembly GCA_963932145.1 of Acanthosepion lycidas. Taxonomy (NCBI): domain Eukaryota; kingdom Metazoa; phylum Mollusca; class Cephalopoda; order Sepiida; family Sepiidae; genus Acanthosepion; species Acanthosepion lycidas. Next base: position 48,492,021 of record OZ010575.1, read on the forward strand.
ACGTAGAAGGACAAGTAATAATATAATCCATTTGCCACACTAGATTAAAAAAAGTTAGGAAGGAAACTTTCATCCCTACTAGAAAGAGTGATATCAGTTAGGGGTCTTAAGAAGCCTATTTTTGTAAAAAACCTTTGTTTGAAGAAAAGATTTCAACCAATAGTAACACTGTTTGGTCAATAAATGCTGAATGCTTTCTCTATGTAAAAGGCTGACCTACCATTACCATTAGAGTTATAAACTGTAAATCATGCGACAACAATTTTTTTTGTTGATCAGCTTACACTGTAGCTAAACTTTATTTCTTCCTATTAAGACTGATGAGTTGAACTGTGGAAATTCCATCAGTATGAACAACTGCAATATACATCATTCTTTATTTTTACTAAATGTTCACTCAATACAATGCCCAAGAGCCACTCTAGGACTTTGTCAAGAATCTTGTGATATACAGCAGGAGAACCAGATAAGATATGTTTTATATTCTGTGCTAATAGGAATATATGCTTGAAAAACAAAGTGGATAAAATAAGTAAAGGTTTATTGTAAAAAACCAGTACAGTAAGTATAAAGGTAGCAGTTATGCACAAGGTTGTCGGAAATGGATCCAGTAGTGAGTGCTACTATTGGAGTGTTGGTAGTTCTCACATAAGTCTGAGTTGTACTCAACAGATCCTAGCTAGTAATATTTACCAACCTTCCCATGAGGTTGGATGTGGCACAAGGCCGAATTTAATGTGGGGTAATCTGACCCTGTAGGCTTGGCCAAAAATTCGCTGTAAACCACGCATAAACGGGTTCGGGTCTGTCTACCTCCCCAGACGAGACTCTGCCCTTCAACATAGCCTCATCTGGATTCCTCTCTGCATGAAGGCAGAGAGTTCAACAAAAGCTAAGAGCTGAGTAACAGATCCCAGCTAGTCTGTTTACTTAAAAATACTTATAGGTAGTTACTACTTATAGTATAGTCACTCATGGGGGTGACAGGTTATTCCATTACATCAATATGGAAACAATATTCAATGCACAGATGAATAGTAGATTTATAAATGTTCAAGATGGATACAGATGAGGAAATTTTTCAGGCATGTTACAGTGAACCAACTTTTCTAGTTGTAGATGTTGGTATGTTCAAAATAATTGATCTACATCATGTCAGTGGAAAATATGAGTCCAAGAAGGTATAGAGTTTTGTTCTTCTGATTTCTTTCTTACCAATGGAATACTAAGGGAATAAGCATGGCATGTCCCCGTATATGGTCAGGTCTTAGCACTAAATATCTGAATTGGTGGAATAAGTGAATGTAGCTTGTCAAAACATTCTTCCATGGAAATAGCAATAGAGTAGTGAGAGGATTTTGACATTGCATCTGTAGAAGGTGGGCTTTTAAGGTGGAAAATAATTCATGGTGTACAAAATGCTTTTGAACTCTGTCAAGCCTGAAAAGAGAAGATATGACATCAGTACTTCATTTTTGGTTGTATCTGACACTTGTAAAATAAGAGCATGATAGGTGGAGTCAGGTATTTTCTGAGACAGTATAGTGATTTACTAAAGATAGCTTAGATGTTCCACAAGGCTGGAAGTATGGAACACCCAATGAAAATTGAACTCACTACTCAACCGTAATGGTTTTATCAAAGTAAGCTTGCTAACCATTATACCAGATTGAAGTGCCCCTTTCTAGGGCAGTATAAGTCGTTAACCATTTTTCAAGCATCCTTAGTGATGAGTTCTGCTTGAGGTCTGGGGAGTCTCAGTAGAGTTCAAAGCAGGGCAACTCCTTCAGAGCAGGGCAACTCCTTCAGAGTGTCACCATTCATAGTGGCTGGTGGGAATTTAGGATCAGTTTGGTGATGATGAAAAGTTATGAGCTTGGGTTTTGAAATATTGAAAGTTACAAACCAATTTTTCCTTCCATTGGTCTGTTATAGCAGATGAAAAATCAACTACCAGCTCCTAGTCATCTAGATTTTTGGAAGTACACCCATACACTCTGGCATTATCTGCATAGATATTTACTAATGATCTGAGAACGTTTTTATGCATATCGTTAATATCAAACACAAAAGAAGGTAGAACTGAGTTGTGAGACTTGTTAGACACCTGCCTAGATCTCATAGGCTTCAGAAGTCTGATCATCGACAATGACTATGAAGCACCTACCCAAGAGGAAGGACTTGAGAGTTATAAGGACTTTTCTAGAAATTCCATAGCTGGAGAGTCTGTGTAGCAACCCTTATGGAACACCCAGTAGTGTAAAGTGGGTTTTGAGTGTCTGGGACAATCTAAACTAATATGCTTCTTCCTTAACTATGAGCTGTTATAAATTCTAGCTTTGTATATATTTTCTCAATCTACTGAATTTTTTGCACATCTAAAAGTTTAGCACCTGGGGTAATTGACCCTCTGATCCATGCTCATGCTATGATACTGGTCACACCTTATCAAAGACCTTTGTGATATCTAAGGAGATTGTTCTTGCAATGAATTGGACAGCAGGTGTAGATAAAAAATCCATAATGCTTGTCACTCAAGGGGTTGTTTCTGTTGAGATGTCAACAATGTGCTTGTTGACCATAGCCTCAAAGTGTTTGCTGATGATACTAAGAAGGTTCATGAGCGAATATTGAGACAGGGATGAGTACTCACCTGCATTACTCTCATCTATCTGTCTATCTAACTATCTGCGTTCCTGATGAAAACAAATTCATGAATAATTACATTTGACATACTACTACTTATCAAGATAGATGACCTTACATCTCTTGAAATATGGCTCTATAGGGACCCATTTAAATCACATGAAATCATATAAAATTCAATACATAAAATACTTGTCAAAGACACAAACATAATACATGTCTCTTACTATCAAAAATATCTAAAAATAATAGAAGCTTTTATAAGAAAAAAAGTAACAAAACATTAACTACAAACACAGGTATAATGTGCTGGCCATATTCAGGAATTAAAAACATGTCTATATATAGCAACCAACACTCAAGTTGTGAGAGCACAACCCACATCTTTAAAAATGGCTTATAGATTAGCCAAAAGTGCTAGGAACAAACAATATTTTGGATAATTTCTCTATACACCATGTCCAAAAAGAAATCACTTTATCGCTTGAATGAAGAAAAAAACAATAAAAATCTTAACAGATACACCATGCCCAAATACACACACACACACACACACACACACACACATATATATATATATATATATATATAATGCTCTATCTCTAATATTGATCACTTTATTCCAAAAACTGCTTACCTTAAATGCCATTTTTTTCAAACTTAAACTGACTGAAAATGTTTCTGATACTATCTTTGTAATCACTATTATATATATATGTGTGTGTGAGTGTGTGTGTGTGTGTGTGTGTTAGTAAGACTTCTATCACTAAATCATTATTATCTCCCCGCACCCAAATTTTTACCATCTAAAAATGTGTTCTGGCTTTAAATAACTTGAAGGTTGGTATGCCATGGTATAATGTATAGCAGATTTGTAATCAGAGAGCCAAATTCAAATTCCAGTTGAGTTCATTACATTCACTTAGGCACATATTATCTTATGAAAGGTAAGAATCCATCTTTTCTCCTCTTAGTTATGGGTTAAATAGCAAGGTAGACTGTGTTCTCTTGCTATGGTTAGCAACCAGACTAGGAGAAGGACAAAACTGAATTCAAAACCATAACAATTGTCCATGGTCACCTATCCTCAGCAATGGGATGGTAAGAAGCAAAAAATGTATCATTATGTATATCCATCATATATCTATCCAAGCCATATAGCTCCAGGGTTTATCTACCAAGTGTATATTAGTCATTAGTATTTCTATCCAGAATATATCAGTCATAAGTATATCTATCCAAGTTATATGTATCTGGGGTATATCTATATAGCATATATCAGTCATGGGTATATCTCTCCTAGATGCATATATCCTGGTTATATCAATGCAGTTTATATTAGTAATAGGTATATATATCTAGGGTATTTCTATCTAATGAGTATCAGTTATTAGTATAACTATTCAGTGTATCTCACTTATGGGTATATACATCATGGGTATATCTATCCATTGTATATCAGTCATAGGTATATCATGCTCACCATTCCTCAGCAATGAGGTTGGTGAGAAGCAAAAAAAATGTCATTGGTATATATATTCATGGTATATCTATCTAAGGTATATGTGTCCATGGTATTTCTGTCAAATATATATCTATCCAAAATTAAAAGTTCAAGTTGTTTTTTGAGTTTTTGTTCAAATACTTTCAACTATCTCAATTATTATCAATAGCTAAGTAAATTGTAACAAAATGTTTTGTTACTTATATCCTGGTATTTTTGGAATGTTATATTAGACAAAAGAAACTGCCCATATGAAATATTTTCACTGTAGGAGATGGCATTTTAAAATATATGTAATTGTCAATATAATTTTATTATTTTAAACTATTGTTCTCATCTTGGATAAAGTAGATGATGAGCAGAGGGTAATTGGTCAAAATGTTGTATCTATAATAACATCTATATAAACCAAGATGAGAACAATAGTTCAAAATAATACAAGAATTATGACTATAACAATAATCAAAAGAGATCCTATATCAACTAATCAATGGACACCTGATGATGAGCAGAGGGTATTTGGTTGAAACATTGTGCCTATAATAATATCTAAGATGAAAACAATGGTTTGAAATGAAATTCTAAAAATTATGAAAAATGGTACAAATCCACTATGATAACCAAATATTGAAACCAACTGACACTGAATATAAAGTTATCATAAATGCACTTCTAATGTCATTTGGGATGGTGGCATAGTGGATATATTATACATGTGTCACTGTCAACTAGTGATCATGAGTTCAATCCCTAGATCAGGAAGGGAAACAAATATAATGAAAGTATAATGTATTTATAATGTATATAATATATTTGTTTTCTAGTGCTATCAAGCTAAGGAAATTTTTTTTTTACATAAGACATTACTTATACATGATATCTTACCTTATATATATATATATATATATGTGTGTGTGTGTGTGTGTGTGTGTGTGTGTACATTACTTATATTTATATTATTTATGCTATTTATATTCAAAATATTGTCCTCATCTTTGTTGTCATTAATACAACATTTCAGCTGTTGTGCCCTCCAGTCTTCCCGAGGATAACCTCCAGAATCTGGATAACCTACAGAGAATTCAGAATTGAACCCTTAATTTTCAGTTCAGAATTCCCATTTAGTTCTTGATAGTGATTAAGACAATTAAAAATAATCAAACAAAAAACAGGAGCTGTCTATATTTCTGAGATGAGGTATTGTTACTATTTATACTATTTACATTGTTTGGATTATTGTCCTCATCTTTATTGTTTACATTCACAACATTTTGGTCATTATACCCTCTGGACTCCTTTAGGGGATATTTTTTTGAATTTTGAATTGAACCCAGAATAGTCAATCTGTATGTTGGGGTTTCTGAAGATTGGTTCGATGACTTTTGTGTAAAAATTGGATTTGCTTCAAATAGGGCTGTCTTTTGTGGCTTTTATTCCTACTTGATTCCAAATAATTATTTTGTTGGTTTTAGACAGGAAAACATTCTAACTAGTCTGACCAATATGGAACACATTGGATAAGTCAGTATGGTTATTTGTAGCAGTGGGTAATGAATAGAACTCCATCCTGTTAACTGTTCTTCCATTTGTGTGGCTGGTTCTACACAGACATTCACTACTAAAATCATCTGTGTAGGTAGTCTGGTGGCTGATTTCTAAAATTAAACTCTTAAACCCTCATACACTGAAATTTATGAAAGTTTTCACTATATATTTCTTCAGTACCTGTAAGAATAGGACTATTATATGCATGATAAATATAAATGCCTTGAGGTAAATTTTCTTTAATAAGACCTTTGATTATCTATGCAGCATTGTGTCTATAAAATAAAGAATAATAATTTAAGGTTAATGATTAAAAAGAACAAAAACATCTAACAAATAAACAGCCAACCCAGGTTGTTGGAAATATATCATATTTCTGAAATATGACATACTTGATAAGGTAAGTTGACAGTCAAAAATCCTACAAGGAAAAAGGAAAAGAAGTTGAATACAATGGTGCCTTTTCATTGACCTCTGAACTGATAAATCAGTAAGTAGTAAGAATATAAGGTTTCCTGGTTAAAAAAAGATTCATACTCCAGAAAGAATAAAGAATTTAGTGAGAATTTTTCACTTGGTAACAAACGCATGGTCTGCAAAAGTTTAGGACCAGGAAATTCTCTCACTCACTTTATCCACTCCATCACTGAAAAGTAGTCAGCAAAATTTCCCTAGTGAGGAACAATAAAAGTAGCCTATACAATCTACATGCATTGTGCTATTTATTTCTACAAGAAACCCTTTCTCCTAATGAAAAGATAGCTGATTTGACTTTTGGTAAAGAAACAGAGACATCTTTGGTGTATTGGCCTGGAGATAGTCAAGCATACTAATACAGTGACATGACCCATTACAGAACAATGACTATAGCTTCAAAACACCAGTTTGAGCTACATATGAGGTCATGACAATATCACACCTAGTGTGGAAGATGTTAATTTCACTATTTGTAAATAAACAGAGATATCGACATAAATATGTGTTCTCACTAAAATAATGTTTATAGTAATTAGAAATATATTTATAGATAACATTATTAAGCAAAATGATTGAAAATAAATCAAAAATCAAAAAATTTAATATGAAGACACGTAGCCCAGTGGATAAAGGTGTTGGTCAGAACAGGTGACTAGACTAGACCCAAAGAGTTGTGAGTTCAGTACTAGGCTACAGCAATCGTGAGCCAAAACTTGGAGAGTTCAGTAAACAGGGAAATAACTGAGAAATCTGGAAAAGGCGTGGGAACCCCGGTGGATGAAATAAAAAGTTTGGTTAGAATTCCAATGACCTGAAGAAGGCTGGAGTGTACAACAACCAAAACATTGTGAATATGGCAATGAAGATGAGGATAACATTCTGAATAACGTAAATATTGGAAGAAAAATTTGCTATAATAAAATAAAGAATCTTGAGACAAAACAAAAATTAGAGACAGAAGCCAAAAAAGAAACGCCTAAGCAATGACAAGAAATATGAGTCAACAAACAAAACACCACTGGAAAAACTTCCATGTATTTTGTATGTGGAAGAAAAGACCTTTCAAATATTGGACGCAAGAAATGACAAAGAAAATGATTCAATAATTAAAACATTACCAGGTAATTTCCATATATTGAGAATAAAAGAAAATACCTCACAATAATTGAAATTAGAAACCATCCAAGTAAACATCTTCAACACTTTCTCAATCTTGTGTCTCCGTTTGTAAGAAAAATCACCACTTGATCTGGTATGTTTTAGACCCACTCAGCTGCAGTCTAAAGCATTCTACATCAGACATTCCTCTGGAAAAGGGGACACAAATTTGAACCCTGTTAAAGAGAACATCTCTCTTTATTAAGCCCCTTGATTGCATAAGCGGGTAGACCTATTACACTGTTTAAAAAAAAACATGGTGTCTACTCAAACACGTCTATCACTAAAATAACATTTAGAGTAATAATAATAGTATATATATATACATATATATATATATATATCCAAGTATATGATTGGTGTATACAGAATAAATTCCAATAACCAACAATTACTATTCTTAAAACAGTGCTCTTATCAAGTGATGATGTTGAATGTAGATTGTAGAATCTACATTCAACATCATCACTTGAAAAGACACCAGAGGTGTTGAAACAAAATGGCTATTTCTTAGTGATTTTTTTACATATTTATGTTATAATTTTTAAATAGATAATTATATATATATCATACATATATATATATATATATATCTATATATATATATATATATATAGTGTAATCCGGATATAAGAGAGTTGTCAGGACCGGAGAATAAGTCTCTTATATCCGTGTTTCTCTTATATCCGGGTTTGGTCTATTTTGTTTAGGTAAGTATGGCTCTAATTTGGGACCAGAGAAAATCTCTCTTATATCCGGGTTACACTGTATATGTGAACTTTTTCTGAAGATCACATTAAGGTATGAAACTAACAGTCACTATGCATTGTTGATTCCTATGTTCACAGAGTCTACATCTATAAATGCTCTACTTCTTGTACAGAACACACTTCTCCTATAAATATAGTAAAATTAAATAATATATGTATGTATATATATATATATATATATATATATATAAAATGATTTTAAACAATATATATATATATATATATATATATATATATATATATATATGTTAAGTGATTTTATATATTTTAATGATTTTGGAAACTTTCACTATAAGTAGTTTTATTGTTTGGATATTGACCGTTGTATTCAACAAAACCAACAATAAAGTGTATTTCATTGAAATTACATGTCTTTTCAATTAAGTAATTATTTATGTTGTATATAAATATATATATATATATATATATATATATATTGTTAAAGGTTGTGCTAAAACAAATTCACAAGTCATCATGACTGAGAGCTTGAGCATATCACCACTGTTCAAACTGCTGATCATGACATATATATATATATATATATATATATATATATATATATATATATGAACCTAAAGAGCCAGGTAAACCTACCTAGGTTTCATCTATATGGATTGTGAGGGTCAACTGGCCAAAGAGGTAAAGGTGGAACAGAATATATAGCCTAAACTTAAAAACAACCATGACCATGTGACTAACTAAAAAAAAAAAAAAACAACCAAGTAAAACTGTAACTCAACAAAGAGGGGTGGGGGTGACTTTTTTATTCAATAACAGAACAAAAAAAAAAAAACAAGACAAAAACAAAACTATTCTAATAACCAGCATTTCCTATGTCTACACCTACTCAGGATTTCATTGGGGGTCGCATGTGGTTTGTCCTTAATTTTTCTCATATTAAATCTATTAATTAAACTGGTCACGTTAGGCATACAACTATAGCTTAATTTGACGTAGTTTTTATTAAAGATTTTATGCAACGTATTTGTTTGTAGGAAATTCTCTTTAAGTCGTCTAAAAAAATATTTTGCCTATGTTGGTTTTCACTGTTGAATAATATGGGGTGGGATTAAACCATAATATTTTTCTACTTCTGGTTTTATGTTTACTTTGTGTTCTAGGGTAATCATTCATACCATTATATTCTCTAATTTAACATCATGTCCACTATTCTTTAGAGCTTGTTCATAGATTATTTTATTTTTGTTAAAAATATTATTATTCGATGAGTTAGTGGACAATCTGTGATTAATACCTTTAGATATCTGTTTCAAAATATATGCCGGGTGGTTAGAACCTAGGTCGATGTATTGTGGGTACTGATTATTCTTTCTATATGGGGAAATTTTACCATCACATAAGTGTCCAAGTAATGGGTAACCTTCAAGTTTATTTCTATATCCCAGTTAAATCCAAATTTTTTTAAAACCAGTGAAGTTTCTTTCGAATTACGTCACATTTCCTAGGGTTACTTTTGTCTACAATAATTAATCTATCATCCCTGTACAGACCATGGTTGCTAGGATCTATATATTTATTTAAATTGTTAAGTAGGAGGCATCTGATCAACTCACATACCTCTGCACCATCATATGTGCCCATGGTTGTCAAAATTGCCTTTATCACCTTTTTTAATCCAGAATTCGTCATTGTGCAACAGCAATGATTTACGGCTATATTTAATAAGATTAATATTATTGCTAGAAATCGATATAAATTCTTTAGCTAATAGTAAGGCTTCATCAAGGGTTTTTTCAGTGATCGATGGGTAGAATTCTTTTATCTCATATTTAATGAAGGAACATTTGTTATTTTTATCGTAACTCTTAAACCATTCAATACAATCGTAGGTGGAACACCATTGATTAATATTTAAGAATGTTCTTAATGATTTGCATATTTCTTGTAAGATTATTTTGCTAACCTTACTCAATTGTGTTTTAGTGGGGTTTATAAGTCGGCATTCAGGATTATTCAGAAAGTTGTTTTTATGATCTTTAATTATTATAAAACAATTTTTTACGCTAACTTTTTTAACCCTATTTTCTAAGTTAAATTTATTGGCCAATATGCTAGCTTCTTTATTCAATTCATTTCTAGGTTAGCAGGGCTTTTTTATAATACTTAACTTAATTACTTCTTTACTAAGCATGTTATTATATTTCTTGGGGCTTATTTTATATAAAAATATGGATTTGTCAGCTTTTACAAAAACATTCTTGTTATTTTTTATATCTTTCAGATCTTTGCTAATTTGTTGTATATTATTAGTAATCTTTTCTATACCGTATTGTTTTAATTAAATCGGACTCAAATTTGTCTAATTCCTTAATATTCATAGGTTTTAAAACCATACAATTCAATGGTTTGGTGTTTACTCTGGTTATTATTAAAGAAGAAATGTGCTTTTTTATGCTGTAGGCTATATATTCTGTTCCACCTTTACCTCTTTGGCCAGTTGACCCTGACGATCCATATAGGTGAAACTTAGGTGGGTTTACCTGGCTCATTAGGTCCATATTTAGGTTTGGTCTACTTAGTGTATTGAGCACTTTATGTAGTCACTTTTGCTTTACTCGTTGTGGAGGTTTTTTTTTTTTGGGACTCTGAGCTTGGATTCCGGACGATTGTTTTCACCTCAATTTCATGGTCTTAGTTCTTTTTTTTTTATTCCTTATTTTCCCTTGGGCATTGGTTTGTTCAATTAAAAGCCAAAATACCTAAGGTTTTTTCAAATGATTATAACTATTTATATATATATAACTATTTATATATATATATATATATATATATATATATATATATTTATACTAATTATAAATATATATTTATTGCTCACCATTTTGTTGTGTAACCCTAAGTTCTATTCTAATAGTTTCTTCTGTCACACTTTACACTTGTTGAATTCTCTTCCAGCTTCTTGCTTCCCAATCAACTTTGATCTTCAAAAATTTAAATGCAATTGTTATCTTCTGTCTTTTTAATTCCTATTCATTTATCATTTTCTCTCATTGATTGAGTTTATTTTTCCTTATATTCTCTAACAATCAGTAACTTCTTGCATCTTAGCAATTTTATTGTCTTGCTTGCAGTGAAATGATTGAAAAACAGTGTTTTACAAGTACAATTTTTCTTTTCTGGACATAAAATGTGTAAAATATGTTCAAATGCCCTTATATATTCAAGCACTTTTGGCTATTAGCCATGATCAAGGGTAAATTTTTAAATGTATGATAAAGATATAGTTTTAAGGTATATTATATATAGATATATGGACAGAATGTCTGTAAATATAAAAATATAAAAGTGGACTATGAAGTAAACACCAACAGTGAAAGTTTTTTTTTATGCTTGAATGCAATCTTTAGGCCATGTACATATATTAGGTTGGTGCAAAAATAATGCCGTGATAATGTCGTTTTTTGATGTATTTTTAACGTCAAAAAACGACATTATTACGTCATTATTTTTGCACCAACCTAATATATATTAAGTAATGAAAATTTTGGTAATCTGTATGGATAATCCAGAGAGCTCAATGTTAAATCAGATTAAAATGAATTTAAATTTACATATATTTTTTATACACTTTTGAAGGGTAGTTTGAAGATGATGTAAGGTGATATAGAAAGTGGGGAGAGAGAGTGTGACAGACATGGTCGAAATTAAAGAGGAAAGGGAGAGATAGGAATGATTTTAATTTTATTTTTATTACAATACTTATTAGTGAGAAAGGTGGGTAAGGACCAGATAATGACATATTTAATAAGTCATCTCGCAGGAAACAATATAGAGAGAAAAAAAAGATATATATGTACATACATACATACATACATACATACATACATATATATATATATATATATATATATATATATATATATATATATACACATACATACATACATATATACATGCATACATATATACATGTGCATATATATATATATATATATATATATATATATATATATATATATATAAGGTGTAATAAGGTGTATTTTGGCAGCAAATACCCATCACATTTACATCAGTATATAGGGTGATATTATTACCTATATTTTTTAACTTACATACTTATTATACATTACAGCCTTAGAAAAAAATAAAATAAAACATAAAAGTATGCTTCAAAAATATATATATGTGAATTCATTCAAACATTTTTCAACCTCGGAAATATTTTGGAAAATTTTATTTCAACAAAATACACACACACATATACATATAGTAAATAAATGAAATTTAATGTTCACTTATCTTATTATCACTACTCTGAATTTTACAGATATTACATCCTCTGATCAGGGGACTTGTTTACTAAGTGCAGCTGATGAATGAATGCAATATCCATGAAACTCAGAATAAGTACAGATAAGTTGAACATTTAATTTTATTTGTTTCTATTAATTTCTCTTGATATCAATCACTCTAATTACAAAGACAGCTTTCCTTAAAACCGTTATCTTCCAGAAATACCCTAGTCAACTTTTCTTTTGGAAGCAAAACACAACTGTTAGATAGATAAATAATGAACAGTGAAACAGATAGATAAATAGATAGATATGAACAGACTGAAATAGATAGATAGAAAGATATGTCTTTATTTTTTTTTGTTGAACTGGAATGTGTGCATCTGTATGTGCATGTGTGTGTACATTTATGCAATTATCTACATACACTCACAATCTGTGCACTTTCAAACAGGCACTTTTACACACACACACACGCATGCACGCATGTGCTGACAACCTCATTTTAAACGCTTCCATCAATGCAGCACTTATTTAGACGCAAACATGCATTAAACAAAATCAAGGTACACATTTACTCCAGCACACACTTCAGAAATATCTTTTTTTTTCCACCATATGGGGGGGGATAAGGGAAGTGGTAGTGGTGGAGGGGAGAAATGCACTTAGAAATCCACACACGCGCACAGACGACAGAAAAACGCGCTTCTCTGCCTCCCTTATTTTCTCAACATCAACATAAAGGTTCCTGAATTTATCTCAAAACCTCATTCCACTAACCCCCACCCCAGTTTCTCCATCCACCCTTTCTCTCTCTCTCCATCTTTCTCTCTCTTTTTCCTCTTTCTCTCTCTCTATCCATGTTATAGTAGTTGACTGTCTCCCTTTTGACTAGCCTTCCTCTCCTATTTCTCCCCCCTTTACCCCCACCTGCCACTCACTTATTTCTCTTCCCTTCAAAACAAAGCCTTTTCCAATAAGGAGACTTGCGCGTGCGCACGCTCACATGTCAGTCGTCAGTTGAGAAATACTATGGCGACTCTTCCTTCTTTCATGCACTCTCCTTTTTTTTTGCCTTCCTTCTCTCTATTTTTCTCTTCTGTCTCTCATTACCTCCTTCTTAGTTGCCTTACTTTCTCCCTTATTCTCTTTCTCTCTCTTGACTCTAACCAACCACCACCAGCACCTCCTGCATAGTATACAAATTGAGTCGAAGCAAAGTCAGTGTCAATCCGAATGGATTTGACTCGTTGCTATAAGCAATGCGTTAGTCGTGTACAAAACAAGCTCAACAGAAGAAGGAGACGGCTTCGTTCTTTCCACGATGATTGATTATAATGTCAATGCTGGTGATAATGACCTGAGGGACTCCTTGCTCATATCTATGCGACATGGTCAATGTAAACTGTCGCCTCCTAAACAATACCCAGGATTGCTTGAGAGTTTTAAGGGATGCAGGACCAGAATGCTACAAGGCCAATATTAATTGCCACCTCCGAAATAACACCGAGGTTGGTTTGAGAGCTTGGAGTGTAGACAACCATATGCTTTTTGGTCAATGTTAATTGTTGCCTCCTAAATAATTCTAAGAGGTGCTTTGGAGCTTCAGTAGTATAGAACCATATTGTTGTTATCTATCAAGTAATACTGAGGCTAACATTAGAACCATGTGGATATTTAGATATATAACTTGGTCAATATTAAGAGTCACGTTCGAAATATTACCGAGGCTAGTTTTAGAGATTTGTTGGTGTTAGACCATACCAAATTAAAGGATACTTGATAGTTATAAGAATAATATTGATCATGATCTGGAAATCCTTATGCATCTTACTCAGTATTGTCCTCTCAAATATTACTAAGGCTCATTTAAAAGATGCTTTTTTAGGTATTTATTTTTTAAAATTATTTTTTGGAGAGGGGATAGGATCACATGGTTTTTCGACAGGGATTACTATCACTTTCTAAATATTAAGATCACATGCTGAAAAATATGTTTCACTACAAGTGGGGTGTGTAGTAAGACTTGTACAATGGAAGTCAATAATGTAAAATGATTTAATAAAATAAAATGAATATAATTAAGTAAGTAATTTAAAATAAACAGATAAATAATTAGTAAGTCTGGATATTATGGTGGTTTAAATGTCTCTATTTTCTGAAATATGTGAACATTGGTGAATTTACTGTTTATTTTATATTTTATAGTGATAAAATTTTATATATATATATATATATATATATAAAGGATTAATGGATTTATTTGCATTTAAATGTTATCTTTAGTGGATACCAGTGTTTGAAATAGATGCCCTGCTTTTTTTTAAGTATATATTTGGTAAATTAAATACATGCTTTAAAAACATTTGAGCATCTATTTCAAGAATGGGTATCCACTAAAAATAATGTTTAAAGTAACACACACATATATGTGCACGCACACACACACACACAAACACACACACACACATAAATATATTTATTTTTGTGAATTTGTGTCTGTTTGTGTGTGTGTATATAAATAAGACAAAAATATATTTAATTTATATATATATATAATTTACACACACACACACACATAAACACACACACACACATATATATATATATGTATTATATATATATATATATATATATATATATATATATATATATATATATATGAATTTTAAATGCTTCTAAATATTTCAATATTGTCATATTTTAAACAGACTCTCGCAGTGTATTTCAAATCAGAAATTAAATGCCTACAATTAATCCTTGTTTTGAGAAGCATATGACATCTGTTAATAATTCAATAGATTTATTGGAACCACTGACCATGATGGGCAGTGTTTGACAAAATTGTGGAGTGGGTCAAGTGATGAGTTCTTGAATATTTATTACATTTATAGACTAATAGTTATATTAGATGAAAAGGTTGATCTAAAAATATATATTAAAACAAAAAGCAATTTTTTACAAAGTGCTACAACATGGGTATATTTTTTAAATAAATAATTCTGCTAAAAACTGACTTTCAAGTCTTATTTCTTTTAACTTTTTTGATTGTTTTTAATGTTTTTATTAAAAAAATTGTTTTAATTGCCAGTCATAATAATAATTATATCAGATAAATGGTTAACTTAAAAGAATATTACATTAAAACAAAAGCAATTTTTTTAAATGCAACAATTATTGAATTAATATTGAATTAATATTGAATTAAAATTATATGTAAAAATATTTTATTTTTCTTATTTAGTTTTATATTTTTCCTGTAGTTTTTAGTATTATTTTTATATTTCTTATTTCGTTCTTAGTATTTATTTTCTTGTTTAGCCATAGAAAGATTTAATTTTTATTATTATAGGACATTGACGTGCTTTGATGTTGAACATTTGATTTTAAAATTATGATACAATTTCATTGATCAAATTTAATAATATCACTATGTGTTTCTACAGAAGGATGCTGAGGATACTGTGGACCAAACATGTGAGTAACAAAGTTTTGGAGAAAATTGAAACAAAAAGGAAACTAATACTTAACATCAAGAAGAGGCATTTGAAGTTTCTAGGGCACATAATGAGGAATGAGGGCTTGGAAAATCTGATACTCACAGGACAGACAGAGGGTAAGAGGGACAGAAGAAGATAGTGCATAACATACTACATGAGCTTGAGTAAGTGGATGGTAGAACATGTCTTAGGAGAAATAACAGAAAGATAAAGTTTATTAAGAGCTACCAGAGACAGGAAGTTGTGGAGAGCCATATATACTGAAGAGACAAACATATAAAGAAGATTAAATCACATGCTATCTTATTGTATGATAAGTTTGAATAATAAAAAATATAAAAACACACAACCACACCAAATCCTACTGCCATAGTTTCAGTAGAAAGTTAATTTTTGCATGCCTGCAATGATAACCTGACAAGTTGGCCCAAGTTGGGCTGTCTTACAGCGTAAATAATTCCAATTGCAGTTATCTGTTGAGAGTTGGGAGGAAGAAGCTGATTACTGTCTTTCACAAAGTCATCAGTGTGTAGTGAATATGAACTATCCCAACCAGAATTTGAACCTTGTACCATGATTACATTGTGTTGTTGGCTGTTCTACCATCTACATCTCCTTTTTACTTTTAAATTCAATCTGCAGAGCAAATCACTAAAATCAAAAACCTGAATGCATATAATGAGGAAAGAGTGTTTGGAAAATCAAGAGAAGCTGACGAATCAGCCAATAAGCTTCTTTTACCTTTAAACAACAATCTGCCATAAAAAGTCTCTATGATCAAAAATCTGAAGCCTCAAAGAAATCATTGCATTTCAGAAACTAGGCTTTGAAAACAGAAAAGAATGCAGAACTGCTATGTAATATCCAATCTCCAGTATGATAGTGAATACTAGATAATCTCTTCATGATACTGGTGTGGTTCTACTGACAAATGCTGAGAACAGTATGCCCTTGGATTTTCATGAGTATGGCAGAGTATTGCAAGACAGGAGGATTTCTTTGGTAACAAAGAAAAGAGTACTGAGCTGCTATATGACATCTGTCCTCCTTTAGGCCATAAAATGTTGGATGAAGAAGAGACTTGAGGCGACGTAGATATGGTTCTACATTAGGATGCTAAGGATATCATGGACCAAGCCCATGAGCAACAATGAGATTTTGGAGAGATGACAATATGTGGTCTGGGGGAGGTGGCAATGGGACAAAACTTATTGAGTGCTACAAGGGATAGGGGGAAGTGGAGAGTCATGATTGCCTACATCCTGAAGTGACATGGCACATAAAAAGAAAAAAAATCCTCAGTCAGGGCCAGATTATCCTTTAGGCTAGTATAGGCTGCAGCCTACCCTCTTCAAACTGTTATAAAGCAATGATTTCATTTTCTAGATCTTATAACTTCTAAATAGTTTCATAAACTGAAACAATATCATTATGGCAAACTCATATTTATTTGACTTTACAGGAAGCAAAGCAAGGAAAAGAATGTTTTAGTCTGTGCCATTGTGTTTCAAATAGGTAACATACTTGATTTTAGTTCAGAATGTTTACATCTTAGAACTTTTTTATAAAGCGGTGATTTTAATTTTCTAGATGTTATAACTTCTAAATAGTTTCATAAACTGAAATTATATCAATATTACAAACTCATATTTATTTTGGTAGTTATAAAACATCTGTATTTTTACTTTCATTCTGTTGAAATGTGTGCTAATTTGGTTTGCAATAAATAGCAAAATGGTATTTCTTAAAGAATGTTTTTATTGATAAACAAAAGATAGCTATTCTAGTTTATCTAAAGAATTTGCAATAAGTTTACTTCAATATATGTAAATATCATTAAAATATATTACAAATAAAAAAATATTCGGGTTGGGTGCAAATGACTTAGAGAGTGGTTCCGTCTGGGAGAGTGGCCCATAGTTTTAATAAAAAGTTTATTCTGGTCCCAGAAAGGTAATCTGGCCCTGCCCTGCACAAGCCTTCTGTCATGACAAGGAACGATGATGTATATTTTAGACTGGATGTTGGAGTGAACGGTTCATTATCAAATGTATCATTTTTAATGACAATAATAGAAATGAATCAATAAAGATTTTTAAAAATTGTTGGTTCAGTAGTGAATTTCTTCCTTTATTTATCTTTCAAATATTTTTAGCAACAACAATAATAAAAAAAATGTTCTCATATATTTAATGATAATTTTATACTTTTACTCTTCTCATATTTATTGATTCATTTTTAGTAATACTAGTCTTACTAATTAACTCATAGCTGAAGGGAGAAGAGGTGGATTCATAACTCTCCCAAGGGTATTTGCACATAAGTGAATAAAATGAACCCAACTGAAATTGAACTCAGTTCTCTGATTAACAATTTCAAGCCATTATCTATCTAGTACACCACCCACACATCCAAGCTTACAGCACCTAGTATTTCCAAGTGATCACTCATCTAAGTAATAATTTTAGTAACCATATGGGAATAGGTGTTTCAATGTGATATTACCGTAAGCCACCATATTTTAAATTTCATTCTCCTGTGGTGAAAGATGTTTTCTTTACTTCATGTGGCTTGTTTCTTTTTGTATATTATAACATCCCAAAAAATGCCCCATGTACGTAAAAATAACTTTTAATTATAATACAGAAAATACGTAATTACTGATAATGTTTGAGACAGTCAAAAGGACTTGAACAAAACAGGAACCTTGGGCAGTTTATCCATAATTTTGATCCAGATGTACAACAATTTATTTGTAAAATGGAAATTTGTAATAGAAAATTAAATCAAGTGACCTTGTCAGTTTAATTTCATACAACCTTTTAAAAGATATTTACATATATATAGTCTTCACGCTTTAATGCACGCGTGACAATATAAAAGAAAAAAAAGTTCCATAATGGATAAATATTCACACTTTAATCAACACTAAAGCATAAACTGTCAGACATAGCATTTAAATGCAAAAGAAAAATTCATTAATGGATAGCTACACATAGTTTTTGCCTTACCAACTGCACCCCTGATGATGATCTCAGAAAGAGATGGAAAGTACTTGGGTAATAAAAGTGATTCTCACTGTTACAGGGCATTTCTTGTCTCATTTAATTGTAATATATGGAAAAATATTTGTGAGTATGAAAGGATTTTGATAAAAAATAAGCAGACATTCAATCAGACATGCCTGAAAGAGAATTTGCTGCCTAAATATATATAGTTGTGTATTTGGGTAAGAATTCCTCTCTAATACATGTTTCATTGAAAATGATAGATAAAGTATATATGTTAACATTTTTATTGTGATAAACATTATTTAAAAAAAAACAAAAAAAAATATGGATATCAATTTACCCACTAAAAATAACATTTATAGCAATAAGACTTCATGCTGGACTAAAAAAATCCATTTAAAAAATTACTCTGTTTATATTTCAGGTATGAAAATGAGGCTATCAAATTTAGATTCTATTGTAAACTAGGGAAGGTTACTGAATAGAATAATCACACAAAGTTTGGTAATGAATGATAATACTTAGGACAAGCACAATACATATAAGATTTGCCAGCAGTGCATAGAAAAAGTAATCAACTTCTAGAAGTGAGTCAAGTGAATTTCACAATGAATCTCCAACTGCAGACCAACATACAGTATTTATCACTGTATTCATGTGAATGGGGACATAGCCATTATCATCTGTAGGTAGGCTACAACAGATTTGATGTAGTCCTAACGAGAGATGAGCTTTATTTAAATAGGTAATTGAGCTTTGCTTTATCAAGATAGTCTCCCCTGGCCAAATTAGTAATGGCATGCTTCATCTATAGGAGTGTTTTCCCTGATGAGTACAGGTTTGATTCCTGTTGGGAAGCATATTTTACTTTAGTAGGATTTTCCAATCTAGGCTGGTTAGTATTAATTGCACTCTTTAACAACAGGGATATTGACCAAAACAAGTGTACCCACTTTACTTCAAGAGTTTTTTTTCTCGCACTTCCCGCCTGTGGAACTCCCTTCTGTTTACTGGCTTCCTTAATAACTACAACCTTCAAACATTTAAATGCAATATCAGTCGCCATCTTCTATTTTCTTGAATCCTGTTCATCTTTTCTCCTTTCCTTAATTCTCCCTATACTTTGTCTTTTCTTTCATTTTCACCCTCTGTAACCCTCCCTGCATACTAGTGTCATTCCCGCCTTGCTTCGGGTGAAATGATTAAAAAAAAAAAGAAAAAGCAAACTATGAGTTATGTTTACAGTAATAAATAATTAAAAAATTTATTTAACATATATATATATATATATATATATATATATATACACACAACACACACACACACACAACACACACACACACACACACACATATCCTCCCGATGATGGCCATTTCGGCCGAAACTAGTCGAGGAATCTAAATGAAATAATAATAAAACAACGAAAGAATATAAATCTACAACCCAGTGTGTCTGAAGATTTTAATTTTTTAATATTTTTTTATTGTTTAAAAAATATATATATATATATATATATATATATATATATATATATATATATATATATATATATATATCATACCTTCCTTAAGTGCAATAGATGATTTACATTTGGGTGATCATGTCTCATTTTGATTCATGATTAGTTTGACAGAAGAATTTCCATAGTAAGGCTGGTGTTACTTCCTACGGTAGACTGGTTATCAACCAAGGTTCTAGGTCCCAGTCTGTCCTGTTATTCAACCCATAACTAGTGGGAAGAAGAGATTGATTCATACTTTTGTCAAGGGTATTTACAATATATTATATATTTTTTTTATCTTTTCAGCCCAAGTAAAGCAAAAAAGGCCATTAAAATACAATGGAAGTACTGAGTGTGAAAGAATATAAGAAAAAGAAAGACATTAGTAAGGAGTGAGAACAATAAAAGGACAGTAATTAAGAAGACAGAAGATAACAATTAACATTGCTTTTAAGTTTTTAAAGATTAAACTTGACTGGAAAGCAAGAAGCCAGAAGAGAGTTCCATAAGCAAGAAATACAAGAAAAGATACTGGTAGCATAGAACTTAGGTTAACATCTAGCCATTCCAACTGTAAAATGATGAGATCTTGGCTTGCAATCTAGTAATGCATTAAATTCATAAAGTCTCACTACTATAGAAGAAAATTCTTCACAATAATTGCCGTAAAATTATTTAGAGAAAAAGCACAGGGAAGCGGAAAAAAAAATCTGCCTCGTCAGTCATGTATCGAAAGTGTGTATAATGCATGGCACATAACTGACTGACTTTTGACTGCCTCATTTAAATTTGCAATAGCTCATTTGAAAATAAGAAAAATGCAATAAAATAGCAAAAAAACAAGAGATGCTGGGAATTTTAAATTTAAAGATGATTTTTTAAATGCGTTTTAGGTATATAATCCTGCCAATTTCATTTAGGTTCTTTTTTATTTTTATTTGTGTTTCCATTACTTTTGTTATTAAATATCTCACATTGTGTTGCTATTATCACAATGTGGGATATTTGCTTTCCAACCGTGAGACCTGGGGTCAACTCTCACGATGGTCAGTTGGTTAGAATAGTAATCTTTTCATCCCAGTGTGTGATACCTTTGGAAAGTGTTTGACCTAAACCTGATGAGTAAAGTTGGGTAAACAGAACTGTTCATTGATAGTTGTGCTAGCATGATGTCATAAGTCATCATGACCGAGGATTTGAGTATATTGGCATTATTCAAACTGCAGATTATGCACTCTCTCCCAGCAACAGTAACTAAGCTCCACTCAGCATAGTTGCAGTATAAGCCACAGCTGAGTTCTATGGCTGTTAAACACTAATATATTTGAACAGGTGTCTATGACAAGGATTGTCTAGCCACCCTAGCAAAAGGAGGTGCTCAGAAAATGAGACATGCAAGCCATTATATATATATATGTATGTGTTTGTGTGTTTTTATAATTTTGTCAAATTGAACTGACAAGATCTGTATAGTTAATTTTATTCAAGTTTTTTGTTTTTGTACAGACAAATGAAAATTTTTGATCAAATGTGATAGGTTATTCATGCTGGGGGTGGTGTATTATGGATAAACACAAAGACAGAATTAAATGGCTGGACAAGTAAAAGAAAAAGTGAGATTGATGTTACCTCTAATAAAAATTTGCCCAGCTCAGCTGGTCAGGTGACTGAAATAGCCAATCAGAAGCTTCAGACTAACAAGAGATGGGATTTTGGCTTACAGAACCAGAGAATGAGTTAGTCAGTGGCTGGGTCAGACATAAAAAAAAGAGGTTCATTTCTCAGAGTTTTGACAGTGATAGTCAACACACAGCAGGTCATAAATAGCATCTTTGTATATTAATATATATTCAGGTATTAATATATAGGTTATATTGCATTGTTTTGTCTTAGTTTTAAATAAATGATCACCCAATAGAAAACCCAAGAGTGACTCATGGTAGAGGGATACTAAATGAGATTGTTGTATGGTCACAAGATGTGGAAGTAAATGAAGATTATGAGGATGTGGGTTTTGTCAAACAACTTCGGAAAACAAGTTAAATCCCAGTTTGTTTTAAACAAAAAGTGACTTTAAACATCAAAACAGTCACTTGTTTGTTCTTGTAGATATTATAAACACGAACATTTCTTGGTTTTTACAAATCAAGAAACATCCCTTTTTTTCACCTTATACTTGATAGATAGCTTAATGAGCCACACCTACCCAGCACTAGGAATTGAACCCTGTATCCTGCAGACTCCAGTCCACTGCTTTAACCACTGAGCTGTTACCTGGGAAGAACATTAAGGTTAGTTGTTGCTGCTTGTTGTTTTTTCAAAGACAGTCACACAAAAGCCACAAATTGGACCTGGAATCTTGGCCGCTGCATCTTTTTAGACATCACAAATTTACATTTGGCAATTACTGCAAAGAAAGAAAAGACATTAGTTAACTGACATTAAATATATGTTTTTTGAAATAAAATTTACAGCATGTGTCATCTTTACAAATAACAACTATCTTTCTGTTAATTCAGATACTATGATAAATGGTTAGAATTTGCAAGGAGAGTTTACAAAGAAATGACAGATTGCTAGTTACATGACTTTTGAGATGTAATGATTCTTTGTTTTTAATAAGAAATAATTGCTGCAAAAAAATGAGATTTTAATATCCATTTTTCTTCTTTTCTAAACATTTATTCGTTTGTTCCAAGAAATATTTGAATTACTAAACTCTTTTTTTGTGTTGCTTTGATAGTTAATACATTTCAGCTGGGCCATACTCCAGCATTTTTCAATAATTTTATCATTATCCATTCTAAGAGTTGTCCATACCATAGAATACATTCATTTTATTCCCTTCTGTAATTTTGATGAGGCCTTATCATTCCAATTGTTCAGACTATTGAATTCATTCTTTTATTTCCTTCTATAATTTTGAGATGAGGCATTATTACTCAGAAAGTTCTTCAGACTATAACATTCATTCTTTTTTTATTTCCTTCTATAATTTTGAGAAGAGGCATTATCACTCGGAGACTATAGCATTCATTCTTTTTATTTCCTTCTAGAATTTTGCATAAGTCCTTATCATTCCAAGAGTTTTTCATATTATTGAACTTATTCTTATACTATTCTATACTGTTGAAAAGAGTCATTATCATTCCAAATGCTGCTTAGGATTCTTGAATTCTGTTGATTTTCGGTTAATGCAACTTTAAAGTCAGTTCATACTGTGGACTTCTTCAGCTGTATAATCTGTAAGGTAGCTGATGTGACTCTTTTAACAGAAAAAGTTTCAAACAAAAAAGAAGTGAAATGTGGCAAATCTATTAACACCAACCTCATAAACAAATGTATAAATAAAACCTGTATCTATTTCAATGCAATATGGAGATATATTGCCACAACAGTGAAGGAAATAAAGAACATATCCATATAATAAATATGGAATCACCTGTGTTATACAGGTTGCTGAAAATAGTATCCTATGGTTGGTATTGTCAGGAATTTAGTGAACTGATTAGTATTTTTGCTATTGTTTTGTTGTCACCAATTTTTGAAAAAAAGTACTTTCTCTATCTTGAGAGAAACAACTTTAGAAATGATAATTATTATTCTTTTTCTATATGCTACTTTTTTTCGGAATGTGGGCAAAAATGGCTCTCCACAATTCCCTGTTGTTCTAGGTAACTCTTGCTTTTTATCAACCCTCTTTGTCTTTGTGATCCTTGTTCTGCCATTCGTTTATTCAGATTTCTTAAGTAGAGGTGGAACTCCGTCTTCACAATGCAAAATCTGACCACCTATTTCTGTCTGAAACTGGTATTGATACCTATATACCAGTTCAGGAACTAACAATTCTGGGTCACTCATTCCTAATAGTTAAACATGACCATCAAAATTGCCATGACCATAAACTCAATGTCTATATTAAAGATGGGTTTCCCTGTGGTAGAGACCCTAAAAATAAGGATTTTAGCTAGACCAGTTGCTTTCTTGGACTAAAGAATTTTGAGGTCCTGAGGCTTCCTGGATTGTAATAAAAATGCTCAGTGATGCAGGGGAAGTCAGGAATGGGATGTCTCTTGTCATCTAACATTGACTTCTGGGCAAAGATCGTGATGAAGAGCTTTATCTGACAAGGATGATATGTCATTTATGATAGTAGACACTGATGCTTTGCTTCTATTCAGAATTTGGTTGGAGATCTTCTAGAACTCCTGGGATCCAATTTGCTTGTTTTCAACCTTGGACTGGGCTGCTTGTGCATAGCTACACTTTGTGTCTTTTAGAATGAACTCTCTTACAATGATTACAGACAGTTCTGAATGCAAAAAGTGTCCTATTACAGTGTAATAGATATTTTAGCCTTGGTTAAGG
The DNA here is from genome assembly GCA_963932145.1 of Acanthosepion lycidas. Classification (NCBI taxonomy): domain Eukaryota; kingdom Metazoa; phylum Mollusca; class Cephalopoda; order Sepiida; family Sepiidae; genus Acanthosepion; species Acanthosepion lycidas. Next base: position 48,516,754 of record OZ010575.1, read on the forward strand.
TGAGTTATGGCTGCAGCTTATCCAGGAGTGAACCAGGGTTGACTGTTCCATTTTTGCTGGATATTTCCTAGTGGTATAAAAACTTTCTATTCCAGAATGTATACATTCTGAGATGAAAGTAGTAGTTTTGGAGGCAGTATGAAGTTTTGGAGGCTTTTATGTACCAAAATTTTTTTCCCATGGAACAGTCTATCAGATGTTGTTGTTAATGGTCAGTCATTCAAGGGCCAAGTGATCAACACAGGTATCCCCTCAGGTTCACTTCTCGGTCAAACCCTCTTTCTATTTTACATAAACGATCTGCCTAAGAGTATATTCTGAGCATTTGTGAATATCTATGCTGATGATACAACAGTATATGGGTGCACCTCTAAAACCCTAGATGACCAGAGCTTGACCACTGATCTCTCCTCTGACTCAGAACTTTCACTGATTGCAATGAACAGGTGTTCCCTTGGGGAGACTCCATGGGACTTAAACTCAACCCAAGTGGAACTTGTGCATACGAACCATCACTAAAGATGCTGGAAAAAGTCTCAGTTGCCTGAACTTCTCCGGTAAGTGTCTGATTCCTCCTGCTATCCTCTACCCCTGTATGGGCAGGAATTGCCAAGTTTTCCTTTCCCAAACTTGATAGTTCAAAAGCATCTCTGCATCCTTGTGGGTGACAAATTATTTTCCACCCTACAATTTCTTTCTCACAGATAAAACATGGCAAGCCTCTTGCTGCTCTCTTGCTATTTCCATGGAATGTAATCGGATAAACTACATTCTTTAGTTCCACCAGTTTTAATCATCACTATTAAGACCTGCCATGCCATGCACACTGGAGTGAACCACCCTCATTCCCTATGTCTTCCATTGCGGACTTGAAAATTCCATTTGAGCAGCTTCTTCTAATGGACAGTTGCTTTGTGGAACCAACTCCCAAGAAGATTCTTCTCTGATTACTACAGTCTTAACCTGTCCAAATCTAGGGTCAACTGTTATCTTCCTCACATATTCTCATAAACTGTGCCTCTTACTCTTTAACCCTCAACCTTGAGTGGCTCTTGGGCCTTGTACACAGTGAAAATCATCGTAAAAGATTTTTTAAAATGTAGGTTCCTTGCTGCTTCATCTTGCATCTCTTGCCTTCTGTCTGTACTATGAATATTAAATTCTTCTCATATTAAAGTTTGTTCTTTATCTGTAAGGAAATTGACGAACATTTCCTGCCATATAGAAGTTTAGACATTACACAGGAATCCAACATCTTTCTTTTCTCTGTGACAAAGGATATTTTTAATCTTCATAAAAATAGTTTGGTTTGGTTCAGTTTAACAGCATATCAAGCCCATTATGGATTATTTATTGCTGAAAGCTGATTCACTTGCAAATGTTTGATTACAATCATGACTATTCATAAAACACAACCTTTGACAGATTCATGTACCCAATTTCACTCACAAAGCTTAGATAAAACTGTGGTATGGATTTCAGGAACTTCCCACTGAGATGATTTCCCAAAGCTGATATTATCAAGAAGTCACTTCCTTGACATTTTAACCATTTCGGCATGTGCCCACTCTCAAAAATAAAAAGGTGATGTAAATGATTTGTGAAGAGTTACCAATTTGTATTAGATGATTTTAAGGGCCAACAGTTTGTGGCAGATATTTTTAGAGGTAATCAATTTGCAGCAGATGATTAATGTGGTTACTAGCTTGTTGAAGAAGCTTTTTGGAAGAAACCAGTTTGTGGTAGATAGTTTTTGTGAAGTTAACTATTTAGAGTAGATATTTTATTGTGGTCATTAATTTGTTGCAGATGCCTCTGCTGGGTTTACAAATACATGGATCATGTCCCTAGGCTGATATTATTAAGAATCCACTTGACAAATTGACTGTCATGAGATACAAAGGCGGGTCTCATGAAGGCAAGTCTCAAAAACCACAAGTCTCAAAAATCATGAGAATGTCACATCAGGTATCAAAGTCAGTAATTTATTGAAGCCATTAAATTTTAGCAGATGTTTTATTGGCTGTATTGGAGTTTTGATCATGACTACAGGCATCTGGCTAGAATTACCTGCAGTAATAGATAGCTGAGATTTAAATCAAATCAATGTTCAAGGCAAGCAGTATCAGATGCATATCCACTAGGTCATTTCAGAATTCTTCAGAAATTGTGTACTTCAAAGAAGAATAGTCAACAAAATCATCAGAATATGTTTATTTAGCTGTAGTTGAATAAGGTGTCTTGTTTTTAAAAGCAGTAAAATTGTGTAGGATGTGCTGGTGGTGTAACGGTTTTTGGTGCTCAAAGTGAAATTGGTGAGTTGAGTTCAAATTCCTGCATAGTCTATTACATTCACTTTTACATAAATGCCCCTTGGAAAAGTATGAATCCATTTCTTCTTCCCTCAGTTAGAGGTTAAATAGTAGAATTGATTGGGACTTTCAGGTTTAGATGTTAAGCAGTCTTAGAGAAGAAAAACTCTAAATTCCAAACTGAAAAGGTAATGGGAAATCCCTCTACTATCTTTCCTAAGAAGTCATGACAAATCATAGATAATATAGAAAAGGACTCTATTGAGAGCAATGATTACCTACACCCTAAAAAAAATTGGCATTAAAACAAGTATTGCACAGAACTCGTAAAAGTTAAAGAGACAAACTCATCATAGCAAAAGTTGGTCTTAAAAGCCAGTTACATTGATGAGTTAAAATATTATGACTAACAACATCTAGCAAGAATGACAACTACTGTCTCATAACAACTGCACGTATGCATTTATCAATTAAAATTAATTGCAATGCTTTGTTATCATAGAATCATTAGCAATGCATTTACATCGCACATAGAATCAAGGCTGGTGTGTACTAACTCCAAACCCTATGACTGAGTAGTGTGGCAACTCTGATTGTAGGACCCAGGCAGTGCTTTGGGACCCTCACTATCTTGTCAACATTTGCTTTTTTCTACCTACATTTATATAGATTACAAATTAATTACTACTGACTATAAAAGGATGAAAAATTTCCATGGAATTTGACATCATTTCTGGGTTTTTTGCTTTTGTCCAAATCTGTGAATTTGTTTTGTTCATGCAAAGTCTCAAAAAATCACTATATAAAATTCACTATTTTTATCCATAATCCATTAGATCTGATGTGCTTTGACCCTTCAGTTACAGAGTATGTCAATAACCAAGCAAAGTTAAATAGTGCCTTCAAACATAGATTTTTATTCTGACTCTTGAAATAGTCATATCTGCTCACTTTTGTATCCTAATGTAAACAAAGCAATCTGTAAGGAAAGGGATGGATTTTTTGTTTATTAATCCAACAGATCTTTGTTGCTTAAATGTTATTTTTAGTGGACACTCATATTTGAGTTGATGCTCTGTTTATTTATTAAACAGTATATTTATTTAGTCTCGTCAACTGGTTAGAATATTTGAAAAATATTATTAGAGAAAAATATGCACTCTCCAGCAAATAAACAGAGTCTCAACTCAAATATGAGTATTCACTAAAAATAATGTTTAAGCAATAAAATAAATATTTATGTAAATGAGCCCAAATCAAAGAAATTTTATAATTATTGACAAATTTTAAATTATATAGTTGCCCTATTAGAAATTCCAAACCAGTTGATTTCTGTTGTAAAATTATTTGCAGTGTTTTTCTGATAGTAGAATCATCTGCAATGCTAAATAGCACATAGAAAGGAAACCTCCATCAAAAGGTTTGGTTTGGTTTGGTTTGGTTTGTTTCATGGCATATCAACCCCAATGGGTCATTTAATGCCGATAACTTTTTCTTCAGGTAATATTTTTGTTTTTTCAAAAATCTATTTCCGGTAATAGCTTTTTTTCTTCAAAGATTTATTTCTGGTAATAATATTTTACAAAGTATTTCTGGTATTAAAACCTAATTTTACATTTTCATAGTGTTTTTACCCCAGTTTCGGGGTTAACTATTTGCCCATAGCTGGGACCCTAAAAGGTGCTACCACCCTGGGTCAGGGTGGACCTGGGAACACCATCAATTAAGGGGTGGTTCCACGCTCCTCAAAACCTCTTGATCAGAGGACTTGCTGTTGGACGTAGTTTATCGTCATACCCATGACTGCTCCATCAAAAGAGTGATATCACTTTGCAGACTTGAGAAACCCATTTTATGACACAGTAACACTGGATGTTTCCTTATAAGGAAATGGCTAATATTATTGTTATCATTCTGGATGTGGAGAACAGATACTACCAGTGGCGAGACATGGCACAAGGCTAGTTTAAAGTGGAGAGGCTAAGCATGTACACATTTTAGGCTAAGGCCTAAATATTGCCTGATCATTACAAGCAGCATCACACTGGCATCGATATTGCACCAACCTTTCCCCTGTAGTGCTATGAGGGAGGTGCTGCTACAGGGTTAGGGTTCCACATTTATTTGTTGTGTTTCTGTCCAAGGACAGAAACACAATAGAGAGATAAAATGTAGTTTGTCAGGCTGATGACATGTACTACACTTTGATCCCAGTTTCATGAAGCCAAGAAAAGTTCAACTTGACTAACACAGTTTGGTGAATGAATGCCAAATATTACCTGATAAGGAAACAACCAATACCATTCTGTCAGTAAGGCTTTCATTAATAACTAATAGTAATAACCACTTCTTTCATGATTTTCATTGTCGTACTATATTAAAATCATTTGCAGTGCATTTCTAAAAAAAATTCAATTAAAATGTATTTCTTACTAAATATATTTTCCATGTTTTCTTCTAATGGAATAATTATTAACACATTTACATAACCTAATTCTGTTATTAATGTTTGCATTTATTCCTGACCCTAACAACCACTTTCTTCATGATTTTCAATCTGTACAAAAATCATTTATAGGGCATTTTGAAAGTTACATCAATTACAGTACATTTCTATAGTAAAATCAATTTCTTCCAATAGTAAAAATCATTAGCAATGCATTATAGACATCTCATATTATATCAGTAATTCTTACATTAATCACTGACCACTTATAACTTTCTTCTTCCTGATTTTTAATGCATTTCTATAGTTAAACAATGAACTGTGCATTCTTGATAACACTATATAAATGAATGGCAATATGTGGATGTGCAGGTGGTGTAATGTTTAGTAACTCGGAATCAGAAATTGATGGGCCATATTCAAATTTCAGTCAAATTCTTTACATTCACTTTTGTGCAAATACCCTTAATAAGGCCTAAATATGGAAATACCCTTAATAAGACCTGAATATGGAAAATCTGATACTTACAGGTTGAAGTCAAGGGGCACAGAGGAAAAAAATGCATGATGTACTTAGCGAGTTTGAGTAAACAGATGGTGGAGCAAGGTTTAGGAGAGATAATAAAAAGACAAAATTTATTAGGACAGAAAACTGTGGAGAGCCATGATCCCCAATGTTCTGAAGGGTTTACTGAAAGTGAAAATAAAATAAGAAAACATTGTTGGAGAGGGGGGACAATAAAAGAACAAGATTCAAGGAGATAGAAGATAATAACTGAAATTACATTTAAATTTTTGAAGATTGCAGCTGACAGGAAAGCATGAAGCTGGAAGAAGTGAAAAGAAACCCTTGGCATAGAACTTACACTTAGACTTAGCAATTTCAACAGTAAAATGATGAGACCTAGCTGCCAATCTAGTACTGCATTTAAATCCAAAAAGACATGGTATCAAGAAGAAAGCTCATCAGAACAATTACCATGAAAATATTTATATTAGGTTGGTGCAAAAATTTTGACGTATTTTTTAATGTCAAAAACCGTCATTATTTTTGCACCAACCTAATAGAAAAGGCACATGTTATGGCAGTGGAAAAGAGACAGAAACTGAGATGCCACGTAAGGAATGATAACATTGAAGATTCTTCTTTGGATTTGGTCTAGAATCTTGGGATATGTATCAGAAGCACAAGAGAAGATATGGTAGCGATATTCAATGCATGGATCTTATAAAGGTATAAGATATATTCTAGTAAGAAAAATTGCCTGGCACAACAGTGAATTAACTTCTGAGTAGAAGACCTAGAAATTGATTCAATATAATTGTTCCACTTTATGTAGTGGAAATTGATAGACCAAGCAGGTGCAAAAGTTATTCTACTGGTGGTCAGCATCAGCCATACTGATAGAAGTTAACAAAGGTTCGCTAACATGATTAAAGTAGGAAACCATTTGGAGATGTTAAAATTAACAAGCCATGATTTGTTTGCATTATTCTTAGTGATTTTTTTTTGTCTTCATACAAGATAATGTATGTATAATGACTGTTCATAGCACACATTCCACTATTTTTGGTCATTTTTAATGGCAGATTTTTTAAATTCAAGCAAACACTGATCCATCGTTTTTTTCTTATAGCAAGAATGTTGCAATTTAAAATCATTTTCAACATAATGATAGCATTATTTACAAGCCACTTGTACACTGTTGTAAGGTCAATTTGTTGTATGATGTTGACTGGGATTATGTGTTTATCAATTATTGAAGATATTGAATACATTATTTCTACAGCTGAAAGATATTTTACTTAATGTAGGTTTTTTGCTTTTATGAGAATGACTTTAAATATTTAGTTTTTTTATACAGTTTATATTGTATAATATATTTATACTATCTTTGTCTATTTGCCTACAAACTACACACTGCAGATCTATATCTGTCTAAACACTGTCTATTGTCTACAGACTGTATGTACATCTTTATACATACTATATGTATATTTCTTTTTTTTTATTACATCAAGGTTCACACTTTACAAGGCCTGGGGGCCACTCGATGTAGAGGATTACGTTAAGAGGTAGTTTATATGGATAGGAGAGGAAGATAACAGCTGACTCTAGACTTGAAGAGGTTAAGATTGTAGTGATCAGGGAAAAATCCACTTAGGAGTCTGTTCTATAGAGCAGTGGTTCATGGGAAAAAGTTGTTTGAATGAAACTTACTTCTTGCCAATGTAATACAAAAGGAATGAGGATGTTTTGTTATTATATAAGCTGCATGATGGGTCTTATCCGTGAATGTCAGACTGGGTGAAGCCACAAGATGCAGTTCATCCAAGCAGTATACTATTCCTCCTCTCTTCACTCAATTTGAGTTGTTAACACCGTATGCTGATAAAGCAGATTGTTTTTCCTGTAAATTCTCCTCAAACTCTACTCTTGACTCATCTGGAGTATCCTTGCCTGACTTTGCTCTTAGAACTGAGTCTCTGTTCTTAATTTTCATCAATGATCTTCCGGATGACATCAGTTCTCAACTTGATCTCTATGCTGATGACACAACCACTTACTCCTGTTTGATAGTAAGTTTGATCAGTTTGATAATGTCAAATTGACAGCTGATCTAAGAAATGACCTACAATCTGTTGTTAACTGGGGCAAGGAATGGCTTTTTATTTTTAACACCTCTAAATCGAAATTTCCCTCTATCTAACCGAAAACTCCTTCCTGCCTCCCATTAACATGGTTGATGCATAGTGTGATATGATTAAACAAAAGAAACCCAAAAAACAAACAAGTCAATAAAGCCAATAACACACAAGGGGTTACTGAGGGTGAAAGAATAAAAAAAAAGAAACATTATTAAAGAACAAGAACATCAGGAGAACAATCAAGAAGATAGTAGATAACAACTGATATTGTATTTAAATTTTTGAAGATCAAAGTTGGTTGGAAAGCATAGAGCCAAAAGAGAGTTGTACAAGTAAGAAGTGCAAGAAAAGAAACTGTTAGCATTGAAGTTACGGTTAGATCAACCTAATTCAACTGTGAATTGATGAAATCTTACCGCCGATCTAGTACTGCGATTAAATTCATGAAGTCTAGGAACCAAAGCAAAGAGTTCATCTGAACAATTAGCATGAAAGTATTTACGGAAAAGGCACAGGGAAGCTATGTTACAGCAGTCGAAAAGAAACTGAAAACAAGACACCAGGTGAGGACCAATAATATCACGGATTCTTCTTCGGATTTTATCATTCTCTCCTGAATTCATTTTCTGAGTGTGGGATTACATTACCATTTTTCAAAATGGTACACATATTAACACATATATGTTAACCCTGTAGAGTCCTCTTTGGAGTATAGGATCACAGCCTCCCCAATGTTGCTGTTGTGGATTCTGTAGCAAAATGGTTTTTACAGGATGAGCTTGCCAGCCCAACATCCAACTAGTTTTGAATTCAGAGTTCTTCACCTAAAATGGTTGCCAACCAAAACTAGAGAACCTTCGCTGCCTTGCTATTAATCCATAGCTTTAGGGGAGCAGATGGATTTGTACCTTTCCAAGTATATTTGTGTAAAAGTTAAATGCAATGGTATTGGCTGGAATTTGAATTCAACAACCAGTCCTGTTTTCAATGCCATTAACCACTACACACACTACAGCGATGAACTGCATCCAACAGCAGGGTCTCGGATGGTGTTTTCGGAGGAGTGATGTTGCCAGCTCTAGGTTTTTGAAACAATAATGTTGCCAGCTCTAGGTTTTTGAAGCAATAATGTTGCCAGCTCTAAGTTTTTGAAACAATAATGTTCTAAGTTTTTTGTAAAAAAGTAATGTTGCCAGCTATACGTTTTTTTGTAAAAGAGTAATGTTGCCAGCTATACGTTTTTTTGTAAAAAAGTAATGTTGCCAGCTATACGTTTTTTCGTAAAGGAATAATGTTGACAGCTATACGTTTTTTTTAAACAATAATGTTGCCAGCTATACATTTTTTATTCCATACAAAATAGGCATTTCAAATTCATATAAACTGGATTTGGCATTAAATAACCCACAGTGGTTGATATGCCATAAAACCCAAACAAACAAACACTACACACACATCCACATTTTTCATGCATATAATTCTACTAATTATAAGATATACATTTTTTTTTCTCTTACCTATTTTACTTTAATACTAGTCTGCTTTCAATATGAAAAAAATACTAAACTTAGTGAACAGAAAGTTTGAAGTGTTGGTAAGCACTTATACCCCATCCCAGTATAGACCCCTCTATGCCATTAACAAACTAGTCAACAAGAAGGTTGTTGATCACCACAATAGGGACAACCTCTTGAGTGACAAAGAGTACATATTTCTATCAGATCAGTCCACTGCTGATATCATATCTGTCATTATTCACAGAATCAGTAAGGCACTAGACAACAAATACATCTCAATGATGATTGCAATAGATATTTCAAGGGTTTTTGACATTTCAGGATCAAGCAATCAACACATGCATCCCATAAGGTACACTTCTCTTTCTATTTTACATAAATGATTTGCCTAAGGGTATAATCTGATCATTTGTGAATATTTATGCTGATGACACAACAGTATATAGGTGCACCTCCAAAACTGTAGATGACCATAGCTTAGCAACTGATCCTTGCTCTGACATAGCTCTAACAGCTCAATAGGGGGAAAAACTGGCTGGTCATATTCAATGACATGAAAACCAAACTAGTGATATTCCATCATCACTGAGCAGATCCAGAACTTTCACTCAAACCAGGCTTCAAGTGGAACTCATACATATGATACACCATTAAAGATGTGGGGAAAATGCTTGGTTCCCTGTAGCGCTATAGTAAGTACCTGATGCTTGCTATCCTCTAACTTTACAAGAGCCAGATCAGGCAGAAAATATTGCCATATATGGGCATATATTGTTGCCATATATGGGCAAGAGCTTCCTAGTCTTCACTTTTCAGTTTCGCTAAAGTCCAAAAGCCTCTCTATGTCCTTATGGGTGATGAATTATTTTCCACCCTACAACCACTTTCTCACATGGAAAGTGATCAAATTAAGTACATTCCTTAGTTCCACCAGTTCTAACCTTTACAGTTAAAACCTGCCATGCCATGTGCATTGTAGCCAACCACTCTCATTCCCTTTGTATTCCATTGGGAAGATGTAAGTTCTACTTGAGAATCTTCTTCTCACAAACTGCAAATTTGTGGAACTGACTCCCAAGAGAATGCTTTCCTGATCACTACAATCTTAACCTGTTCAAGTCTAGGATCAACTGTTATCTTACCCATATATCTCCATAACAGTTTATGGAGATATATGAGTAAGATAACGGTTGACCCTAGATTTACCTCTTACTCTGCCTCTTATTCTGTAACCTTCTACCTTGAGTAACTCTTGCACCTTGTCAAGAGTGAAAATCATTTTAAAAAACAAAAAAAGATCCTAATGGCTCAATTTTCTAAGTTTATTTTCCTGGGAGTGGGCTTGCATTATCATTTGAAAAAATGGCACACATATTAGTTCATATCTCACCAATAATAAAAATATATGAATGAATTTCTGTGATGAAGAGTTATTATTTACATTATTTACATATGGACTATTGTCATCATCTTCATTGTTATTATCACAACATTTCAGCTGTTGTGCCCTCAGACCTTTATCAAGTCCTTGTCAGTCCTGGTAATCTAGCAGTTTTGAACCAAACCCTTTATTTAATCAATGGAGGTAGATTGTTCTGGTTCCACTATGTCTAGAGATATCTTGTCTAGTTTGTGTTTATTAAATAAGAAGTAGATGAGCTACACCTAGACATGCTTAAGAGAAAGAGAACAATCTACCTCCACAGATTAAATAAAGGTTTCAGTTCAAAATTACCTGAAGTTTAACTGGATCAATCAACACCTGATGAAGACCAGAGAGTACAGCAGACAAAACATTGTGAAAATAACAACACAGATTAGGACAATAGTCAGTATGAAAATAATGTAAATAAAATACCATATATACTTGTGTTAACCCCACTTCATATATAGTGTGACTCCTGAAATATTTTTGTATAAATTTTAACCCCTATAGAAAAAATGTACCTGTGTATAGCACAAACTATCTCTGAAAATGTATGATTTTTAACTTTTTAAAAAAAATTGCCTGAGTATAGTCCAACCCACTATTTTTTACACTATTTACATTATTTGGACTATTGTCCTCATCTTTGTCACCATATTTATTACATTTCAGCAAACAGATACCCCTATTTTTTGCATAAAAATAATGATCATAAAAACTCAAACTATACTAGAGTATATATGTTACATGAGTTTATTTACTTATATCTTCTGATATCTGTTACCTGAAAAAGATGAGATATACCTAGGTATGGATAGTGAGATGAGAACAATCTACCCCATAGATTAAATCAAGGGTTCAGTGTGAAATTGACATTTACCTGAATTAACAGACACCTGAAGAAGGCCAGAGGACACAGGGTTGAAAGATGGGGATAATAACAACAAAGAAGAGGACTATAGTTCAAATGTAAATAATGTAAATAAATAAGCTTTCCATGTACTACATGAAAAGAGGTTTTTATTTCATCTTAAAAATGTAGTATTCCTTTCCTAGCAATCTCATATAAATTAGTAGAGAAGTTCCACTTTAGAAAAGACACTGATTTCATTGAGTACTAGCTTTTCAAGGGATTAAACTCTATGTCACCAGACTGAAAAATCAACACTGTATAAACGGCCAGATTGACAGCAAATATGGTTAAGAGTATGACAAAAAGCAAGTGTTATATTTATTGGAGTGATAGAGAAGTGTCTTTATGGAAAATGTGATGCTGAAATCTGAAGGCACATGGGGATAGTGAAAGGTATCTTCCAAAAAGTAAGTAAAATATTAAGAAACAGGAAAACTTCATTAGAAACAAAGAAAAGTGTGCTGATCTGTTATCCTATATGACAATGAATGCTGGACAATCTCCTCACAGATGAAGAAGAGACTTTTGGCAAGAGAAATGTGGTTCTACAGAAGAATGCTGAGAATACCATGGATTGAACATATGATCAAGAACAAAGTTTTAGAGGAAATGAAAACAAAAAGGACACATACTTAGAATATGAAGGAGATATCTGAAATTTTAATGAATTTACAATGTCTAGCATAGTCTGGACAATCTCTTCACAGATGAAGAAGAGACTTTTGGCAAGAGAAATGTGGTTCTACAGAAGAATGCTGAAAATATCATGGATGGAGCATGTGAGTAACAGGCAAGTTTTAAGGAAAATGAAAACAAAAAGGACACTTTTACTTAAAATCAGAATCAACTGAAATTTCTAGGGCATGTAATGAGGAAAGAAGGCTTGGAGAATTTAACATTCACAAGACATATTGAAGAGGGACAGAGAAAAGCAGCCAGTAACCTACCTAACAAGCTTATGTAAAAGGGTGGCAGAACAGGGATTGGGAGGGATAGCAAAAAAAATCTACAAGGGACAGGAAGTTCTGGAGAGACATGATAGTCAACATTTTGAAAGGACATGGCACATAGATGAAGATATGTACTGATATATGTGGATAATTGTATGACAAAATGAAAAAACCATATGTGATTTCTTCAGACTAAATAATGTTTTTATTGATGGAACCATATATATACATTGTGCGATGGGGAAATTATCACCATTTTATATTTTTAATTTTGCGCATGTGCATTGTCTGTTTGGGATTTTATCGACTGCACAGTATAGTAGGGTCCGTTGAGCACTATCTGTGAGAAAAAGAGCACCATGACACAATTCACTCTGCCAGAACTTTGGAAACGGCATGCTGTACTGCTTGGCATTCATGCTGGAAGTTCCAATATGAACATTTCAGTGTTTGGGTATCAATCTGAGGAGAGTGCAGAGGATTCAGAAAGTGTTGGATGAGTCTAATGAGGATTACGAAGGTACACCAGCTCGGAAAACTCACTCTGATCATTTTGATAACTCCTGAATTTGTTGGTGAGGGCCTCAGACTGAACACTGAGTCCTACATTAAGTGTTTTAAGAAGGTAGCTCTGCCTTGGGTCTAGATGGTGGCTCCCAGAAGATCCTGTCTGGCAACAGAACCGTGAACCATACCACACAAGCACTTTGGAAAAAAGGGAATTTGTCAGCTGCTGCTAATTAAAAGCTCTTTGCTATGAATTGAGCACTCTGGTAGCTGGTAATGCTTATATCTTGTATATAATGTGTTAAAAATTTCCTTTCTCTGATGTGTGCACTGATGGCCTAAGAGTGAGAATCTCCGACTGATGTCAGATCAGTCGGATTTCAGTCCTGGCTTGAAGTAATCGCATGTTTAGCCACACTGATAAGCTGTGAAGACTATATATATATATATATATATATATATATATATATATTGAGTACTTCAACCAATATATTTATATATATATATATATATATATATTGGTTGAAGTGCTCAATATCAGGGATAGAGTATATGTAAATATAAAAGTGGACACTGAAGTCAATACCAATTCTGTTTCATGCTTATACACAATTGTCAAGCCACATCACTGGGTGTTGACTTTGATGTCTACTTATATATATATATATATATATATATATATATATATATATATATATCCGGGTAAGATGAAAACAAATAGGGTACAATTTCAACGTTCGTAATATTTAATTTAAAAGAGGGCTCAATACAAAGTAGACCAATATTATTTATTTTGGGATATTACACAAAAAACATGTTGAAATTGCTACACAAATACAGTCGTGTTTCAATATGCATCAATGCATCTCATCAAGTGATTGTAAATTACTGGTGAGTAAATGATTTATTTAGATTTAAATTTGCTAAAACTACTAATTTTTACAAATTTAATCCCCCACCCTATAAAAGAAAAAAAAGGCTTTTAAATTTCAATAAATCATTCACTTGCCAGTAATTTGATGAGATGCATTGATACACATCAAAACACGGCTGCAATTGTGTAGCTATTTTGACATGTTTTCAGTGTAATATCCTAAAATAAATGATATATATATATATATATATATATACATATATATATATATATATATATATATATATATATATATATATATATAGGATTATATAAATATAAACTTTATCACTTAACTGATTGATGTTATATTCACCACCTCTACTCCAGTGTTTCATTAATTCACTTAAGTGTAATTGTTTGATATATTTTTGTTATGGTAATTTACCCACACATGCATGAACTCTCCCAGCTATAAATAGGAGAAGGTACTGCCTTTTGGGGAGAGAAGTTTCCAGCAGTCAGCTTTGACAGTCAGACCAAACATTCTTGCTGTAACACTCTCGTTTGTATATGTTTGCATTACTGGTTCTGTTAATATATTTCTTTAACTCATTTCCTTTCTTTGCGTCTTTATTTCTGGTCCTAACAAGGCCATAACAACTTTAATAGATTTTCTTATCTGTTATTATTTCTTAAACATTCATTTTAGTTGGTACCTGTATTTGAGTTGCTATCGCAGTTTTTTTTATATTTTCATTTTATATATTTATATATATATATATGAATGAAAAGAGACAAGAGGAAAACTTTCCTCTGGGGGACTTTATGAAGTCTCTTTTTATTCATTTCATCTACTTCTATATATATATATATATATATATAATCATTTATTCGAAAATTATAACATAAAAATGTTATAAAATTACTACAAAAATATCCATTTATTTTCAACACTTCTGGTGTCTTCTCAAGTGATGGCGTTGAATGTAGAATATATATATATATATATATATATATATATATATATATATATATATATATATATATTAAGTTATGAAGAACTTGATAATCCGTATGGGTAATCCCAAGGAGGATGAATTCCTGAGAGCTCAATGTAAATCCAGAGCTAATATTTAAAAGAAAAACAGACCACTTTAAGGTACCATTATAATAATTTATTTCACCAGAGTCCTTTTAAAGGATGCCGGATCATCAGATAGCACTTCCAAAAATGAAATGAAATGAAAAAACTAATAAATATATATATATATTGTCAATAAATAAGAATGTAGAATATATATATATATATATATATATATATATATATATATATATTCTACATTCTATATATATATATAAATATATATATTGTCAATAAATAAGAATGTAGAATATATATATATATATATATATATATATATATATATTGTTAATAAATAAGGAATCGTACACTAAATTTATCTAAGCCAACTAAAAGGTTCATGATTTTAATGCCCCTCTAGTTTAAATAAGAATTCTTATCTTGACACTGAGGAGCATAAATCACTGTGAAACTTTTTTTCAGAACAGATAAGTACTGTGAACGTTTTTATTTATTGACAAGTACACACAAAATCTTGGTCACAATGACTTGTGATTTTGTGCTAACACATTCGTTGGCAAAAAAATCCATCTACCCAATTTCACTCACAAAGCCTGGTTCAAACTGTGGTATGTTTTTCAGGCATTTCCCAAAGTTGTCACATGATGGGATTGCCACCTTAGGACAATAACATCAGAAAACCATCTTCCTGACAAATCGACAATGGCAAGATTTTAACCCGGCTCTCATGTTCGGAAAGCAAACATTCTAAGTACTTGACTTCATACCCATTATCTATTTATATTGAACACTAAAATAGGTCATTAAAATTGGTAGCTGATCTCAAAAATGATTTACAGCTTGTTGTCAACTGGGGCAAGAAATGGCTTGCTAATTTTAATGTCTGAAAAACAAAACTATTCCTTTTTAATCATCTCAGAGAATGCTTTTTGCCTCCCATCAATATGGTGGATGCTAACCTCCAGGAGATTAACACATTGTGACTTCTTGAGCTAATGTTTTCTACTGACATGAAGTGGAAGATTATATTGAATCAATTGTTAGGTCTGCTGCAAAGAGAATTGCTTACCTGCGTTGTGCTAGACAATTTTCCTTACCAGAATCTATTTTACATATTTATAAGTTTACTATTCATCCATGCTTTGAATATTGCTGTCACATCTGATCTGTGCTTCTGCTATGTATTTAGAGATTCTTGATAAAATACAAAGAAGAATCTCTAATGTTATTGGTCCTGACCTGGCATCTTGGCTTCAGTCACTTTCTCAGTGTCATAACTTGCCTATGCCTTTTCTATAAATACTAGATTAATATGATAATTATTCTGATGAACATTCCTCTAAGGTACCTAGACTTTATGAATTTAAGCACAGTACAAGATTGGTGGCAAGGTTTCATCATTTTATGGTTGAAATGGTTAGATACAACTGCAAATTCTATGCTAACAATTTCTTCCCTGGCACTTCTTGCTTTTGGAATTAATTTCTGGCCTCTTGCTTTCCAGTCAAGTTTGATCTTCAAAAATTTAAATACAATGTTAATCGTTATTTTCTGTTTTATTGTTCTCTCTCCTTAATAATGTTTTTTTTACCTCATATTTTCTCACACTAAGTAACCCCTTGCATCTGGATTTATTGATTTGCTTGAGAGTGGGGGAATGATTAAAAAAAACACTAACACTATAATTACAAAGACAGCTGGCTTTATAAACATCATCTTCCAGAAATACTCTGGTTAACTATTTTTTTAATTTCTATAAATCTTTTTTGCAAAACACAATCTGGTTTAGATAGATAGATAGATAGATAGATAGATAGATATTAACACACACACACGCATATATATGTATATGTATATATGTGAGAGAGAGAAAGAGAGATTTGAACATTGATGCATGCATGCCTGCATGCATGCATACATAGATAGATAATCAGAATGTCATAGATAGATAGATAGATAGATAGATAGATAGATAGATAGATAGATACTTATCTCTATTGATTAACAAAATGATGGCGCAACCTATAGATATCTTTATGCATAGCTTTTGAATTCCGCCCCTCAAAAAAAGACCAGTTTTTATGAAAGAATATCCCGTAACCTATATAGCCGTTCGATTCTATTCTGAGCAAAAATATCAAATGTTCACTGATAGTTAAAAAGGAAATGAACTAAAGGGGATCATTTGCAATAGAAATCATCGAAGTGAATAAATTCACAGATATTCAGAATTATTATCAGCGTAGAGTTATTTCCCTTTGACAAGCATCTGAGAAAGAATGATTTTGGTGACGCCCACCCAGGTGTTCTCTACACCCGGAACAGGAACAACGTCTCTCCCCTCTGTGACGTTCCCCACACACAAGCAAATAGGACTGGGATGGGAACTCCCATAGTAAAAAGAGGAACATTAAGCGAGTGTGGGAAACGTGGTTGAGGTCTAGAAAAGAGGTAGTCTAAAGGTAGCGTCTATATAAAAACGTACGCGCGTTTTTTTTTTCTGGATCTCTTTTTTAATTTTATTTTTATTTTATTTGGATTTAAGATAAAGGTATGTCTGTTCTAAATATTGTTCTCTCCCCTTTTTCATAGACTCGGCAATTGGGGGAGGAGAAAAGACGATAAAAAAATGGGTAGAAAAATAAAAATAAAAAGGAAGACAGACGTAAAATTGAAAAAAAAAATTGTAATTTTTTTGGTAGCAAACGAAATAAAATTCAATCTATCAAGAATTTTAAGATATGTATCGAAAATGTTAAAAGTAAAAATTTGTTAAATTAAAAAATAAAATAATGCATATTTAAAGCAGAAAAATTTGATTCCTTCAGCAAAAAAAAAAAAAAAAATTCAAATTTCTAACAGCTAATGTAAAAATGCTAATACGATATATCAGGAAA
>OZ010575.1:48541828-48544328 GCA_963932145.1 Acanthosepion lycidas
AGTGAGTGAATGCGTGTGTGTGCGTGTGCATGCATGCAGTAGTAAAAATAAAAAAATGCCACTATGAAATTTGAACAAAGAAAGACTTTTTGGATACTGGAAGCCAGAGAGTGAATGGTAGGAAGAAAGAAAGAAGGAAAGGATAATGATCAAAAGAAACACACAAACAAGCAAATAAAGCAGAATAAAATGTACAAAAAAAAGGTTGCCGGCATCCTGGCCTGAATTTCAAGTTAGGTTAATTTTACACAATACACAAACACACACACACATTTACTATCTCCTCTATTTCTGTGTATCTGTACTACCTGAGAATGTATCTTCATTTTGCTTAATATGCACACACACACACACACATATATATATGTCTATATTTGTATATATAAAGAAAGATATACGTATAAATATATAGTGGAAGTAAAGAATAGTGCGTGATCTGGTTCATATGTAGATATTAGTTTATCTTTAATATATATATATATATATATATATATATATATATATATATAGATATATAATTATTGCACCTGGTAATTGAAAATTGTATGTTTGTGTGTATACAATGAGCTCCAGGCATATACATCTATCTATTTATCTTTCTGTTTATTTATATATATATATATATATATATATATATGTATATATATATATATGTGTATATATATATATATATATATATATATATATATATATATATATATATATATATATATACTTCTCTCTCTCTCTATATATATATATATATATATATATATATATATATATATATATGCGCATAGTTTGCACCAGACCAGGTATTTGAAAATTCACCTTTAGTGGGCCATAAATGGAAACGACCTAACATAATGTTACATGGCATGTACCAAATTCTAATATTCTTCTATCTTTTTCAGACTTATTGACAGCATCAGCATCACAGCTTCTAATCTGACACAGCAAATGGAGAGACACACCAGCTCAGAGAGAGCACACTTCTTGAAAGTGGCCAGGTGAACAGGAGGGATCACAGCTGGCTCTGCATGAGCCCCTAAAAGACAAACCCAGGGATACACACAAAGTTCATGCTGGCCGTAATGGTCCTGAACATTGTGAGAAATGAAGGTCAAGTCATGCAACCCTATTTTTTCCTGCTGAGCTTTTGTCACTGTCTATATTGAGGTGCTTGAAACAGCAGACAACATCTGGTTAAATTGGGCAACTTTACATGGCCCATGTAACCCTGGAGCAGCTGGCCAAGAATTTTCAAAATATATGCCCACCAGCATCTGGCCTTCTAACTCCTCTGGTTAGAATCTCATGGAGTGTTATATCTGGGGGATCATCAAACAGAGACGAACTGATGGCTCCAAAATAACAAGAACTAATTGAAGGATTCCACCAGTGACATGATGGCTGACCTGAATGAAAGCCACTTGATACAGGCAAATAATCACTGCATTGAGGCCTTCCTCAAAAGTGACAGCAGTTGAGCTTGTGTACAAATTTCTAAAAAAATATACTAACTTTTTTGTATATCTTTGCTTTTTTTTATATTATACTTTGTTCTCAATTACTTGATATAACTTTTATATATATATATATATATATATATATATGTGTGTGTGTGTATATATATATATATATATGTATATATATATGTATATATATATATATATATATATATAATTATGTAAACTTTTAATAATGTTTATTTGGTTTTTCAGCTGTTGAAGAGAACTCTGTATTTCTGTAATTAATACAATCATTCTTATCTGAGTGCTGACAAGTGAAAAATCATGAAACTCCAAGTTGACCTCAGATAAATATTTCTGTAATCAATGGTAACATTTTTATCGAAAATCTTGACCAGTCATGATTGGGAAATTATGAAACTCAGTCAATATTAATAATTATTGAACTTTATTATTTCTGATTAATAATAATAATAATAATTGTATGATTAAATAAAGAACAAATTGTAAAATGTTTATAAATTTGATATATTTCACTTTTATTGATGTCAAATTTATAAATGTTTCCTATTTTTTCTTTATTTAATCATTCTGCCAGATTTAATCCATATTTTTATTTTTGGGTTCATATATATATATATATATATATGTCTGTGAGAAGTAACTCAGCACAATGAGATTTGATATATGCATGTATGTATGCGTGTATATATATATATATATATATATATATATATATATATATATATATATATATATATACACACATATATATATATATTTACATTAGTGTGTGTGCATGAGAAAGAGAGAGGAGAAGAAATAAGATGACAGTGAGATGGATAATTCAGAGACCTTTTTCAGATTTTTCATTGACAAAGACACACAAACTGGGGTGCAAAGACATGCACTCACATGCATATATATATATATATATATATATATATATATATATATGTGTGTGTGTGTGTGTGTGTGCATCTAAATACACACACATGCAAATATGTGCATGTTTGTGTGAATACTATATATGAGCTTAAATAATATAC
>OZ010575.1:48549328-48649328 GCA_963932145.1 Acanthosepion lycidas
ATTTTTGTTTTCGTTTTGTTTTACTTGAGATTACTAAAACTTTACTTATGAACATCATATATCGATAAGAAAAAGATTATGCCCAGCAACAGGTGTACATCCTGGGTAAGAAGTTAAACTACATCCATGTCCTGGGTAAGACAATAAACTACGTCCAGCAGCAAGGCCTCTGATCAGGAGGTTTTGAAGAGCGTGAGACCACCTCTTAATTTCCGGGCATTTCCAGGTCCCCTCTGACCCAGGGTGGTAGCAACTGCTAGGGTGCCAACTATGAGCAAATAGTTAACTATTACCAGCAATACTTTTTGAAAAAAATTATTACCAGCAATGAAGGAAAAATATTACCAGAAACAGATTTTTGACAAAACAAAATATTACCAGCAATAAAAAATTTTGTCAACATTAAATAACTTATTTAGGTTGATATACCATAAAACAAAATAAACCAAACTAATCTAGATTAAAGAATACATATTCTATTGATATGAACCTATCCTAAAAATCTTGTCAGCATTAAATAATCCATTGATGTTGATATGCTGTAAAACAAAATAAGCCAAACCAATCTAAACCAAAGAATACATATTATATTCATATGAATCTATCCTAAAACTTTTGTCAGCATTAAATAACCCATTGAGGTTGATATGCCGTAAAACAAAATAAACCAAACCAAACCAAACCAAACCAGCGACAGATGTTTAGAACAAGAGCTATTGTCCCATAACTATAGGGCATGTCAATTCAATTATGACTGAGTAGTGAGTTTGGTTCTCACTGGGTGTTCCACACTTTTGGCCTCGTACCACATCTAAACTATATTTAAAAAATCATTTTGCTATGCTTAGTAAATTCCTACAGTGCATATTAGCAATATTAGCCTTTCCCTTATATGGGAAAATTTGTTATTCACTAACTGAACAGCCAGCGCTACTTTTGGTTAAAATTTTAAAAATCTTTATAATAAAACAATTTTTCACTGTTATTACTCTTTCCAGTATTAACGACACCTTCCTTTCTAACCTTTTGTTTAGAGTAATGTGGAAGTTAGCATCTTGATTATGTTATTATTTTCCCATTGAATTACATGTGATATCTATTTTAGGTATTGCTGTTGTTGAAAGTCCAGAAGTGATGTAGCTTTTGTTATTTGGTACAGATCTTTGTGATTTTGTAGCACCAGTTCACGGTGTTCGAAGAAGAATGGACTTGCTAAGACCTACAGGCTTCATTTGCCCAAAGCCACCCTTAATCATTGATCTGAGAAAGCAATTATGTGCAGATGAAATTTTAGATATATCTGAATGAGTTTGATAACATGTATGACATCTATATGAAGGCCTTGATCTGACAGGGGTATTTAAGACTATGACTCATTTTTTTTTTCTTGCAACTTGCGGTATAGGAAAAAACTACCCCTAGCACAGTCTAGTCTATCTTCAATTTCCTTAACTCCTATACTAAATTTGTTTGGCAAATTAGTGACAAAGTGGAAAAAGTTTTGTGTGATGTATTTCGTTCTTTAGGTGTTAATTGGATTAAAGTTATCATTTTGTTGATGGAATTATATATCTACAGGAAGGAGAGAGGGAATATAAAAATACAAACATTGGTTCTAATGTTCTAATTTCAACAGGAAATGTTGAAAATACTGGAATGCTGAAATTTTAAACTTTTAAATTAAAATATTTTTTTAGATGTGTCTGGGTATGTAGTGTAGCCAGTTTCATCCACTTATGCTTTTGTTTTTATTACTTTATTATTAACTATTCTTCACAGTGATAATAGAAGATTTTGCCAAGAAAGACAAAATCTTCTAAGAACCTGGACATAAATTTACCATGGATGATCTAGCGATTCTCCCATACAATAAATTTGTTATATCTGATTTATACACGTAGGTTTGTCCTGGGTAAGACGATAAACTACGTCCAACAGGATCAGGAGGTTTTCAGGAGCATGGAACCACCTCTTAATTGCTGGTGTTCCCAGGCCTACCCTAACCCGGGGTGGTAGCACCTGTTAGGGTCCCAGCTATGGGCAAATAGTTAACCCCCAAACTGGGCTCAAAAACACTATGAAAGTGTAGAAATAAGTTTTAATACCAGAAATACTTTGTAAAAAAATTATTACCAGCTATAAATCTTTGAAGAAAAAATAATACCAGTAATAAAAATTTTGTCGGCATTAAATAACCCATTGAGGTTGATATGCCATAAAAAAAAACAAACTAAATCAAACCAAACCAACACACTGAGGTATTTGGGATGTTTAGAAGATTTACTGTCTCTGCTTTCATTCCAGTTCCAAACCATAGTTTCTGTTTTGAAAAGGTTTATTTTGAGTCCTGCTTCATGTAACACTTGGTAAAAGATGTTGATTTTTTTTTAAGATTTGTGTTAGTTCAGTAAATACCAAATTTCTATATCTAGAAGGTTAAGTCAGAGTATTTCA
The DNA here is from genome assembly GCA_963932145.1 of Acanthosepion lycidas. Lineage (NCBI taxonomy): Eukaryota > Metazoa > Mollusca > Cephalopoda > Sepiida > Sepiidae > Acanthosepion > Acanthosepion lycidas. The sequence goes on from OZ010575.1 coordinate 48,551,783, forward strand.
TAAATAGCATGACTTGTGGGGTAGTCATGTTTATTTATTATATATACCTATTGGTACATATTTTAAATATTATTGTTCACCTAATACAAGACACAAAACACATTCAAGGTTACTGAATGAGATGATTGTACTGGCAGTGGGTGGCAGTGGTCCAAGGAGAGAAAGATCACTAGCCACCAAGAAAATATTTACTGGCCAAGACTAATCATTGCAAGCAGAAAATGTACATTTTCTCATCAAGTACAAGCCATAAAAAGGCCCACTGTGGCATAAACTGCAAATAACTTTAAGCAAGGTAAAAGAAGAAATGTGTCACAACACAGCATATACTTGTTATCTATCATTCTCTGCAGCTGCAAACCAGTTAAAAAATTAACAGAAGTACCTTGTCAGTGTTGTTAAACAAAAGATATACACACATAGATAGGATGAACTTATAACATGTCAACAACTGTTTTGTTATTTAATGTATAGTTTTGTTTGGTGTACATAATGTCAATGGTCAACCTGACAAGCATTGCTAACCATTATCATATATATATATATATATATATATATATATATATATATATATATAATCAGTCAATATCCTATGTCAGTATATATATATATATATATATATATATATATATATATATGTGTGTGTGTGTGTGACATCAGTCACACTACTACATGCCTATCCAGATGACTATCCCACCACAGCTCTATCAGAACCCATTTAAAGACACGCACACATACTTACCAGACTCTGTCCAAACCATACTAGTAGAAAATACAAGCATAATTACCTCATCCGCATGTAAAAAAAAAAGATTAAAAATAATAGAAGCCTTAATAATAAAAGGGAAAAAGCCAACACTCAATAATATTAGCCATGAACACAGCCACAATGTGCTGTGTTCACAAAATAAATCATCCCTATAAATCTAGATACATACACATAACACATACATCCAGCTAAAAAGTAAAAATAAAATCCTTGATAATGGCTAACAGTGTAGCAGAAAGCGCTCAGAATTGCAGTACATCTGGATAGTTTCTACACACTGTGTCCAGAAAAGAAAACACATGTTTGAACACAAGGATAATTAAATAAAAAGCTTAATCACGGTACCTTTAATGAAACATGTATAAATGAAGGATTGCTGCCTAAATACACAATATATATATATATATATATATATATATATATATACAAAGAAAAAATAAATAAAGAAATTAACACTGCATAATGACTGGTAGTTTCATGCCTTAAACAGAAGCAATCTATCTGTTTATATCTACAAATACTCTGACTCTAGTATTAAACATTCTTCCCCCTATATAGAAAATTTTAAACAGTGTTAACTAAGGAAAAATATATGTAAATAATAAATATATAAAAATAATTAATATCTATAAATAGTAGCTATAAATAACTAAGATGGCTGCTGCGGATTGTGAAGTTGGAAACATCAGCAAATTATGGGCAAGAAAAGAGATAGTGTAATGGTAATAATAGTCTTATCCTGTCAGCTGGGGCTTCAGAATATGCCGACTGCACACCTTCAGAGAGGTAAGCCCACCCCCCAAATGTGGCATTCTGGGTAAGACGATAAACTACATCTGACAGCAAAGCCTCTGATCAAGTTTTGAGAAGCATGGTACTATCTCTTAATTGCTGGTGTTCCCAGGTCCACCCTGTCCTGGGGTGGTAGCACCTGTTAGGGTCCCAGCTATGGGCAAATAGTTAACCCCAAACTGGGGTCAAAACACTATGAAAGTATAAAAATAGAATTTAATACCAGTAACACATTATTACCAGCAATAAAAATCTTGTGGTTGATATGCCATAAAACAAACCAAAACAAACTAATAATAGTCATTTCCTTATAAGGATTTGGTATTCATTGATCAAACAGCCAGTTCTGCCAACTTTCTAATTATAAGTTCAATTCCTACAAAGCTGTCTTTTTTAAATGAAAAACAAATCTTCAGAAAAAAAAACTGTTTACAAGTGAAGACAAATAAACTTGCTTAAGAACTAAAAGTTTCCTCTTAACTCAGAGCATGCCTCACCCATTAGATAAGCAACAGCACATTATTAAATTTCATATAGTATTTCCTCTATCTTATTTCTGGTTATTTTTTACAGCTATCATTCTATAGCCCTTAAATAAAAATGCATCATAATCATCATTGACTGCTTCAATCATCAAAGGTACCTAAGCACAGAGGAAAACTAAAACAACTGCCTCCAGGATGAAATGATGTCAGTGGCTCTTGGGAGTTTTAGTATTGTCATATCCATCCACTCTTTGATGTTGTCATGACAGCTTTTGTATTGATGTCTGCGCTTGTGCACTCACCTTCAACAGTGCCTTTCATGATGGTCTTGTAGAGGCTGTTATGCCATGTAACATGGCCAAACCATAACCACTTCAGTTGTGAGGAGAGACTCTTCTCAGCCTGCAATGTTTTTGACCTTGATCCATACATAGTCATTGGTTTTGTGCTCCAAGTAGATGTGGAAGAGCTTTCTCAAGCATTTTTTTCTTAAATAACTGAACTCTTTTTCCTGCCTCAACTGGGAGTATCCAAGTCTCACACTTGTAGAGGAGGATGGATACAACTAGCTATTTATAGAGCTTGAACTTGGTATGGAAGCTGATGTTGCTCTTCCATATCCTTTTCAGTCTGGTCATCGCTGATGTGGCTGTGGCAATCTATGTGCACATTTCTGCATTGTAGGTGCCATCTTTTGACAGGGTTGCTCCCAAGTATTTGAAGTTGGACACTTCCTCCAGTGGTTTGCTGTCCATGGTGACACTGGTACTGGTGTTGCTTTTGCTATTTACCATTATTTTGGAGTTCTCTGTGTTTGAGCAGAATAAAATTAATACTTTATTAAATAAAAAACATTCAAGATAATATTACCGCAAACCCATTTAGGAGGCCACTAAAATTAGCCATTAAGCTCAGTATCATGTCAGATTTTATTTCTAGAATTTACATCGTAATTAGTTACAAATAACTAAGAAGAATTACTTAAGACAATTTCAACTTTATTTAAAATATAAACCTCATGTCATAAGCATCATAGATGAAAAATAATTGCCTTTAAAATTTCACTAGTATTTTTTTCATATTATTCTTGTGTTTTTCTAACTCCTTGGTTGTATTCTTCAACCTTTAAGTAATCATTGTGGATTTTAAATAATAATTCACCAACAAGATTTCTTCTCCAGCCCATTACCTTACCATAACAATCCTTTACTGATTAATTTGAAGAACAGAGGAAAACATCAAGTAACCTAATAAATGAATTTTTGTAGATGGATGACAGAACAGGAGTAGGAGGGATAGCAAAAAGACAAATATTGCTCAGAGATAGGAAATTGTGGAGAGCCATGTACTGAAGGAACATGGCACATAAAAGAAGGCAGATGATTTTTTAATGAAGATCTGAATGACTTAGTCTTCAAATTATTATTTCATTCTTATTAAGCTGTAAATAAAAAAAGATCACTTTCTGATTTCTTTTTGGATTTTTCTGAACAGTCTGCACCTTGGGAATATGATTAAATAAAAGTTAGCCATTTTATTTCAATGCTGTCAAAAATGTCTTTGCCTGTAAGTAATAACTATTACTGTTTAGCAGCATTATTAGTAGAAATAAAAGAGAAAAAATTTGTGTTGTTATATGGTATGTAAAAGTGCTTTTTAAGTGTTTTTACTTTACCTGGTGGTTGTGAGTTCAATCCTGGAGTCAGGTAGTATTCAATGTGATATAATTATGTAGGTTGTTATTCATGATAAAGAAGAACATTAGATTTAAGGCTTCAAAATTTCCCAGGCCTATTGGGCCTTAGGACCTAGGTGGTATAGTGGTTATGACTGAACATCTTATATAGTTTATGATTGTGAGTTCAATCCTTGAGGTAGGTAGAGAAAATCACAGGATTCTGGTTCATGGGAAAGAAGGCCAAAGTTAGTATCATAACCAGATAAAATATCCAAGAAGGTTAAAATATTTTAGTTCAAACAAAATAGTAATATTAAACTTAACATAATATTTATTAGGTGCTAACAAACGTTAGTACTAATTACCATACATTTCTTCTCTACCAGTTACAGGTATTGAACTAACAACTTCTAACTAATCAAGAAAGTGAACTTACTGAACCTTTCTTCCCACTAGGCCAAGCCCTAGAACTTAACCGTCATTCAAATTTAGAAGCTTTAAACTAATTTCTGTTCATTTCTATGATTTAATACATAAGATTACAAAATGCTGACACGTAAATCCTGGGCATAGTCAAGTGGTTAGACATGCTAGTTTAATTATTTATACTAGCTTTGTAGTTATGAGTTCTATCCCTGGTTCCAGTAGAGTCCAACAGATATTGACTTACCTTTTCTTCCTTTCCACAAAAGGAGATTTAATGGTTTTGTGTTTTAATTATTTCTTTTCCTCAATTTCTAACTAAATAACACACATCATTAATTCATCAGATAACTCGTGTGCCAATGTCAAACATGAAAGTTTAGGTCTAAGACTCAAACCAGTAACCTCCACCCAACCAATTAATTTTTTTAGGTTGTTTTTGTTAGTTGGTTTGTTAGTGAATTTATAATATGTCAACCCTTGATCTGTCATTTAATGCTGAAATCTGATTTTTATTATTATTATTACTATTACTATACTTGAGTTTATAGATAGATATAGGCTATGTTTATATTTGAATTTAAAGATATATATGGGTCATCCATAGTGAAGTTGGAGGGAATTTTACCCTTCTGGAAGGGATTCAGTTCAGGTATTGTTTAAATTTTTGTGTTTATGATAATAGTAAGGATAAGGGTATTATTAGCATTTTTTTTTTCTATAAGGAAACATTCAACTTTTAATGTCCGAGCAGTCAGTGCTACTGCTGGCTGAAATTTATAAAATCATTTCTTTTCAAATAATTTTTCAAGAAAATACGTTTCTCAAGCCCATAATTGTTATTGCTCTTTCTTACCTTTTCTTTGAAGTTGTGTGGAATGTCAACATCTTGAAAATTCTTTGAAGGAAATAAAAATCAGGATTTCCATTTTCTCATTTAGATAGTGATTAACAAAACTAAGTTAAAACATTATACATCCATTACAATCTTATCTGAACCAAATAATCTTTCTTAAGTGAGTAGGAAATGTCATATCATCTGTGAGCAACCTTTGTAATTCCACCTTTTCCTAATGGCTCTTTTAGTCTTCACAATTGAGCAAGCTTGTCTTGATGCATGAGCCACTGCTTAGATAGATAGATAGATAGATAGATAGATAGATAGATAGATAGATAGATTTATTTTCTTTTACTATGTTGTGGTAGACAATTCTTCCACCAGAATCTATCTCACATATTTATGAATTTACTGTTCATCCTTACTTTGGAATATTGCTGCCAAAAATAGTTTGGTGCTGCTGCTATATATTTTGAAATTCTTGATAAAATCCCAAGAAGAATCTGCAATGTTATTGGATTTACATTTACATCTTTATCAATTCAACTGTAAAATGATGAGATCTTACCACCAATGTAGTACTGCGCTTAAATTCATAAAGTGTAGGTATGATAGGGGAAGTATGATAGGAAAAATATAATAGGGGAAATAGGATAGGGGAAGTATAATAGGGGAAATAGGATAGGGGAAAGTATAATAGGGAAAATATAATAGGGAAAATAGGATAGGGGAAATAGGATAGCGGAAAGTGACCTGGCATCTCAGCTTCAGCCACATTTCCACCACTTTAATTGATCTTCCCTTTTCTTTTCTATAAATATTAGGTTGGTGCAAAAATAATGTCGTTTTCTCACATATGTTAATATGTAAGAAAACGACATTATTTTTGCACCAACCTAATACTTTCATGGTAATTGTTCTGATGAACTTTCCTTTATGGTACCTAGACTTTATGAATTTAAGTGCAGTACTAGATTGGCAGCTAGGTCTCATCATTTTACACTTGAATTGATAAAGACAGAAATGTAAGTCCTTTACTAACAATTTCTTTTCTCACCTGTGAAACTCTCTTCCAGCTTCTTGCTTTAATATTTTGCTTTAATATTTGATTTTCAAAAATTTAAATGCAATGTCAATCATTATCTACTGTCTTCTTGATTCCTCTTCTTTTATTGTTTTCTTACCTTAATAATGTTTTTCTTTTTCTTTCAAAATCAGTAACCCCTGGTGTCTTAGTGGCTTTATTGCCTAGTTTAGCATGAAAGGATTAATATATATATTTTGAATATATATGTATATATATATATATATGTTATTAATTAAAGAATGTCAAACACTTAAAATCCCACAGGTAATAATTTTTATTTCATGAGAGCTCTAAAAAAAGCATCTCTCAATCTTCAAGACATACAAACAAAATCACAAATAAAATGGCAAAAAACTACTCTGGGTTAAAATCAAGAAATATTGCTATCATATTTAGAGAGTGGGAAAAGACAGAAAGATGTCAGTTTAAGTTTAACTATATATATATGTGTAGGGGGGGTGATATTGAATTGAATACTGACATCAGCAGCAAAAATCATTGGCAATGGACAATTTCCGGTCACACCCATCTGAGAAAAATGGACTGGTTCTCACAGCAGAAAAAGAAAATGACCTTGCATAACAGGTTGCCCTGAAAGCAAAGCAAATAGATCTTTACATGCAATTATATTTTATGGAGCTGTTCATTTTTTATGTTTTAAAATGGACAGTATATGTTACTTACACATTTACCTATGTGAGAATATGATAATATATAAAAAAATATAGCCAACTAAAGGTGAGTAATTGAATGACAAAATAGAAAAAAATACAACATGTTTTGCCCTTTAAAATGACTTCTTCAGATTAAATAATATTTTTATTAACAGGATCATATATATGTAGCGAGAGGTTACTAAATGCATCACATTTTTTGCACTTTGTCTTTCAATTACCTGCTAAATCTACATATCTGTCTATATCAGTCTGTTCATAGCTACCTATCTCTCACTCTCTCTCTCTATATATATATATATATAAGTAGTTGAACTGGTCTTGCCAGATTATATGCTCCCAACCAGAAACTGTAACAAAGTGTTTGTTCAAAATTGTTGCAGTATAAAGCTCAGGTTGGATTTGTGGATATTGAAGAAATACAAATGTGCCTGAGGAGGTATCTGCAAGAAGGATTAGCCTGCCACTCTAGCAGGCAACTGTACCCAGAAACAAATAGTCAACTATTATTATATATATAAATATATTCTTTAATCATTTCTCCCCAAGCAAGGCGATAAGGTCACTAAGACACAGGGATGAAAGACAATGAAGTTAAGAAAACCAAAAAAATGTTACTGAGAAGAAAGGACAATAAAATAAAAAGGAAGCAGAAGATAATAATTGATATTGCATTTAAATATTTAAAGATTGTAGTTGACGTGAAAAGCAACATAAACTGGAAGAGAGTTTCATAGATAAGAAGTGTGAGAGAAGAAATTATCAGAAAAGAACTTAGAGTTACACTTCGCAATTTTAGTAGTAAAATGATGAGACATTGTTGCCAATATAGTACTATGCTTAAATCCATGAAGTCAACATATCAAGGGCGGGAGTTCATCAGAATAATTGACATAAAAATATTTGTAGAAAAGGTACAAGGACATTACATTATGGTAGCAGAAAAATGATCGGCAAGAAGATGCTGATAATATTGCAGATTATTCTTTGTATTCTGCTAGGAATCACGTGTGTGTGCGTGCGTGCGTGTGTGCATGCATGCGTGTGTGTGTGTGTAAAAGGCATGGTGGAGTAGTGGATAGCAGCTCAGATTGACAAATTGGAGATCCAAGTTCGAATTCCAGTTAAATCCATTACATTCATTTGCATGCTAATAACTTTGGGAAAGGTATTAATCCTCTTTTTCTCCCTCCAGCTATGGGTAAATAGCCGGACAGACTGGGTTCTATAGCCTTGGCTGACAACCAGTCTGGGAGAAGGACAACTCTGAATTCAAAACCTGTGGAGGGTTGTTTGGGGACCTTGTGGCACGTAGTGCACCAGGTCTCTGTATTCAGTTCTTCAAAAAGTGTGGTTGGTTCTGTACAAAGCCTTCACCACTATAATCAAATCATGTGCTGGTGTCTGTCTGTCAGTTCCTAGGAACTGAGATGCTTGACCTTCATACATTGAATATAATGGGAAAGTCCACCACCATATATATATATGTATAATGAAATGGACTAAGTCTGACAATTATTTTAATATATTTTCTGTTTATACATTATTGTCATAGATACAAATATTTAAGTAAATGCTCTGTTTATTATAATTATGTGAAATTTGTTGTTTAAAAACAGTAATTTGACTTTGTTAACCAGATGCTTCCTCTGTAGCCAAATGGTATAGCACATCAGGTGATACGACAGGTTTGATTTCTGTCAGAAGACACATATTTTCTATGAAATTTCTTGAACATCCAGGCCAGTAAATGTAGTTAATACTGTTTATTATAAACAAAGCATTTACCATTTTATCAAAATGGTTTTGTTGATAATTTTGTAACTATATATATATATATATATATATATATATATAATATCATAACAATGTTAGGAAAATTAATGACAATGTGGGAGAATTTTTTTTGTGTTATGAAAACATAAACAAAAAAAGTAACTAAATGAAATTGGGTAGTCTATATGTCCAATAACATATTAAAAAAATTAAATTTATAAGTTTAATATCTAACCATCACCTCTCCTTCATGCACATATGTAGTTACATCAACTTAAATATAAGATAATTTAGCTCTTGAAAATATATTTTCAATTGAGCACTGTTGAACGACAAGCTTATTCTAAAAACAACAGTGAACTACGTAAATGCAAAGCTCTTCAGTAAAATGAAAGGAGCACTTCGGTTGCTTGGCATTTGTTTACATTTGTAAAAACAATATGCTAGATTTGGCTGATTCAGTCTGTTATGTGAAGATGGCTCAGTGGTAGAAGCTCTGAATCTGAATCGGTTTGGTTTCGACCTGGGCTTGAGGTATTTGGTTGTCTAGTCACACTAAGGAGCTGTGATACAGTGAAACAGTACTGTCTGCGAATGACCTATATATATATATATATATATATATATATATATATGTGTGTGTGTGTGTGTGTGTGTGTGTGATATATATCACATTCTGACCATAAAACTCGGGTTCAAATCTCACCATGATCGATTCATCAGGAATGAGACGTCCTGATGTTGTCAGACTGGAGAGGGTCAATCTCAGCATGTGGTACCTTTGGAAGTTGTCTGAAAACCATACCACAGGTTGATCCAAACCTTGTGAGGGAAATTGGGGGTCGTCAATATCTGTGCTAACATAAAGTCACAAATCATTGAGCTTGCTGGCCTTGTTCAAATCGTTGATCATGCTAGATAACATGCTCTTCCCCAGAAACTGTAACTAAGGTCTGCTCAGTTTAGTTGCAGTATAAACTACAGGTGGGCTTGGTGAGTGTTGAATAAACACAAATGTGCCTGAGCAAGCGTCTGAAATAGGGATTGGCTAGCCACCCTTGTAGATGGGTATCGTCAAACACAAGTGGCCAGCTATATAAAATATATAGAGTTCAAAACTGAATGGTAACATTCTGTTTCATGCCTGAATGTAAAGATGGCTTGAAATAGACTGTCACCATTCACTAGGCAGCAGTTAGAAAGATCATATTATGATCCACTGTAACCAGTAGTGAGAGTTTGTCACTGAGCACTCCTATATTGTGGCCTTGTGCCAGACAAATCTTTATTAAATATATGTGTATTAAAGTGTTTTTTGTAGATTAGCATACATGTGTGTGTGTTTGCATTTAAATGTGCAAATATAAATGTGTTTGCATGTGTGTGTGTGTGTGCGTGCATTCAGATTTCTATGTCTGTGTGTTCAAAGCTATCAACAAAAAAAGGAAGATATTCCAGTCAGTCATTGGAAAACGGCTGTGTCTGTGTGTTCACGCCATATGAACAGCAGTTGAAGGGAGACATGTGTTGAGAGGAAAGAAAAAACAAACAAACAAGAGACTGGCTTGACATGGATTGTAGAGAGAAACTAAAAAGAAAGAGAGAAGAAGGAGAAAAGAAAATAACCAACAAAAAAGGGATAGAATAGGTTAGGGTTGGTGGTGGGGGGGGTAATAAATTGTCAGTGTAAAAATAAAGAGAGAAGAAAGAAATAAAGAAGTAATACAAACAGAGTGAAAGAAAGAATTAATTAATAAGAAGAAAAGACTGGAAGGAAACAAACAAAGCACAAAAAGAAAGAGAAAAAGAAAGAATCAAGCAAGAAGTAATAGGAACAAAGAAAGTGAAAGTAAGAAAGAATATATAAGAAGAGACTGAATGGAAAGAAAGAAGGAATAAAGTAACAAGAACACAGATGAAGGAGACGGTGAAAGAAAGCAGCAAAAATTAACAGGAAGAAAACAGAATAAAGTAACAAAAATAAACAGAAAAAAATAAAAGAAAGAATATTCAAGAAAGAAACAAAGAAAAAAAGAAAGAATGAACAAAATGAAGAAAAATGATTAGGAAACAGACAGGATAAGTATCATGAAAAAACAGAAAGAAACAAGAAAAAAAAAAGAGAGAAAAAGAAAGAATACGAACAAACAAAAGAGAAATCAAGACAAACAAAAAAGGAAACAAGAACAGAAAAAAGAAACTGAAAGAGCAAAGAAAGAAACAAAAAAGAATAAATAAGTAACAAGAATGAGTAGAAAAGAGAAAGTGAAAGAAATAATGAATAAGAAGAAGACAAGAAGAAGGAAAAATATAAAGACAGTTTCAAGAAGGGAAAGAATGAAAGGAAGATGGTCAATGGTAAAAAGAAAGGAAAAAAAAAAAAAGAAAAAGCCAGAAGAAAGAGAAAGAAAGAAAGAAAAAAGAATGAACAGAATGAAAAGAAAAAGTAAAATAAAAAAAAAAAGAAAGCTAAAGGGAACTCTTGAAGAAGATAAAAAAAGACGATGAAAAAGTGAAGGAATTAATATGGTGAAATGTGAGAGAAAATATCCAAGAAAAAAAAAAGTCAAGGCAAACACACACATGCACACACAGACACACATATACAGGGTGCGATGGGTAAATTGACGCCATTTTATATTTTTAATTTTGTGCATGTGCATTGTTTGTTTTTGAATTTGTTGACTACACAGTATAGTAGGGTCAGTTGGGCGCCATCTGTAAGAAAAGTGCACCAAAATACAATTTACTCTGAAATTTGAAAACAGCATGCAGTACTGCTTGGCATTCATGCCAGAAGCTCCAGTACAAACATTTCAGAGTGTTTGGCTGTCAATCTGAGGACTGTGCACAGGATTTAGAAAGAGTTGGATGAGACTAATGGTGATTCAGAAGGTGTTTGGAGTGATAACTAGTAATGGCAGTATCATGTCTCCATTAATCTTCTCTCAGGGCCTCAGACTCAACACTTGAGGAGGTAGTGCTGCCTTGAGTCAAGAGGCTGGTTGCTAGAAGACTATGTCTGGCAACAGGACTCTGTACCATGCTGTACAAGCAGGAGAAACCAGTCATGGCTGCTAGACAATATCTGCGACTACATCACCCTTTACATCTGGCCACCTAACTCCCCAGAATGGAACCCCCTTGATTATTATTTGTGAGGTGCAGTTGAGTGAAAAACAAACAAAACTCCTTGTAACACCAAAGATGAACTGAAGGCAAGGATTATGGCAGCATTCATCAACTTAATCAAGGAGACTGTCTAGAAGAGTTGCAGGCGATTCTGAAGTCATCTGGAGGCTGTGGTTGAAGCCAATGATGATTTTATTGAATAACTTTAGTCTTTAGTATTTCAAGATATTTTTGTGTAATATTGACAAATATATGTTAAAATGAAATGTCAATGTTATTTTCATTTTTGCATAATTTAGATGACAATTTATCCATCGCCCTCCTCTGTGTGTGTGTGTATATATATATATATATATATATATATATATATATATATATATATATATATATATATATATATATATAGGAAGATATGAGGAAGGAAAACTGGAAATGCAAGAGAAATTAAAAGTTTTGAATGATTTGTATTTTTACAGCTTATCAATCTTTTGCTGGTTATTTAAAGCCAGAAAATATTTTTAGATTGTAACAATTTTATGGAGATAATGACTTTACTGATACAAATCTTACTAATTAACCCATACCAGGGAGAAGTAACCTTTTCCAAGGGTATTTGCTCATCAGTGAAGATAACAAACCTGACTGGGATTGGAACTTAGCTCTTCAACTTGCAATTCTGAGTAATTATTGATTACACCACCCACACATTCAAGCTTACAGCACTTGGTATTCCCAAGTGGTTAACCATCTAGGTACTGACCTTGCTTGATGTTGCTTAACTTTGGTGATCATATGAGAACTGATGTTTCAATGTGATATAGCCATCAGCCTGAAATGAAATTTGCTTGAGCAAAAGAATAAGAGATAGGGAAGAGAAATAAGAGAAAGAGAAAGTTAGGAAGACAAAATAAAAGCTTGGAAAAGGAGGATGAAAAGAAAGAAAGAATAAAGAAAGGTGAGAGAGAGAAGCAGGAGAATTAAAGACAAACACAGATTAGTGAGAGGGAAGACAGAGAGAAAAAAAAAAAAAGAAAATCATAGAAGAAGACAATGACAAGTGATGAAAAGAGAAGGAGAGGAGCTGAAATAAACAAAGAAAGAAAAATAAGAAAGAATGAAGAGAACAAAAGAAAAAAAGGAAGTAAGGAGAGTTGGAAGAATAAATAATGTCGAAAGAAAGAAGGAGTAAGAAAGAAAGAAAGAAAACTCAGAAAGAAAGGAGGAGGAGGATGAAAAGGAGAAGGAGGAAAGGTAGACGGGAAAAGAAAGAAAGAAATCTAAGACAAGAAATAAAAAAGAAAGAAAGAAAGAAAATAAATAAAAAATTGATAGACAGATAAAAATGATTTGGGGATGAGGAGTGAGAGAAGAGAGGATGTCACCTCTCTTATCCTGATTATTCTTAATGCACAAAGTACAAACAACACAAAACTCTCATGAAAATTGAATGAAATTTACATTTATTGACAAGACATTAACAAACAGAATACAAAATGTAAAAATGAAATTGCACAAAATTTTCCTTTTGTGAACCGTATTATTAGAAAGGCAAGATAACCAGAGTTCAAAAATTAAAATGCTAGACTCATAGAAACTTTTTTTTTTTTCAACAAAATTTTCATTTTCTTATATACTTTTAACAGCCAAAAATTTATTGAGAAGTACAATAAAATTTCTTTAAAAAAAAAAAAAAAAAAGGTTCAACAGTACATATTCTTTCAAAATAGGTTTACTTATTATAAAGTTTTAAAAAAATGACAAACTTAGCAGATTAACCAGAGTCACTTGGACTTTAACAAATCTGCCCTCAAGAGGATCCATAATAATATTGAGATAAATCTCATTGTATTCTTTTTTTTTTAAGCAACGGTTCAGTAATTAATTTCAAGAATTTTTCACTTTTCTTTACTGGTTTCTTTTAGCTTCTGCTGTTTCTGGGTCTTTCTTCGTTTGCTTTTTACTTCTTTCATAAGTGTTTCACTGGGTATACGATGTAAAGATAAATTATATGAGACTGAAAAGTTAAAGCAACATAAAGACAATACAAGATGTGGTAAGGCTCAACAACTTTATTCAAACTGCCACTGGATCCGTTTTGCTCCCAGCATTACCTAGCAGGACCAAAGAGAGCTTACAATCATCATAACTTTTCTAACTTTTCCAAATTACAAGATAAATAATTACAAATCAAAGTTTGTTTTGGTTACAGTCCAAGGGCAATAACTCACTTTCTGAAATCAAACAAATGTTTTGGAGTTTGTATTGTTTGTCCACTCCAAGTTTTTCCAGTACTTTCTCTTGTATTATTATTATTATTATTTTTGAATTTTATTTGCTCACTGCTCCTGGTCATTTTTATAGCTTTCACAAGTTTCAAATCAGGAATTAGTTGTAATCTTTTGGATAAGTTTTTATTCTGTAGTCCTATCATAAGACAGTCTCTGATTAGATAATTTTTCTTTGGAAACTCACATGCTTCTACTAATTTGTGCAATACATGAATAAAGGTTTCCCCTGATTCTCCTGGTAATTGAACTCTAAGATAAAATGTAGCCCTTTAATGAATTATATTTCTTTTAGGCATAAAGTAGGCATTGAGTTTTTCTAAAACTGGGTTGTACACATTTGCATCTTTTTGTTGTGAGAAAGAAAATGTCTAGAATATATTTTCGGCCTTCACTTCCCATTCATTATATTAATGTACTGATTTGAATTTTGTTATCTTCTACCCAGAGTTTCAATGCATTGAAATCTCTGCAACCATTTCTGCCAACTTCCTGGATTTGTAAAATTAAATGGTTCTTGTGCAGTTAATTTGAACATTTTTTTTCTTTTTTTTTTTTTAATAAATTTTTTTTTTCAAATTGGGTCCTGTTCTTCTACAAGAAAATAATTTTCTTCTTTTATAAAGAATTACTCTCTTACACCACATTCCACTGGGCTTAAGTTGGAAAGATAAATTATATGAGACTAGACACTGAAAAGTTGAAGCAACATAAAACATGGTAAACTCAACAACTTTATTCAAGCTGCCACTTGATTTGTTCTGCTCCCAGCATTCCCTAGTGGACCGGAAGTGCTCACAATCATCATAATCAACATTATTGTTGTTGTTATAAACATTAAGAAGTGGCCTAGTTCATCCATTGGTGGCAGCCAAAATTCATTCTTTTTCATAAACAACCCTTGACCATTAATTTGTGACTGACAAAATTCTTCTGATCCTTGATTTTCCCAACTAACTTGGTTCCTTATATAGACCCCAAATAGGTTCCAGACTAAAGTCCCAAATTTTAATTTGCATGGGAGAAAGTTACCCTCTTCAATGGTCAAAAAATACAAAAGTGTATCCTTTTTTAAATTTGAAATACAAATTTTAATATGGGCAAACCGTACACTATATTTTGGCATTTTATTTTTAAAGACATTCATGTTTAGAAGGTTTAAAAAACAAATGTTACACATCAGATTTAATTATTATTACAGTGTAACTTGGATATAAGAGAGTTGTTGGGACCGGAGAAGAAGTCTCTTATATCCGGGTTTGGTCTATTTTGTTTACATTAACACAGGCTCTAATTTGGGACCAGAGACAATCTCTCTTATATCCGGGTCTCTTATATCGGGGTTACACTGTATTTTTACTAACCATCTGGCTTTCATTAATTATTTTAAACACTTCTCATAAAAGCAAGTGTAATAAACCAAACTTTATTATGTTCATTTTTTTTTTCACTTTTTTATTGACCATTTATTTAATTTACAAGTTTTAAATAAATCTTTATATTCCCCCTCAAGAGAAAGAGCAAATAAACTAACTTGGTGTATTATAGTTTTATTATTTTATAGTCACCCTTTAGCTATTTTTAATTATTTTCTTATAAATTTTTTTTATAAGGATAGATATGTACAGACAAGCATATGAAAAGGTTGTGATAGATAGATAGATAATGAAGATAGATAATGAAGATAGATAGATAGATAATAAAGATAGATAGATAATGAAGATAGATAGATAATGAATATAGATAGATAATGAAGATAGATAGATAATGAAGATAGATAGATAATGAAGATAGATAGATAATGAAGATAGATAGATAATGAAGATAGATAATGAAGATAGATAATGAAGATAGATAATGAAGATAGATAGATAATGAAGATAGATAGATAATGAAGATAGATAGATAATGAAGATAGATAGATAATGAAGATAGATAATGAAGATAGATAATGAAGATAGATAATGAAGATAGATAGATAATGAAGATAGATAGATAATGAAGATAGATAATGAAGATAGATAATGAAGATAGATAATGAAGATAGATAATGAAGATAGATAGATAATGAAGATAGATAGATAATGAAGATAGATAATGAAGATAGATAATGAAGATAGATAATGAAGATAGATAATGAAGATAGATAATGAAGATAGATAGATAATGAAGATAGATAGATAATGAAGATAGATAATGAAGATAGATAATGAAGATAGATAATGAAGATAGATAATGAAGATAGATAGATAATGAAGATAGATAGATAATGAAGATAGATAGATAATGAAGATAGATAGATAATGAAGATAGATAGATAGATAGATAGATATTGAACAGACTGAAAATTGGGTGATATCAATAATAAAGGACAGGATAGATAATGCAATGATACTGAAATAGGTTTTACTTCATTTTACATATAAGCATACAGACTTGTATGGAATCCTTTTGCTACTGAGGAAAGGCATTCAAGTAGTAAACCTGGAATTGCACACTTCCCAAAAGATAGATAGATAGATAGATAGGAAGATAGATAGATAGATAGATAGATAGATAGATAGATAGATTGATAGATAGATAGATTGATAGATAGATAGATAGATAGATAGATAGATTGATAGATAGATAGATTGATAGATAGATAGATAGATAGATAGATAGGAAGATAGATTGATAGATAGATAGATAGATAGATAGATAGGAAGATAGATTGATAGATAGATAGATAGATAGATAGATAGATAGATAGATAGATAGGAAGATAGATAGATAGATAGATAGATAGATAGATTGATAGATAGATAGATTGATAGATAGATAGATTGATAGATAGATAGATAGATAGATAGGAAGATAGATAGATAGATAGATAGATAGATAGATAGATAGATAGATAGATAGATAGGAAGATAGATTGATAGATAAAGGTTGTCTTAGGATGAAAAAAAAAGAAACATATCACTGAAAACATTGAGATAGATTTGAACAGGCTTTAATTTTCACAAATCTAGTGAGAGAGGGAGAGAGAATGAAATCAGTCGGTGGGTAGAGTAAATAACTAAGAATGAAAAGGTGAGGTGATGAGATAGATTAATAGAAAAATAGAGTAAAAAAAGAATTAAAGTAGTTAGAAAAGCTTGTCATTGAATACAGAAAGAAAAAAAGACAAGGAAAACAACTTTCTTTTTATTTACCTTACTCATGGTAAGAGAAGTCAGTCAAAAGTAGAGAAAGTAATAGCAATAAAAAAAGGCAAACAGATGAAGAAGAAAATATTAAAAAAAAAATGCAAGTGATTAAAAGATAAGCAAATCAAACGGAAACTTAAATGCCAGGAGGCGAAATGAGAGAAAAGTTTTGGGGAAGTGTTAAAAGTCTAAATGAAAAGTGTGACAAAGGGAGATAAGCAAGGAAAGACTAAAAGCAAGAGATGTCTTGTGAGTGAGATTAACAATAAGCATGATAAAAAAGACAAGTTGAAGAAAAGACAGGAAGAGAGATGAATTTTAATGAAGAGATTTAACTGAAGAAAGAGAGAGAATAAGAAAAGTGAATAAAAGTCAGAGAAAGACAGTGGAATGATGGGTAGAATGAAAATAGATTTAATTCAAGAGGATTGGAAGAAAAAATATATTGAAATTGATACCATTTTTCTGGTTTTGTCATAATAAGTCCTTGATAAAATACTAATAAATAATTTTTTATTACTAATGAAACGTTATAACTTTATTATAGCTCTCCACAACTTCCTATCCTTTGTAGTAATATTTGTTTCCTTACTATCTTTGCCAGTCCCTGTTCTGCTAGCCATTTACACAAGTTTGTTAGGTAGTCTCCATATTGTTTCCCTCTTCCCCTCTTACCTTTAATATATCTTGTGAGTCTTAAATTCTCCAAGCCTTCTTTATTTATGTGTTCAAGGAATTTCAATTGTCTTTTCTTTTATTCTAAGTACAAATATCATTTTTGTTTTGACTTTCCTGAAAACTTCCTAGTTGCTTACATGGTTTACCATGGTAATCTCAGCATTCTTCAGTAGAACCACAATTCTTTATCTGTGAGGAGATTGTCTAGCAATCACTGCCACAGAGGAGGATTGATATTACACATGAAATCAGCAGTCTTTTCTCTATTTCTTACAAAATTTTGCTTTGTTTAACTTTTGGAAGGCTTCTTTCAGAAATTCAGTGTCACATTTTCTGTTCAAAATCTCCAAATTCTGACATCTCTAATTTGTAACTCACATCTTGGACTGACCCTCTTGTTGATGACCATACTTTTTTTCTTACAATTGATGGTTAACCTTTTCTTTTCACTTTCCTTTATTACTCTGCTACCCCTTTCTCACAGACGTTGCAAAAGCCTCTTACTGCTCTATCATTATTTCCATTGTGAGTGTTCAGATGAATTACACTCCTTACTTCCACCAGTCTTAACCTTTATGGCTAAGACCCACCATGCCATACACATTATAGCGAACCACTCTCATTCCCTTCATGTAGCCCTGGTGAGATATAAGCAACTTCTTTGCCACAAACCGCTGCTTTGTAGAACTCACTCCCAGGAGGTTGCTTCACTGATCTGTACAATCTTAACCTGTTGAGGTCTAGGGTTAGCCATTGTCTTCCACACATATCCACATCAGTTTTACCTCTTAATCTATAATCCTCTACCTCAAGTTGCTCCCAGGCCTTGTACAAGGTGAACACCATTGTAAAGAAAACAAAAAAAAAACTGCCTGCATTTTTCTTTCTATGCCTTTTATTTTTACTATTGTTCAACAAATATAAGGACCAAGAGTCACTCAAAATAGAGGATTACTAAATGAGGTAGCTGTAGAGATGTACAAGGAGAGAGCAAGAAATCATCTTACAAAGACCAGTAGCTCTTATAGTTGGGTTAGTCGTAGTAATAGTAGTAACAAAGGGAACGTGAATAGTACTAGGGAAATATAAAGATCATGGCAAAAAAAATACACACAACTGGAAATGTGAATAAACTTGATGTCACTTGAGCCTCAGTTATGCATTTCAGGTACAGCTAGACAACAGCATAATACAAAATGATGTTCACAACAATTATGAATTTTCATAATTTCTCATTTTTTAGATATATCTTTGATTGGGTCATTCATTACTGGGAATTACTCGCCATTCAATTTGAGCAGTTTAAGTTTAAAGTCTGCCCACCTGAAAATCAATATTAGTAACAAAAATTGGGTGCAACTGAGGCACATCCCCAAAGAAGGGGGAGAAGTTAATTTGAATGGGGGTGGGTGGCTCTTAAAAAGGAACTGTATAATAATAAATAATATTATTGTAATAATTTAAACTATTTTTTTTATGAAAGACATATATCCAAAAACAGATAGTGAATAGTAAAACATCGCTGAGAGTTATAATGGACAGAAAGTAGTGGAGAGCCATTGTTGCCAACAATTTGGGCTCAAAACTGGTACTGAAGAATTATCTATCAAACAAAAAATTTCATCAATATTGGATTAAAACTGTGGAAATGCATAAACAACATCCCCCCCACACACACACATACATACATTTTGAAAATTTTAGATATAGATAAGGTGATAGGTTGGATTTAACAAATCTTGTTTATATACAGGGTGTATCAAAAATACTTTTACAAATTTGGTAGTGTGGGTTCCTCACACCAAAACAAGGACAAAAGTCCATATAAACATATGTCTGCAAATCCTTTGTTTTCAAGTTATTAAGTTTAAAGAAAGTTTACAGTAGATGGTGCTGTGTTGCCATCTAGACTAGGTCACATTTGTCATTCATGTACACTTGTGGCTTGTCTGTCTTCAATGTTTA
Organism: Acanthosepion lycidas; assembly: GCA_963932145.1. Classification (NCBI taxonomy): domain Eukaryota; kingdom Metazoa; phylum Mollusca; class Cephalopoda; order Sepiida; family Sepiidae; genus Acanthosepion; species Acanthosepion lycidas. The sequence goes on from OZ010575.1 coordinate 48,571,556, forward strand.
ATGTGTGTAGTAGTGAGTTAACTGAGAAGTGTTCCATTTAACAATGGCAGGTTATTTCTATCATGAGCAAGTAGATATGATTTTTATATACAGCCACATGAATGGTAATAGATGTGAGGTTGCATGGCTGTATCAGATCGTGTTTCCAGATCAAGGGCAGTCGAATCTTCTAATCTTTGCTGTTTATCGTCATGTTACTGAGAGAGGATTCGTGGTATCATAAACTATGGATCAAGGAAAACTGAGATCCGCTCATGCGCCTGACTATGAGGAACACATTCTACAGGCTGTTGGAGATAATCCAGGTATCAGCATATGTCACATGGCTCTAGCATGTTATACATCTCATAGTACCACATTTAAAGTATTTCAAGAGTAGTTCCTCTATCTGTATCATTTTCAACATGTGTAGAGTTTGTGGGAGAACCTTTGCCAATGGTTTATTGCACAAATTGCCAATCTGTTGCTTGTCTCTTCAGTCTTGTCTATCGATGAGGCAACATTTGGAAGAAATGGAATAACAAATTTACACAACCAACATTTGTGGGTGGATTTGTGTTGGATTGGAATTCCCATAGTACAATACAGGCTAAACAGCTGCATCAATTTATGATTAATATATGGTCTGGAATTGTAGGTGACTGTCTTGTAGGTCTATATGTTTTCCCAGCACATCTTACAGAACATGTCTACAGGGACTTTATTTCAAACACACCTGCTGGAGGATGCTCCCCTGCTAATATGAAGATGCATATGGTTCATGCATGATTGGGCTCCAGTACATTTTAGTTACATTGTTTGCAATGCACTGGCTAACATCTACCATGAAAGATTGATAGGTAGGGAAGGACCAGTTCCATGGCCTACATGTTCTCCTGATCTCAATCCTTTAGATTTTTATCCACCAGGCCACCTAAAACAATTGGTTTATGCAGTAGACATTAATAATGCAGAGATGCTTTGTCAATGTGTCATGGGGGCCTGCAAAATTATTCAATACCATGTAGGAGTCTTTGAAAGAGTCACATACACCAAAACACAAATCTGGTCTGGTCTAGGTGGCCAACCAATTTAATTGACCAATAAACCTCTGGACATTGGTATACTCAGACTCTGAAAGTTCCTCTTCATTATCACTATTTTGGATGGGTATGGATTTTAGAGAGGCAGTATAGTTATTCTAACTAATACTCACTAACATACTCTTTTGAGATATTTCTATTCCCAAATATTTGAAGGTGGTACAGTCCCAGCCCAGCAAAAATCATCAACATGGCTGGAAGTAATACTGTGCAATTTTATGCCATAATACCAAGTAAAAACTGCTTGGTCATATTTAGATACGGTAGCTACCAATTCCAACAGAGTGCTTATGACAGTCAAATAGAATGATCTGGAAGCATCATTAAGACCATAGGCACACTTGCAAAGCTTCCAGATGCAATTACTGGGGGTTTCAGGGCAGGGGGGGGCAAGGTAAACATTCCTTTAAAAATCATTATTTTTTGAAAAGGCAGTTTTTATGTCCATAAAGTTGCAAGTCCATCCTGAAGATGGCTAAGACAATGCACAAACCTTCCTTGGAACAAACGGGGGCTGGGGGGAATCCGTATGAACAGTTTTGGTTCCTTTATCCTGAAATCTCCAAGCAACCATTCATGCTTTGATAACAGGGCTTTTTGATATCTCTTTTTCACTATATACCCATCTTGTAAATATTTTATCCTGTCTGAAATCAGGAATCTGTATAAAAACTCCATTGTTTCTCCAGATCTGTATCTCTTCCTCCTTGGCTTTCTCTAAATTTCAGTCACAAACAAGAAAACAGTGCAGATTGCCCATCTGAACAACCCTCTTGAATTTTCCTCCATTCTGAAACCCCATTTTCAAGATCCAGCCAGAAAGATTCACCTTTTTCAAAGGCTACATTTATAATGTGCTTATTTTTCTCAGTGAATTTACCATCTGTACTAACCATTTTCATCCTCTTCCAGTGAAATTCTTCATCATCAGCCATCTTCCACTCTGTGATATCTCACATTTAAAATCTGCCTTGTCAGTCATGTATCAAAAGATACATGATTGCCTAAGCATGTATCATCATGGCACATAACTGACTGACTAGAGTGTGAACGAAAATCATGACCAGCATTTGGATCTTTAACCAAACAGCAAGTGTGAACTCTGACATATGTATCCCCATGACAAACTAACACAAGTTTTCCATCACGTCCAATCAAAATACTTGACCCATGCCATTCTTGGCTAACATTTTCTTTTGTAGAATACATGATCTCTATTTACTAAATCTTTTATATTAGTATCTCAGGTATTACTCCTTAGTGTTCTTCTTATTCTTTCTTTAGATTCAAGCTTTATTCCTGCTTAGCCAGGTGCAATGCATTCAAATTTTTCCTCACTATAGCAGATATAGTGACAGGTTTCAATGTGGGAAGATTATTATGTAAAATATCTGGATCAGCTGGATTAAAACCAAAAACCAATTGTGTAGTGAAAGAGATAATCAGCTACCTCGAAAATGTAGTTGTGCTTTGTGTGCAATCTGCCAAAGAAAAATTACCAAAAGTAGTTAGCAAAAATCTACTTTGAGTATCAGAATCTATGCTAATGTTCTTCCCTCTCCTGAATGGTGTGGCCAATCAGAAAAATTGCTTGGTGAATAAAAGCCATTGTTTTTCACTTATGGGGAGATTTTTTCTGAGCTTGGAGAAGAACAAACACGCATTTTTACTGGTGAGAATTGAAGGTTGGATTTATGACCCCATTTTGTCATTTCTACATTACTTGTTGGACTGTTACGACTGACTTTTTGTTTGGACTTTGATTTGGCTACAAGTGTTGCAGTCAAGAGAGAGAAGAAACCTGTTGCAGGCATTTATTGCTACTACAAGTTTAAAATTTTTTTTCCTTTTCTTTACTAAAACAAACTGATTAGGGGAAAAACCAGAATTGTTGACAAGCGCATTGCAAGTTAAAATAGACCAAATCATACTAAGTATCTGCAATAATTTTATTTATCATGTTACCAATAACAGCATTAAGTCTCATGCATTTACCATTGCTCCAAGAATTTTCTTATGCTGTTGTTATCACGGTCATGTTGAGGGCTTCACCCAACTCCTGCATTTCATGGTGTTGAATTTGCACCTATTTTCAGATAGTCATTTTTGGTGCTCTAAAAAATGTTATCCAATAGAACAGGAACCCTCCAATAACAGTGGAAGCCATTTTGTTTTGAATCACCCTCGCTGCACAAAAATGAGTTGCCAGATCCATAATCACAAGAAAGTAAATTTTGCCTCATATTTTCAGATTTCACAGTTTTATTAAATCCAGTTGCCATAGAAAAACTGAAAACGGGTCTGAGAGGGTTTTTTTCAAATTTGGTACAAATTTAACACCTCTCTGATACAGATTTTATTTCATGTTCAAGTTTATTATTATTTATATTTGCATTGTGAATCAACTTTGAGTTTTGGTGGATTAGGGTAACCAAACTACTTATGCAGTTTTGTTGGCTATTTCATGTGTATCCTTCATTTTTGAGAATATGATCAAATTACAGGTAGCATTATCTAGTTGTCTATAGGGAGGTAAAAAAATAAGTAGTGGGTTGCAGTTTAATTATTCTCTTTCCAACAGTCAGAGTGTCATTTTGAAAATTCAAAATCATGTTTTTTGCTTAAAAGTAAAAGGTGTTTCACATTTGAGAACATCAGTAATTATTTCTGATCTCATATTTACAATCAAACAGGGAACATTCAATTTCTTTGCAGATTCTATTGTAGCATCATCACCAAAAGAAAATGATGAAGCAGAAGTTTGTTTCACAATTAAAGACCACTCATAGTCATTGAATTCAAATATTCTTGAAGTCAACCTTTACCACAGACAGAAGTTGAACACTCGGTGTCCAAAATAGCACAGGCCTTTGAATCATTCACCAGGGACTGCAACCTTGTGCTATTAATACAACCCACAAACAAGGATAACAGAACATTTTCTGATGTATTCCTTTGCAGACCTTGATCACTGTTCTCATATGCATGGGACATTCATGTACCTAATGAAATTTTGTATCACATATGACACATCTTGAAACTTGCCCACCGTGACCCACAGGATTTAATTCACAGTCATGTGACTGTATAGGAAGTTGCCTGATTGAAGTGCAATAATGCTGGATGGCACGAGTATATGGTTGACCCCATCCATGTCTGAATCTATCCGTAAAAAGCATGTCCTGATTTTCTATTTTTATCTCAGGCTGAGAGGTACATTATCTGAAGGAGTAACTAAATGGCCCAAAATATGTTTAATGGTCTCCTTCATATTTTTGAAAGAAACTTTCTTCAATGTCAATATTATTAAGTGTGCATCTTTCTCAGGAAAGTTTACAGATGAAAGGAAATGCAATTACTGGGGTTGGAACAGCCATGTTTTCCTATGTAAACTTAAAGTAGGTGTGGTCAAAATCAATCAGAAAATCCTTTATTTCTGTTTCTGCTGCTCTATGCAAATTGTACAAATTATTAAAGGCAACAAATTGCTATCTCCCTCTATCTGGCAGAAATAATTCATCCAGTTTTTTGGATGATAGTACCCATACCTGTCTCTATTTGCAAATCTTCACTGTCTATATCAGAAGAGGCAGCTCTGGATTTTCCACTTAAAGATAGGTAAATGGCCAAAGCTTGTTTTGGTTTTGGAAGGTCTATCAACCTACTCCAAATATGTAGGCTTTTCTCCCATTGTTCATAGGAGATTCATTGTCTAGCCTTGGAGGACATTTGGAAGAATATGTATCAGAATTATCTATTCTTGCATAAACTATAAGTCTTAGAGTCACAAAACTTTAAAAGTAACAGAAAAATAGAAAAGGCATTTCACTTAATTTTTGTTGTAGATCAACTACACTCTGCTACCATTTGTTAACCCTCAATGGATCAATTTCATCTGCAATAAGGTAATCCTCCTGTTAGTCTGAATATTGACAACTGAACAATTGAAACATTTTCAATATGGCTGCCAGCATTTTATAGAAACAACCACAAAGGTTTTTTTGATACACCCTGTGTGTGTGTGTATATATATATATATATATATATATATATATATATATAACCTCAAATGTTATTATACTGGATATTTTGTATTTAAAGTAGACAGCCCATTTTTATTTATTAAACAGTATGTATTACCTATTGACCTACACTGCAAATTCAAGAAATATATTAGAAAAAAAAATGCATTCCCCATCAGTGATTGAACCTGCATCCCTGTTTTTAAGAGAAACTACTGTTTGATCCAGTGTGTTTTACCATTCAACCATGGAGAATAACACAATAAGTAAGGTTTTATTTTCTGTGGCCAAGCAGTAAAGCATAGTAGATCAAACGTGGTTTCCTCTATAAAGGTGGATACATGTTTGATCCCTGTTGGGGTAACCACTTTTCTTTACTAAAATTTCTTGAATTGACATAAAACACACGGTTTAATAAATAAAAAAAAACAAGGCATCTGTTTCAAACAAGGTGTATCGACGATAATGTTTGAAGTAATAAAAATCAATTAATTCTCTAGAAATATGTGTGTGTGCGTGTAGTTATCTAGATAGATCGATATAAGTAGTGTGGACAGATGAGTGTCCATACTGATAAGTAGTCTATCTCCAATATCAGACCAAGTCCTATAAATGTAACAAATTTCAAACAATATTCAAACACACACACACACACATATATATATATATATATATATATATATATATATATATATATATATATATATATATATATATTTATTCGAGAGCGAGACAGTATGGACACAGAAATCAACACTGCATAGGGACTTTTAATTTCACACATTATAATTTTCAGATCATGTTAGCATTAAACATAAACTGGTCTGAATATTACATAAAGTTGAGAAACTGATAGTCTTGATGCAGTGTTGATTCCTATTCCCATACTTTATACTCTCTCTCTGATATTGACCACTTTCTCCTGTAAATTTCGTAAATTTGATACAATACACATACATGTATAAGTGCTATACCCTTTCAGGACATAGGTGGTCATGGCTCTGCTCAGCTTTCTTTTCTTTTATATCTATCAATTCTGTTCTGTTATTGTTGTTCTTAGAAGAGTGTAGAGGTTTTTTCTATTGCATGCCTTATAATTTTAAATTCAAAGTTGTCTTTCACTGATATTGTATTGATCTACCAAGTCAATGATTTAATCTATAGCTGTGGGCAGAAGAGATGAATTTATGCGTTTCCCAACGTGAAGTGAACATAAACTGCCTCAACTGAAATATGAAAATCATTTAAAAATTTATTTCCATGGCAATGAAGAAAATACATGTATTACTTTTAGAACAACTCTTATATCTCTCTCTATCATTATTTTCATCAGAGTTGTTTTGACTTAAGGAACATTGCAAATCAGTGTAATTTTTTATCTTCAGTATGGCTGCACATTTCCAAGCATGCTCTTCTGCTTAGGACTACAGTGTAACCCGGATATAAGAGAGTTGTCGGGACCGGAGAAGAAGTCTCTTATATCCGGGTTTGGTCTATTATATATACATTAACACAGGCTCTAATTTGGGACCAGAGAAAATCTCTCTTATATCCGGGTTACACTGTATTTTTGTTTCTTTAACACATTTAAAGAAAAACTGTGGTTTATACAGTATAAAGTATGTTGAGCATACTTTAGTTCAAGAATGTTCAACACTAGGGCCACATACAATTTTAAATTCAGAATTGTCCTTCTCCTATATTGGTTGCCAACCACAACAAGAGAGACTTCTATTTAACAGTTGGAGGGGACAAGCACTGGATTCACTCCTTTCCCAATAATATTTGTACTCACTAATTTCTTGTTCTGAATCTTTAAACATCACACAACCCGCACATCATCTATCTATTTAATAATGATAATAATAATAATAATAATACAACTGAGAAAATATGTAAAAATGATGACAATTTTATGTGTTTTTGAGGTTAGAAGAACTTCTGCCAAAAAGCACTCAGTAGTTTAGTAGAGCTATAATATTCAATAAATTAATAAAAGTCCAAGTGACTTATCTGGTTAGCCAATTCTAGAGTTTTGTATCAAAAAAATCATCAGGGCCAGATGTCTGATAAATCTATTGAACTTATCATCAGATCCAATATTTATACTCTTTCTGAGTGTCAGTATATCTCAGAAAATTAGAATTAGCATTTGTTCACCCAGAAAGAATATGGATATCAGATCAGATAAGTTCAATAGATTTATCAGACATCTGATCCGGATCATCATTTTGAGTCAGATAGCCAAATAAGTCACTTGAACTTTTCTTAATTTATTCACTCTCTCTCTATATATATAGCGTCCTGGGTATGACAATAAACTACGTCCAACAAAGCTTCAGATAATGTTTTTGGAAAAATAATGTTGCCAGCTATATGTTTGATAGTACTGTATATTTAATATATGTATAGGTATATGTGTATGTATGTGTATATATATATATATATATATATATATATATATATATATACCTTAATTTGGCATTAAATGACACACAGTGGTTGATATGCCATAAAACCCAACCATATAATCCATATAATGCTTGTGCTTCTGATAAGGAAACACTGGAACAAAAGGTTGAGTGAAAAACAGATTTAATCACAGGAGAGATATGGATTAATAATACAATAATACCATAGTTCAGTGTAGCAATGCATACAACTCAAATACTATGCCTTGTGACCCACTTTACAACAACTGTTCCTTTGAGCAGATGTCCTACTGAGAGCAGATGGATAAGTTCATGTTCATCAATCAACAAATACATTGAGTCAATTGCTTCGTCCACCGCAAGGAAAGTTGGCTCCCTGTGCCGCGCCAGGAAATTTTTCTCCCCGGAATTGATCCTTCAAATCTACAAATCAACCATTCACCCTTGCATGGAGTAATGCTGCCATATATAGTCTGGAGTCCCTTCTGTTTGCCTCGGGGTTCTTGATAAGCTCCAGAGGTGGATATGCAATATAATTGGTCCTGTTCTGGCATCTCGTCTACAGTGGCTCTCTTACAGATGCACTGTCGCCTCTCTCTGTCTTTTTTACAAATAATTTCATGGTAATTGCTCCAAGGAGCTGCATCCACTGGTTACCAGACTTCATGAATTCAAGCGCCCTACAAGGCTGGCATCCCACTCTCACCCTTTCACTGTCGAAAATATTAAATGTAGCCGTCTCTTCTATTCCAATAGCTTCATGTCTCGCACCTCTCGCCTGTGGAACTCCATTCCCTATTCCAGTTTCCCTGAGAGCTATAATCTCTAACTATTCAAATGTAATGTCAATCGACATCTCCAGTTGCCTTGATCTATCCACTATCCTTCTCATCCTTTCTTCTATCTCCTATCTGATCTTGCCCTGAATCTTCTGTAACCCCTTGTGTCCTAGTGGCTTCCCACCTTGCTTGGAGTGAAAAGCTTAAAAAAAAAAATTTTAGTTTTGATAAGGTTGGGCATCATTCTCCACAACGTCTCCTATTTTAGATATGCATTCTCTTTTGAATACATATTTTCTTCTTTTGGGGTTCACTTCCAAAACATCAATTGGATTTCTTTTTCTTTTATTAACAGGGTGTGTTTGAGTATTTATATTTGGAGTTGACATGTGAAAAGTACTGTACTACACTTCCAGAGATAAATCTCTTTTTGTTGAGTTTTTATTTCATTGGAATATCTTGGTTTTAATGTCTTTGAAATGTTTTGATTTAATTTTCCTGACAAATATTAATTCTGCTAGTGATGACCTCTGTGCAGTATTAGGGTTAGGAGTCAGTCTATAAATTCTTAAAAACTGTTGGAGTATTACTTCTTCTCTGTCCTCCCTGTTTGAGTTCCTTAATGCCCTTTTGAATGTATCAACAAAACATTCAGCCTGACCATTTCGTCTCCTTAAAAGGTTCCTTAAATTATGGGATTAATCTGGACAAATCATCTGTATGTCCTAATTTCTTTGATGGTAAATATTCCATTTTAAAATCTTTCTCCAATGTTGCAACTTGTCGGCAGTATGTGTTGGAATACATTTTTTAGAACCATGTTTGCAGAATAAATTTCCTATCATGTATCAATGACTATAATTTTTTCAGCTGCTGTTAGAATTCTAGATGCATGGGCAATTGCTTTATTTTATCATCATTGAATCTGTGACAAATAACTGCTCCAATGTTATAATCACTAGAACCTGATGCTACTTTTATTTCTAAAATCAGGATTGAAATGTATTAATGATATTTCAGATATTAACATGTTCTTTATACCTTCAAAAGATTTTTGACAGTCATTGGACCAGTTCCGCACTGCATCTTTTTGCAATAATCTATTTAAAATCACTCTCAAGATTGTAACTTTTCAACCCTAGAAATTGTAAAGCAGCAACGTTTGTTGGAACAGCCATATTTTTAATAGTACTTGCCCTTGATGGTTCTAGTCTATATCCATTTACATCAGTTATTTGTCCAGAGTATTTTATATTGCTCCTGAAAAATTGGCATGACTTCTCACTGAGTTTGAACCCATAATGCTCTATTCTTTGGAATACTTGTATGTGTTCTGAAAACTGCCATCTATTTTCACATTTTATGAAAACATTCCCCAAATATGTAACTTTTTTGGTTTTTGTTAATGTAGGTTAACCAATGTTTTCCCAAGTTTTTCATTAATTATAGGGGGAATGTCACTGTCTGTGTCCAATTGAAGTATTATTTCAGCATTATTCATCTTAATCATCACAAATGTTTTGTTCTGGGCCTTATTCAGATTTTAACTTGTCAATACAACTTTTACTTACATTTTTTTCTTTATTTGCAATGTCTTTGTCTATGATCCAGTGTTCCACATTGGAAACACTTTATTTTCAAACAGGCTGCCTTAAAACAAAGTCCTCTGCAACCATAGCATGGATATGGTGCAGTCATCATTTTTTGTCTTCTTCAGGATTATATAAAAATTCACTAATATAGTTTGCAACCACATCAGGTGTGAATAAAACTGCAGTAGAATATTGCTTCAAACATTCTTGTCTGGTGTTCCAATATTTCTGGCTTTTGTTGTTGTTTTGTTGCTGTTGTAGTTGTTGTTGTGGCAACTATTTTACCATATTGTGTGTCTATTTCCAATTCTTGGTTGATATTATTTTTTTCAAATATGAGTTCTGATTCGGCATCCCCACTGTTGTAAAGTTCAAATAACATTTGTAGTTCTGATTAATAATACTGTAAGAAAACACTGAAACAAAAGGTTGAGTGAAAGACAAATTTAATAATATGAATTAATAATACTATAGCTCGGTATGGTGATGCATACGACTAAAACACTAGGCATTGTGACCAACTTTGCAACAACCATTTCCATGAGCAGATGTTCTACAACATAGCAGATGGATAAATCCATGTTCAACAATTAGTGTTGAGAAGGTCGGTCATCTTTTTACGCAACACATCTCAAGATTCCAATCTAAATATTTACTTTCTACTTTTCTATTGATAGACTTTTTTCTTTTTGTCTTTTTTAATCATTTCTATCCAGGTAAGATGCCACTGAGTTACTGGGAGTGAAAGAGAATAAGAAGACTTTAGTGAGAAGAAAGGATAATAAAAGAACATGATGCAGAAATAGAGAAGATGGTGATTGGCATTGCATTTTAATCTTTTGAAGACTATAGACTTGAGAATTGTGAGAAAGGAAACTTATGGTTGCATCTAATTCAACAGTAGAACAAGAAGACCTAGTTGTCAATGTAGTGATATGCATAATATTCAAAACTTTGACAGGCACCAATATATTCCAAAATATATCTACACATTATGTCAGATATTATTATACAAGTCAAAGTTTTCACTGTAAAACTGGTACTAACCAGGTGATGGTAACATTTTCAAGATATATTTACATTTGTATGACAGATATAGCATATGAATTTCAGCTTATAATATATATTTTGTGAGAAATATTTACTGCAACCAATTTCATGGTGTAAGATTTTATTATGCAACTCAAATTTTGCCCATCATAGTGTAAATAAATGTATGAAATTTACACAAAAACTAATGCTATTTTTTTAATTCTTAAGTAGAGAAAGTATCCAAAATAACCACAAAATCTGAGGTTTCACAATGTAGTCATTTATTCTCAATCTCCTTTCTTTTCAATCATTTTATGAAGGCTGATCAAAAAAGTAATTCCTGTTCTACTTAAATTAGAATATATATAATAGTAGAGGCATACAAAGCATAAAAAGGGACACAAAAGACTGCGGATTGATAATCCCATCCTCTGTAGAGTCTGCTTCCTTCTCAATCAAATAGTAATACCTGTTATCTCTGTAATTACAACAGATTTAATAGTAGAAGCACACAAAGCATATGACAATGAACACCAAAGTTTTAGCATGATAGTCTCCTTCCTTTCTTAATTGTGGTATGATGTTTGTCATAATGTAATGCCATTTCTTCTTTAATTACAAGAGATTTAATAGTAGAAGCATGCAAAGCAAATGACAATGAACACAAAAGTTTTAGCATTCTAAATCTAGTCCTCAGAATAGTCTCCTTCCTTTTCATTTGCTGTATGGTTGGTCATAATATAATGGCTTTTCTTTTTTAATGACAAGACATTTAATTGTAGAAGCACATGAAGCATATTGAAATGAACACAAAAATCTCAGGATTCCAAATATAGTCCTTGACATAATCACCTTTCTCCATTATGGTTCTATCTTGGAGTTATGGTATCTATACCAACTTCATAGAAGCTTCTTGACTGCTCCCTAATGTCACACTCTGTTTCAAATTATACATCTTTCTGATTCATTCTACATCAAAACCTTTCAAGCTGAACGTGAATGCTATGAAAGCAAAATTAAAAACAAAACCATCATTTTGAGCTCTGGGAATCTGGATCACAAAACAAATTCAACAAAATAAAATAAAATTTAAACATTAGAGCCAATCACAATACATTGCTGCTGGTATAACAAAAATGCTAAATCATGTATTTACCCTAACTAGTTTAAGGAGGACCCACTTGGTGACCCTCAAGACAGTTCACATGGCCTGATAGTCAACCAACTTGACGTAAGCTTCAACACAAGGCTAGTAAACAACTAACACTGCCATCATCAAGATCAGGCTCCTTTGCTCGCATGCACCCTCCTCATTTCCTTACAAGAGATATTTTACCTTGATCCAATGTATAAATTAGTAATACAGATAATTTTAGTTTAACATACCTTTTCTCTTTTTCTTTCTGCCTCACCGGCAATATATTGTTGTTTTTTATTTGTTACTCTTGCATCCATACACAACCATGTGTGAGTTGCCTCTTTTACCTCATCAACATTGGAGAACTGCTCTTCTACTTCCTGGTTGATCACTTTTGAGGGGATCTGTTGTGAAGCACGAGAAATTCTTTGGCAGCAACTACCATTTGTTCTTTCATAGAATTGGTTATCTTTCTGGGAGCATACATTACACAGACCTTTGAGTATCCAAAACTTTACACTAAAACTCCAGGCAGAACCATGGACCTTCTTTGTCAACTTTCATTGAGTTCTGTAATAGTGATTATTTTGTCAGCTGTAATGAGAACATCAGCCTGTTTGTTTTCATTTACAGCAACAGCTGCCCTGCTGCTGAGGTCTGGTGTCTGCTTTTTCTCAAGGCTTACCATTATCTCTACTGACACATCTTCTTGATTTGTCAGCATGACCACATCTCTTGCAAGGGGGGTAAGATCCCCTCTAAAGTGATCCCCTTTTGGGTGGATCCTTGCAGATAGGCTATAAACCTGATCAATGTCTGCTTTCTTGGCTCTAGTATAGACTAGACCTGTGTTTACCTTTTTGAAATTAGTCTAAATTGAACCTATGTTGACTTTTTTGATTCTAGTGTACATTGAGCTTGTCCTCATTTTCTACTTTTATACAAACTGGACCAATATCTCTTTTTTTTTTTTTCGACTTGAGTGTAAAACAGGACCTATGCCTACAAAAAAGGCAGGCAGACAGGTCCAGATTTACAACTCCAATGCATACTGGACCTATGCAAGCCTTTTCTTTTAGCCTAATTTAAACCAGATCTATATCTACCTGTCCATTAATTCATTATAGATTTTGTCATCTAAATTCCACATTAAATAATGCAACAAAATTTGTCATTAAATAAACCAAAGAACAAAATGTTTCATTTTTTTGTGTTTACATCAAGTGCAGTTTTTCCATAAAAATTCACTCACCTCTTATGAATATTTGCAGCACTTTATCCTTCTGAAACTTAGCTTCTGTGACAGAATATATATTTGCATTCAGAGGGGCAGCCATTTTGAAATAATATGACGGATAAGAAAAGAGCAGATAACTCCACAATTTTTCCCTGGTCTTCTAGAAACTTTATATTTTATAGCTTAAAACTCATAATAATTGTAATTGAAGTCAATTTTCAAATGGTATTATCATTGGTAAGAACTTTAGGTAAGCATTACTAGTAGAACAGGAATTCTCTGTGTAAAATAAACTGCATTGATCATGATTTTAATTTAAAAAAATCATTGTAAACTATCTGCAATAAAAAAATTAAGTGTTATGAAAAACAATAATAAGATGGAGGAAAACTAGTAATAGAATAATGTTATATAATAAACTAGCAGTATGGCCTGGCATTGCCCGTGCTTGATTAAAAAATCGTACAACTCATACAGCAATTGCTATCGTTTGACTTAAAATATTTTTGCTCTTCCTTGCCTTTAAAGGAGTGTCCTTTGCTGTGCTGATGTTGCTAAATGCCTTACTTCTTCCCTATCTTACACTGCAAATTTTTTCTAAGCTCTATACTAAACATTAAATCTGTTACGAAAAAAGAACTAAAGAAAATGAACACAAAATAATCAGCTTTAAAAAAGGGCTCATAACTGGAAAAACTGAATGAAAAAAGAATGTTAACAACAAATACTTTTTCACGCCCAACCCAGTTCTGCAGAATCAGAATCAGCATTGAGTTTAATAGAATCTTCCCGCATATTCGTGGCAACCAGCTATTGGCTCTCACTCTGGCCAGTAGAAAATGGCCACAAACTACATGAAAACTGCTGTAGAAGCATGAAAAAATCGATTATTTCCACTATCGATGGGAGTTGGGAAATGCAAAGTTGGTCTTGGCCTTCCCACTAACTTGGAGCATGTGCATGTAAATTTTGGTGAAAATCCGTCAAAAAATTGCAGCCATGCATTTGTTACACACACACACACACACACACACACACACATCCTGCCTTTTATAGAAAGAGATCATATTCAATGTATATTTGATGTCAATTATTTGCAATGAAATTCTATTGTAAAGTCAACCATTGAGTGCAGTGATAAAAAGCAACAATAATAAGATGGAGTAAAACTAGTAATGAAATACTTGTAAAGTTAGAAATAAAATACATGTTGTTCTTCCTTAGCACATGCTGGGCAAGTTGAAAAATTATTAACTCAAGTCCTAGGAGGCTATTCCTTCAGGCAGTACCTCTCCTTTGGGTGGTAGTTGGGGTCATTATTCGATGCCTTAGATATCCCCAAAAGGGGAAGTGCCAAGGAAACTTGGGTATGTTTTCTATGGTTTTGCCAAGAGCCTATAATAAAACTCTGACTTTATGTAACATTCTGTTTGCAATGTAGGTGTGCAGTAAATATCTACTTCTAACACTATTCTACAATACATCCTATCCAATGTATTTTTGAAGGCAATCATTTACAATACATTTTTGTTGTAAAGCTAACCACTGAATGTTGTGTAAAAAGCAACAATAATAAGATGAAGTAAAACTAGGGATAAAATACTTGTCATGCTGTTCTATAATAAATCATATCAAATGTATTTTTGAAGGCAATCATTTACAATACATTTTTGTTGTAAAGCTAATCACTGAATGTTGTGCTAAAAAGCAACAATAATAAGATGAAGTAAAACTAGTGATAAAATACTTGTCATGCTGTTCTATAATAAATCATATCAAATGTATTTTTGAAGGCAATCATTTACAATACATTTTTGTTGTAAAGCTAATCACTGAATGTTGTGCTAAAAAGCAACAATAATAAGATGAAGTAAAACTAGTGATAAAATACTTGTCATGCTGTTCTATAATAAATCATATCAAATGTATTTTTGAAGGCAATCATTTACAATACATTTTTGTTGTAAAGCTAACCACTGAATGTTGTGCTAAAAAGCAACAATAATAAGATGAAGTAAAACTAGTGATAAAATACTTGTCATGCTGTCCTATAATAAATCATATCAAATGTATTTTTGAAGGCAATCATTTACAATACATTTTTGTTGTAAAGCTAATCACTGAATGTTGTGCTAAAAAGCAACAATAATAAGATGAAGTAAAACTAGTGATAAAATACTTGTCATGCTGTTCTATAATAAATCATATCAAATGTATTTTTGAAGGCAATCATTTACAATACATTTTTGTTGTAAAGCTAATCACTGAATGTTGTGCTAAAAAGCAACAATAATAAGATGAAGTAAAACTAGTGATAAAATACTTGTCATGCTGTTCTATAATAAATCATATCAAATGTATTTTTGAAGGCAATCATTTACAATACATTTTTGTTGTAAAGCTAATGACTGAATGTTGTGCTAAAAAGCAACAATAATAAGATGAAGTAAAACTAGTGATAAAATACTTGTCATGCTGTTCTATAATAAATCATATCAAATGTATTTTTGAAGGCAATCATTTACAATACATTTTTGTTGTAAAGCTAATCACTGAATGTTGTGCTAAAAAGCAACAATAATAAGATGAAGTAAAACTAGTGATAAAATACTTGTCATGCTGTTCTATAATAAATCATATCAAATGTATTTTTGAAGGCAATCATTTACAATACATTTTTGTTGTAAAGCTAATGACTGAATGTTGTGCTAAAAAGCAACAATAATAAGATGAAGTAAAACTAGTGATAAAATACTTGTCATGCTGTTCTATAATAAATCATATCAAATGTATTTTTGAAGGCAATCATTTACAATACATTTTTGTTGTAAAGCTAATCACTGAATGTTGTGCTAAAAAGCAACAATAATAAGATGAAGTAAAACTAGTGATAAAATACTTGTCATGCTGTTCTATAATAAATCATATCAAATGTATTTTTGAAGGCAATCATTTACAATACATTTTTGTTGTAAAGCTAATGACTGAATGTTGTGCTAAAAAGCAACAATAATAAGATGAAGTAAAACTAGTGATAAAATACTTGTCATGCTGTCCTATAATAAATCATATCAAATGTATTTGTGAAGGCAATCATTTACAATACATTTTTGTTGTAAAGCTAATCACTGAATGTTGTGCTAAAAAGCAACAATAATAAGATGAAGTAAAACTAGTGATAAAATTCTTGTCATGCTGTTCTATAATAAATCATATCAAATGTATTTTTGAAGGCAATCATTTACAATACATTTTTGTTGTAAAGCTAATCACTGAATGTTGTGCTAAAAAGCAACAATAATAAGATGAAGTAAAACTAGTGATAAAATACTTGTCATGCTGTTCTATAATAAATCATATCAAATGTATTTTTGAAGGCAATCATTTACAATACATTTTTGTTGTAAAGCTAATCACTGAATGTTGTGCTAAAAAGCAACAATAATAAGATGAAGTAAAACTAGTGATAAAATACTTGTCATGCTGTTCTAGAATAAATCATATCAAATGTATTTTTGAAGGCAATCATTTACAATACATTTTTGTTGTAAAGCTAATCACTGAATGTTGTGCTAAAAAGCAACAATAATAAGATGAAGTAAAACTAGTGATAAAATACTTGTCTTGCTGTCCTATAATAAATCATATCAAATGTATTTTTGAAGGCAATCATTTACAATACATTTTTGTTGTAAAGCTAATCACTGAATGTTGTGCTAAAAAGCAACAATAATAAGATGAAGTAAAACTAGTGATAAAATACTTGTCATGCTGTTCTATAATAAATCATATCAAATGTATTTTTGAAGGCAATCATTTACAATACATTTTTTGTTGTAAAGCTAACCACTGAATGTTGTGCTAAAAAGCAACAATAATAAGATGAAGTAAAACTAGTGATAAAATACTGGTCATGCGGTCCTATAATAAATCATATCAAATGTATTTTTGAAGGCAATCATTTACAATACATTTTTTGTTGTAAAGCTAACCACTGAATGTTGTGCTAAAAAGCAACAATAATAAGATGAAGTAAAACTAGTGATAAAATACTGGTCATGCGGTCCTATAATAAATCATATCAAATGTATTTTTGAAGGCAATCATTTACAATACATTTTTGTTGTAAAGCTAACCACTGAATGTTGTGCTAAAAAGCAACAATAATAAGATGAAGTAAAACTAGTGATAAAATACTTGTCATGCTGTTCTAGAATAAATCATATCAAATGTATTTTTGAAGGCAATCATTTACAATACATTTTTGTTGTAAAGCTAATCACTGAATGTTGTGCTAAAAAGCAACAATAATAAGATGAAGTAAAACTAGTGATAAAATACTGGTCATGCTGTTCTAGAATAAATCATATCAAATGTATTTTTGAAGGCAATCATTTACAATACATTTTTGTTGTAAAGCTAATCACTGAATGTTGTGCTAAAAAGCAACAATAATAAGATGAAGTAAAACTAGTGATAAAATACTTGTCATGCTGTTCTATAATAAATCATATCAAATGTATTTTTGAAGGCAATCATTTACAATACATTTTTGTTGTAAAGCTAATCACTGAATGTTGTGCTAAAAAGCAACAATAATAAGATGAAGTAAAACTAGTGATAAAATACTGGTCATGCGGTCCTATAATAAATCATATCAAATGTATTTTTGAAGGCAATCATTTACAATACATTTTTGTTGTAAAGCTAATCACTGAATGTTGTGCTAAAAAGCAACAATAATAAGATGAAGTAAAACTAGTGATAAAATACTTGTCATGCTGTTCTATAATAAATCATATCAAATGTATTTTTGAAGGCAATCATTTACAATACATTTTTGTTGTAAAGCTAATCACTGAATGTTGTGCTAAAAAGCAACAATAATAAGATGAAGTAAAACTAGTGATAAAATACTGGTCATGCGGTCCTATAATAAATCATATCAAATGTATTTTTGAAGGCAATCATTTACAATACATTTTTGTTGTAAAGCTAATCACTGAATGTTGTGCTAAAAAGCAACAATAATAAGATGAAGTAAAACTAGTGATAAAATACTTGTCATGCTGTTCTATAATAAATCATATCAAATGTATTTTTGAAGGCAATCATTTACAATACATTTTTGTTGTAAAGCTAATCACTGAATGTTGTGCTAAAAAGAAACAATAATAAGATGAAGTAAAACTAGTGATAAAATACTTGTCATGCTGTTCTAGAATAAATCATATCAAATGTATTTTTGAAGGCAATCATTTACAATACATTTTTGTTGTAAAGCTAATCACTGAATGTTGTGCTAAAAAGCAACAATAATAAGATGAAGTAAAACTAGTGATAAAATACTTGTCATGCTGTTCTATAATAAATCATATCAAATGTATTTTTGAAGGCAATCATTTACAATACATTTTTTGTTGTAAAGCTAACCACTGAATGTTGTGCTAAAAAGCAACAATAATAAGATGAAGTAAAACTAGTGATAAAATACTGGTCATGCGGTCCTATAATAAATCATATCAAATGTATTTTTGAAGGCAATCATTTACAATACATTTTTTGTTGTAAAGCTAACCACTGAATGTTGTGCTAAAAAGCAACAATAATAAGATGAAGTAAAACTAGTGATAAAATACTGGTCATGCGGTCCTATAATAAATCATATCAAATGTATTTTTGAAGGCAATCATTTACAATACATTTTTGTTGTAAAGCTAACCACTGAATGTTGTGCTAAAAAGCAACAATAATAAGATGAAGTAAAACTAGTGATAAAATACTTGTCATGCTGTTCTAGAATAAATCATATCAAATGTATTTTTGAAGGCAATCATTTACAATACATTTTTGTTGTAAAGCTAATCACTGAATGTTGTGCTAAAAAGCAACAATAATAAGATGAAGTAAAACTAGTGATAAAATACTTGTCATGCTGTTCTAGAATAAATCATATCAAATGTATTTTTGAAGGCAATCATTTACAATACATTTTTGTTGTAAAGCTAATCACTGAATGTTGTGCTAAAAAGCAACAATAATAAGATGAAGTAAAACTAGTGATAAAATACTTGTCATGCTGTTCTATAATAAATCATATCAAATGTATTTTTGAAGGCAATCATTTACAATACATTTTTTGTTGTAAAGCTAACCACTGAATGTTGTGCTAAAAAGCAACAATAATAAGATGAAGTAAAACTAGTGATAAAATACTGGTCATGCGGTCCTATAATAAATCATATCAAATGTATTTTTGAAGGCAATCATTTACAATACATTTTTTGTTGTAAAGCTAACCACTGAATGTTGTGCTAAAAAGCAACAATAATAAGATGAAGTAAAACTAGTGATAAAATACTGGTCATGCGGTCCTATAATAAATCATATCAAATGTATTTTTGAAGGCAATCATTTACAATACATTTTTGTTGTAAAGCTAACCACTGAATGTTGTGCTAAAAAGCAACAATAATAAGATGAAGTAAAACTAGTGATAAAATACTTGTCATGCTGTTCTAGAATAAATCATATCAAATGTATTTTTGAAGGCAATCATTTACAATACATTTTTGTTGTAAAGCTAATCACTGAATGTTGTGCTAAAAAGCAACAATAATAAGATGAAGTAAAACTAGTGATAAAATACTGGTCATGCTGTTCTAGAATAAATCATATCAAATGTATTTTTGAAGGCAATCATTTACAATACATTTTTGTTGTAAAGCTAATCACTGAATGTTGTGCTAAAAAGCAACAATAATAAGATGAAGTAAAACTAGTGATAAAATACTTGTCATGCTGTTCTATAATAAATCATATCAAATGTATTTTTGAAGGCAATCATTTACAATACATTTTTGTTGTAAAGCTAATCACTGAATGTTGTGCTAAAAAGCAACAATAATAAGATGAAGTAAAACTAGTGATAAAATACTGGTCATGCGGTCCTATAATAAATCATATCAAATGTATTTTTGAAGGCAATCATTTACAATACATTTTTGTTGTAAAGCTAATCACTGAATGTTGTGCTAAAAAGCAACAATAATAAGATAAAGTAAAACTAGTGATAAAATACTGGTCATGCGGTCCTATAATAAATCATATCAAATGTATTTTTGAAGGCAATCATTTACAATACATTTTTGTTGTAAAGCTAATCACTGAATGTTGTGCTAAAAAGCAACAATAATAAGATGAAGTAAAACTAGTGATAAAATACTTGTCATGCTGTTCTATAATAAATCATATCAAATGTATTTTTGAAGGCAATCATTTACAATACATTTTTGTTGTAAAGCTAATCACTGAATGTTGTGCTAAAAAGCAACAATAATAAGATAAAGTAAAACTAGTGATAAAATACTGGTCATGCGGTCCTATAATAAATCATATCAAATGTATTTTTGAAGGCAATCATTTACAATACATTTTTGTTGTAAAGCTAACCACTGAATGTTGTGCTAAAAAGCAACAATAATAAGATGAAGTAAAACTAGTGATAAAATACTTGTCATGCTGTTCTAGAATAAATCATATCAAATGTATTTTTGAAGGCAATCATTTACAATACATTTTTGTTGTAAAGCTAATCACTGAATGTTGTGCTAAAAAGCAACAATAATAAGATGAAGTAAAACTAGTGGTAAAATACTGGTCATGCTGTTCTAGAATAAATCATATCAAATGTATTTTTGAAGGCAATCATTTACAATACATTTTTGTTGTAAAGCTAATCACTGAATGTTGTGCTAAAAAGCAACAATAATAAGATGAAGTAAAACTAGTGATAAAATACTTGTCATGCTGTTCTATAATAAATCATATCAAATGTATTTTTGAAGGCAATCATTTACAATACATTTTTGTTGTAAAGCTAATCACTGAATGTTGTGCTAAAAAGCAACAATAATAAGATGAAGTAAAACTAGTGATAAAATACTTGTCATGCTGTTCTATAATAAATCATATCAAATGTATTTTTGAAGGCAATCATTTACAATACATTTTTGTTGTAAAGCTAATCACTGAATGTTGTGCTAAAAAGCAACAATAATAAGATAAAGTAAAACTAGTGATAAAATACTGGTCATGCGGTCCTATAATAAATCATATCAAATGTATTTTTGAAGGCAATCATTTACAATACATTTTTGTTGTAAAGCTAACCACTGAATGTTGTGCTAAAAAGCAACAATAATAAGATGAAGTAAAACTAGTGATAAAATACTGGTCATGCTGTTCTAGAATAAATCATATCAAATGTATTTTTGAAGGCAATCATTTACAATACATTTTTGTTGTAAAGCTAATCACTGAATGTTGTGCTAAAAAGCAACAATAATAAGATGAAGTAAAACTAGTGATAAAATACTGGTCATGCTGTTCTAGAATAAATCATATCAAATGTATTTTTGAAGGCAATCATTTACAATACATTTTTGTTGTAAAGCTAATCACTGAATGTTGTGCTAAAAAGCAACAATAATAAGATGAAGTAAAACTAGTGATAAAATACTTGTCATGCTGTTCTATAATAAATCATATCAAATGTATTTTTGAAGGCAATCATTTACAATACATTTTTGTTGTAAAGCTAATCACTGAATGTTGTGCTAAAAAGCAACAATAATAAGATGAAGTAAAACTAGTGATAAAATACTTGTCATGCTGTTCTATAATAAATCATATCAAATGTATTTTTGAAGGCAATCATTTACAATACATTTTTGTTGTAAAGCTAATCACTGAATGTTGTGCTAAAAAGCAACAATAATAAGATAAAGTAAAACTAGTGATAAAATACTGGTCATGCGGTCCTATAATAAATCATATCAAATGTATTTTTGAAGGCAATCATTTACAATACATTTTTGTTGTAAAGCTAACCACTGAATGTTGTGCTAAAAAGCAACAATAATAAGATGAAGTAAAACTAGTGATAAAATACTTGTCATGCTGTTCTAGAATAAATCATATCAAATGTATTTTTGAAGGCAATCATTTACAATACATTTTTGTTGTAAAGCTAATCACTGAATGTTGTGCTAAAAAGCAACAATAATAAGATGAAGTAAAACTAGTGATAAAATACTTGTCATGCTGTTCTATAATAAATCATATCAAATGTATTTTTGAAGGCAATCATTTACAATACATTTTTGTTGTAAAGCTAATCACTGAATGTTGTGCTAAAAAGCAACAATAATAAGATGAAGTAAAACTAGTGATAAAATACTGGTCATGCGGTCCTATAATAAATCATATCAAATGTATTTTTGAAGGCAATCATTTACAATACATTTTTGTTGTAAAGCTAATCACTGAATGTTGTGCTAAAAAGCAACAATAATAAGATAAAGTAAAACTAGTGATAAAATACTGGTCATGCGGTCCTATAATAAATCATATCAAATGTATTTTTGAAGGCAATCATTTACAATACATTTTTGTTGTAAAGCTAATCACTGAATGTTGTGCTAAAAAGCAACAATAATAAGATGAAGTAAAACTAGTGATAAAATACTTGTCATGCTGTTCTATAATAAATCATATCAAATGTATTTTTGAAGGCAATCATTTACAATACATTTTTGTTGTAAAGCTAATCACTGAATGTTGTGCTAAAAAGCAACAATAATAAGATGAAGTAAAACTAGTGATAAAATACTTGTCATGCTGTTCTAGAATAAATCATATCAAATGTATTTTTGAAGGCAATCATTTACAATACATTTTTGTTGTAAAGCTAATCACTGAATGTTGTGCTAAAAAGCAACAATAATAAGATGAAGTAAAACTAGTGATAAAATACTTGTCATGCTGTTCTATAATAAATCATATCAAATGTATTTTTGAAGGCAATCATTTACAATACATTTTTGTTGTAAAGCTAATCACTGAATGTTGTGCTAAAAAGCAACAATAATAAGATGAAGTAAAACTAGTGATAAAATACTTGTCATGCGGTCCTATAATAAATCATATCAAATGTATTTTTGAAGGCAATCATTTACAATACATTTTTGTTGTAAAGCTAATCACTGAATGTTGTGCTAAAAGCAACAATAATAAGATGAAGTAAAACTAGTGATAAAATACTTGTCATGCTGTTCTATAATAAATCATATCAAATGTATTTTTGAAGGCAATCATTTACAATACATTTTTGTTGTAAAGCTAATCACTGAATGTTGTGCTAAAAGCAACAATAATAAGATGAAGTAAAACTAGTGATAAAATACTGGTCATGCGGTCCTATAATAAATCATATCAAATGTATTTTTGAAGGCAATCATTTACAATACATTTTTTGTTGTAAAGCTAACCACTGAATGTTGTGCTAAAAAGCAACAATAATAAGATGAAGTAAAACTAGTGATAAAATACTGGTCATGCGGTCCTATAATAAATCATATCAAATGTATTTTTGAAGGCAATCATTTACAATACATTTTTTGTTGTAAAGCTAACCACTGAATGTTGTGCTAAAAAGCAACAATAATAAGATGAAGTAAAACTAGTGATAAAATACTGGTCATGCGGTCCTATAATAAATCATATCAAATGTATTTTTGAAGGCAATCATTTACAATACATTTTTGTTGTAAAGCTAATCACTGAATGTTGTGCTAAAAAGCAACAATAATAAGATGAAGTAAAACTAGTGATAAAATACTTGTCATGCTGTTCTAGAATAAATCATATCAAATGTATTTTTGAAGGCAATCATTTACAATACATTTTTTGTTGTAAAGCTAACCACTGAATGTTGTGCTAAAAAGCAACAATAATAAGATGAAGTAAAACTAGTGATAAAATACTTGTCATGCTGTTCTATAATAAATCATATCAAATGTATTTTTGAAGGCAATCATTTACAATACATTTTTTGTTGTAAAGCTAACCACTGAATGTTGTGCTAAAAAGCAACAATAATAAGATGAAGTAAAACTAGTGATAAAATACTTGTCATGCTGTTCTATAATAAATCATATCAAATGTATTTTTGAAGGCAATCATTTACAATACATTTTTTGTTGTAAAGCTAACCACTGAATGTTGTGCTAAAAAGCAACAATAATAAGATGAAGTAAAACTAGTGATAAAATACTTGTCATGCTGTTCTATAATAAATCATATCAAATGTATTTTTGAAGGCAATCATTTACAATACATTTTTTGTTGTAAAGCTAACCACTGAATGTTGTGCTAAAAAGCAACAATAATAAGATGAAGTAAAACTAGTGATAAAATACTTGTCATGCTGTTCTATAATAAATCATATCAAATGTATTTTTGAAGGCAATCATTTACAATACATTTTTGTTGTAAAGCTAATCACTGAATGTTGTGCTAAAAAGCAACAATAATAAGATGAAGTAAAACTAGTGATAAAATACTTGTCATGCTGTTCTAGAATAAATCATATCAAATGTATTTTTGAAGGCAATCATTTACAATACATTTTTGTTGTAAAGCTAATCACTGAATGTTGTGCTAAAAAGCAACAATAATAAGATGAAGTAAAACTAGTGATAAAATACTTGTCATGCTGTTCTATAATAAATCATATCAAATGTATTTTTGAAGGCAATCATTTACAATACATTTTTGTTGTAAAGCTAATCACTGAATGTTGTGCTAAAAGCAACAATAATAAGATGAAGTAAAACTAGTGATAAAATACTTGTCATGCTGTTCTAGAATAAATCATATCAAATGTATTTTTGAAGGCAATCCTTTACAATACATTTTTGTTGTAAAGCTAATCACTGAATGTTGTGCTAAAAAGCAACAATAATAAGATGAAGTAAAACTAGTGATAAAATACTTCTCATGCTGTCCTATAATAAATCATATCAAATGTATTTTTGAAGGCAATCATTTACAATACATTTTTGTTGTAAAGCTAACCACTGAATGTTGTGCTAAAAAGCAACAATAATAAGATGAAGTAAAACTAGTGATAAAATACTTGTCATGCTGTTCTATAATAAATCATATCAAATGTATTTTTGAAGGCAATCATTTACAATACATTTTTGTTGTAAAGCTAATCACTGAATGTTGTGCTAAAAGCAACAATAATAAGATGAAGTAAAACTAGTGATAAAATACTTGTCATGCTGTTCTATAATAAATCATATCAAATGTATTTTTGAAGGCAATCATTTACAATACATTTTTGTTGTAAAGCTAATCACTGAATGTTGTGCTAAAAGCAACAATAATAAGATGAAGTAAAACTAGTGATAAAATACTTGTCATGCTGTTCTATAATAAATCATATCAAATGTATTTTTGAAGGCAATCATTTACAATACATTTTTGTTGTAAAGCTAATCACTGAATGTTGTGCTAAAAAGCAACAATAATAAGATGAAGTAAAACTAGTGATAAAATACTGGTCATGCGGTCCTATAATAAATCATATCAAATGTATTTTTGAAGGCAATCATTTACAATACATTTTTTGTTGTAAAGCTAATCACTGAATGTTGTGCTAAAAAGCAACAATAATAAGATGAAGTAAAACTAGTGATAAAATACTTGTCATGCTGTTCTATAATAAATCATATCAAATGTATTTTTGAAGGCAATCATTTACAATACATTTTTGTTGTAAAGCTAACCACTGAATGTTGTGCTAAAAAGCAACAATAATAAGATGAAGTAAAACTAGTGATAAAATACTTGTCATGCTGTTCTAGAATAAATCATATCAAATGTATTTTTGAAGGCAATCCTTTACAATACATTTTTGTTGTAAAGCTAACCACTGAATGTTGTGCTAAAAAGCAACAATAATAAGATGAAGTAAAACTAGTGATAAAATACTTGTCATGCTGTTCTAGAATAAATCATATCAAATGTATTTTTGAAGGCAATCATTTACAATACATTTTTGTTGTAAAGCTAATCACTGAATGTTGTGCTAAAAAGCAACAATAATAAGATGAAGTAAAACTAGTGATAAAATACTTGTCATGCTGTTCTATAATAAATCATATCAAATGTATTTTTGAAGGCAATCATTTACAATACATTTTTGTTGTAAAGCTAATCACTGAATGTTGTGCTAAAAGCAACAATAATAAGATGAAGTAAAACTAGTGATAAAATACTTGTCATGCTGTTCTATAATAAATCATATCAAATGTATTTTTGAAGGCAATCCTTTACAATACATTTTTGTTGTAAAGCTAATCACTGAATGTTGTGCTAAAAAGCAACAATAATAAGATGAAGTAAAACTAGTGATAAAATACTTCTCATGCTGTCCTATAATAAATCATATCAAATGTATTTTTGAAGGCAATCATTTACAATACATTTTTGTTGTAAAGCTAACCACTGAATGTTGTGCTAAAAAGCAACAATAATAAGATGAAGTAAAACTAGTGATAAAATACTTGTCATGCTGTTCTATAATAAATCATATCAAATGTATTTTTGAAGGCAATCATTTACAATACATTTTTGTTGTAAAGCTAATCACTGAATGTTGTGCTAAAAGCAACAATAATAAGATGAAGTAAAACTAGTGATAAAATACTTGTCATGCTGTTCTAGAATAAATCATAACTAATGTATTTTTGAAGGCAATCATTTACAATACATTTTTGTTGTAAAGCTAATCACTGAATGTTGTGCTAAAAGCAACAATAATAAGATGAAGTAAAACTAGTGATAAAATACTTGTCATGCTGTTCTAGAATAAATCATAACTAATGTATTTTTGAAGGCAATCATTTACAATACATTTTTGTTGTAAAGCTAACCACTGAATGTTGTGCTAAAAAGCAACAATAATAAGATGAAGTAAAACTAGTGATAAAATACTTGTCATGCTGTTCTAGAATAAATCATATCAAATGTATTTTTGAAGGCAATCCTTTACAATACATTTTTGTTGTAAAGCTAACCACTGAATGTTGTGCTAAAAAGCAACAATAATAAGATGAAGTAAAACTAGTGATAAAATACTTGTCATGCTGTTCTATAATAAATCATATCAAATGTATTTTTGAAGGCAATCATTTACAATACATTTTTGTTCTAAAGCTAATCACTGAATGTTGTGCTAAAAAGCAACAATAATAAGATGAAGTAAAACTAGTGATAAAATACTTGTCAAGCTGTTCTATAATAAATTATATCAAATGTATTTTTGAAGGCAATCATTTGCAATACATTTCTATTGGGAAACCAATTGTGTATTGTTGTGATAAAAAAAGGCAATACTAATAAGATGGAGTAAAACTAAGTATAAAATACTTGTCATGCTGTTCTATAATAAATCATATCAAATGTATTTTTGAAGGCAATCATTTACAATACATTTTTGTTGTAAAGCTAATCACTGAATGTTGTGCTAAAAAGCAACAATAATAAGATGAAGTAAAACTAGTGATAAAATACTTGTCATGCTGTTCTAGAATAAATCATATCAAATGTATTTTTGAAGGCAATCCTTTACAATACATTTTTGTTGTAAAGCTAACCACTGAATGTTGTGCTAAAAAGCAACAATAATAAGATGAAGTAAAACTAGTGATAAAATACTTGTCATGCTGTTCTATAATAAATCATATCAAATGTATTTTTGAAGGCAATCATTTACAATACATTTTTGTTCTAAAGCTAATCACTGAATGTTGTGCTAAAAAGCAACAATAATAAGATGAAGTAAAACTAGTGATAAAATACTTGTCATGCTGTTCTATAATAAATCATATCAAATGTATTTTTGAAGGCAGTCATTTACAATACATTTTTGTTGTAAAGCTAATCACTGAATGTTGTGCTAAAAAGCAACAATAATAAGATGAAGTAAAACTAGTGATAAAATACTGGTCATGCGGTCCTATAATAAATCATATCAAATGTATTTTTGAAGGCAATCATTTACAATACATTTTTGTTGTAAAGCTAATCACTGAATGTTGTGCTAAAAAGCAACAATAATAAGATGAAGTAAAACTAGTGATAAAATACTTGTCATGCTGTTCTAGAATAAATCATATCAAATGTATTTTTGAAGGCAATCATTTACAATACATTTTTGTTGTAAAGCTAATCACTGAATGTTGTGCTAAAAAGCAACAATAATAAGATGAAGTAAAACTAGTGATAAAATACTTGTCATGCTGTTCTAGAATAAATCATATCAAATGTATTTTTGAAGGCAATCATTTACAATACATTTTTGTTGTAAAGCTAATCACTGAATGTTGTGCTAAAAAGCAACAATAATAAGATGAAGTAAAACTAGTGATAAAATACTTGTCATGCTGTTCTAGAATAAATCATATCAAATGTATTTTTGAAGGCAATCATTTACAATACATTTTTGTTCTAAAGCTAATCACTGAATGTTGTGCTAAAAAGCAACAATAATAAGATGAAGTAAAACTAGTGATAAAATACTTATCATGCTGTCCTATAATAAATTATATCAAATGTATTTTTGAAGGCAATCATTTGCAATACATTTCTATTGGGAAACCAATTGTGTATTGTTGTGATAAAAAAAGGCAATACTAATAAGATGGAGTAAAACTAAGTATAAAATACTTGTCATGCTGTTCTACAATAAAACCTACAATAAGTCTTATGTTAATAATATTTGTTGCAGGAATATGTATTGCATTTTATTAGGTTGATGCAGAAGTTAGTTGCATTTTTGTCAATAACTTTTATTAGTATGAATTCACAGCATCATTATTCAAGTACCTATTTTCCATATTTTTATCACCATACATCACCTTAAAGCTAAATTGTGTTACATTGGTGAATTTTACAACAAATCACTCCAATGCCCAAATCTTGTCTATATTATACTTAAGTTTTATGCAAATAGTAGTCAGCTTTATACTTGAGTCTATCAGTAAACATTGGTAATTGTGTATACTTGAGTTTGTAGGCAATTATTAATACAGATTATACTTGACGCTTTGGTAAACAATCATTAGGTTAATATTTAAGCCTATAGTTAAAAACTGATTTGGTTAATATTTGAGGATATAATTAAATGTCAGCCAAATTTATATTTGAATCTTTAGGTAAATATTGTGTCTAAGGATAAACATTGTTTGGGTTTATATTTAAATTTAAAGGTAGATATTGGATGTGTTAATAATTGCGTCTATAAATATTGGTTGGGTGTATATTTGAATTTACATGCATCCACCTAAAAAGTGATCCATTTTCTGGGTAAGGGAGGTAGTTTATTCTAAGACCAACTAAGAATGCAGTTTCAGCTAAATTGTGATATTAACAGGGTTCTTATGTATCATGTTCTTCAGCATTTTAGAACTTGATCGTCCTAACATTTCCACACTGAAATTCATACTTTGTTTTTTTTACAATCAAATTTAGCATTGAAGTCCTTTTCATTTATGGTAATTTCAGTACACAGAGATGGTTTCCTGTCTCTGATGGCATAATTCTAACTTTACATAAAGTGTGTTCATGCCAATTAGCAAATCAAACACCAGCAGCCTCTCTTGGGCCACCAGAATGTAGTGGTTGACAGGACAGTGACCACATAGTTGAATGTCAACAATACCAACTCTACATCAGATGATGGTCTCACTATTGATGCTCACTACATGCACAGATTCTTCTGTTAATGACTGGCACATGTCCTTGCTTGTCATCAATTGAGAGTAATCCAAGTCAATGAGTGCATTGCACAGCCTTCCATCAACTTGAACTGCAATTACAGGTAGCACTGGTCTTATATTCATTCCAGGGAAGAGGCTGGCACTGACACCTTTTAACTCAATGCATTTCCTGGGCGGTTACACAATATGGCTTACATTCTGACAACGGAAACTGTGCAATCTTGGCAATTAAGCTTTCAACTACACAAATATACTTGCCAAGAGTTATTGTTTATTTTATTTTTAATTCTATCTTACATATAATAATTATAAATATATATTTAGATTTTTTAAATATATATATGAGAACCTATATATACACACACACATATATATATATATATATATATATATATATAACAAAGATTGTGTTTTACATAATAAAAATATGCTCAACTAGGGCATTCTGTAATTACAGTATCAAGAGATGGACAGGTAATAACAAAAAATAAAATTAATTGTTCATTTATCTTAGCAGATAAGGCAACATTCAATTTTATTTAATACTGTCTCTCTCTCTCTCTCTATATATATATATATATATATACATACATATTTATTTATTTATATATATATATATATATATATATATATATATATATTAAAGAGAGAGAGAGAGAGGAAGGGAGAGATAGAGAGTGAGTAACGGATAGATATATAGACAGACAAAGAGAGAAAATGAACATAATATTTTATGTGTAGATAACAATAATTGTTACAAAATTTTTGTCTTATAAAATTTGAATTATAAATGTATTTTTTCGTAATTTAAATGTTATTTTTATTCTAGAATTCTCCCTCATAGATAAATGTGATTTGAGCCAGCAGCTGGTCGACGGTCAGTGTATCTATTTTGGATGATGCATGAAAGAGCTGCATCATCTGCTCAAGCAGCACCACCACCACAAATGTGCACACAAAACCATGGTCATTCATACTACCAAAGAGAACTGTAAGTTTCTGGAATTCTGCCAGTTACACATTGGCAGACTCACCATGCTGCATTCACTGTGCAATAAATTACTCAAGCCATGAATGAATTTGTTGCAAACACTGTATACAAGGCAGTTTTTATTCTACCTACATCCACCTGCTCTATGTCATTTAACAGCAAGCACACCTCATGATAGCCTCAAAGGTATAACAAGATCAGGCCACTTTACACCACACATCCTGAAAACGAGATTTGATTTCTGCATCTGTCCCATCAGAGACAGACCAAGTGTTGATCCATCAAATTCAAAGATCAGCTTTTGGTCCAACTTGCTGTCCATTTTCACTGTTGTCAAATTAGCATGTTTCTCTTTTGAGTGTAAGTCAAATAATTTGTGCCAGGTCATTGATGGTTAAAACTAAAAGTCACCAACACAACAACTCTCCCCAAAAACTCACAAGCATCTGGAAACATTCTACCAGGCATTCAATTCTAGTGTTTGATATAGGCACATCAGATGCCCACCATTGGTCAGGAAACAAATTTCCATAACCTACTAATTCTTTATGATGGAACATTTCAGATGAGGAATTATCATTATTATATGATTTGCTATTCAAACCAGCATTCTCATCTTGGTTGTTATACTCACACCATTTTGGCTGTTGTACTCTTCAGCCTTCTTTCATTATTTATGATGGAATATTTCAGATGAGGAATTATCATTATTATATGCTTTGCTACTCAGACCATCATTCTCATCATGGTTGTTATACTCACACCATTTTGGCTGTTGTACTCTGCAGCCTTCTTTCATTATTTATGATGGAATATTTGAGATGAGGAATTATCATTATTATATGCTTTTCTATTCAGACCAGGATTCTCATCTTGGTTGTTATACTCACACCATTTTGGCTTTTGTACTCTCTAGCCTTCTTTCATTATTTATGATGGAATATTTCAGATGAGGAATTATCCTTATTATATGCTTTGCTATTCAGACCAGCTTTCTCATCTTGATTGTTATACTCACACCATTTTGGCTTTTGTACTCTCCAGCCTTCTTTCATTATTTATGTTGGAATATTAGAGATGAGGAATTATCATTATTATATGCTTTGGTATTCAGACCATCATTCTCATCTTGGTTGTTATATTCACACCATTTTGGCTGTTGTACTCTTCAGCCTTCTTTCATTATTTATGATGGAATATTTCAGATGAGGAATTATCATTATTATATGCTTTGCTATTCAGACCAGCATTCTCATCTTGGTTGTTATACACACACCATTTTGGCTGTTGTACTCTCCAGCCTTCTTTCATTATTTATGATGGATTTTTGAGATGCGGAATTATCATTATTATATGCTTGCTATTCAGAACAGCATTCTCATCTTGGTTGTTATACTCACACCATTTTGGCTTTTGTACTCTCCAGCCTTCTTTCATTATTTATGTTGGAATATTTGAGATGAGGAATTATCATTATTATATGCTTTGCTATTCAGACCAGCTTTCTCATCTTGGTTGTTATACTCACACCATTTTGGCTGTTGTACTATTCAGCCTTCTTTCATTATTTATGTTGGAATATTTGAGATGAGGAATTATCATTATTATATGCTTTGCTATTCAGACCAGCTTTCTCATCTTGGTTGTTATACTCACACCATTTTGGCTGTTGTACTATTCAGCCTTCTTTCATTATTTATGATGGAATATTTGAGATGAGGAATTATCATTATTATATGCTTTGCTATTCAGACCAGCATTCTCATCTTGGTTGTTATACTCACACCATTTTGCCTTTTGTACTCTTCAGCCTTTTCTCATTATTTATGATGGAATATTTCAGATGAGGAATTATCATTATTATATGCTTTGCTATTCAGACCAGCATTCTCATCTTGGTTGTTATACTCACACCATTTTGGCTGTTGTACTCTTCAGCCTTCTCTCATTATTTATGATGTAATATTTCAGATGAGGAATTATCATTATTATATGCTTTGCTATTCGGAGCAGCATTCTCATCATGGTTGTTATACTCACACCATTTTGGCTGTTGTATTCATCAGCCTTCTTTCATTATTTATGTTGGAATATTTGAGATGAGGAATTATCATTATTATATGCTTTGGTATTCAGACCCGCATTCTCATCATGGTTGTTATACTCACACCATTTTGTCTGTTTTACTCTCCAGCCTTCTTTCATTATTTATGATGGAATATTTCAGATGAGGAATTATCATTATTATACGCTTTGCTATTCAGACCAGCATTCTCATCATGGTTGTTATACTCACACCATTTTGGCTGTTGTACTCTCCAGCCTTCTTTCATTATTTATGATGGAATATTTGAGATGAGGAATTATCATTATTATATGCTTTGCTATTCAGACCAGCATTCTCATCATGGTTGTTATACTCACACCATTTTGGCTTTTGTACTCTCCAGCCTTCTTTCATTATTTATGATGGAATATTTGAGATGAGGAATTATAATTATTATATGCTTTGCTATTCAGACCAGCATTCTCATCTTGGTTGTTATACTCACACCATTTTGGCTGTTGTACTCTTTAGCCTTCTTTCATTATTTATGATGGATTTTTGAGATGAGGAATTATCATTATTATATGCTTTGCTATTCAGACCAGCATTCTCATCTTGGTTGTTATACACACACCATTTTGGCTGTTGTACTCTCCAGCCTTCTTTCATTATTTATGATGGATTTTTGAGATGCGGAATTATCATTATTATATGCTTGCTATTCAGAACAGCATTCTCATCTTGGTTGTTATACTCACACCATTTTGGCTTTTGTACTCTCCAGCCTTCTTTCATTATTTATGATGGAATATTTGAGATGAGGAATTATCATTATTATATGCTTTGCTATTCAGACCAGCTTTCTCATCTTGGTTGTTATACTCACACCATTTTGGCTGTTGTACTCTTCAGCCTTCTTTCATTATTTATGATGGAATATTTGAGATGAGGAATTATCATTATTATATGCTTTGCTATTCAGACCAGCATTCTCATCTTGGTTGTTATACTCACACCATTTTGCCTTTTGTACTCTTCAGCCTTCTCTCATTATTTATGATGGAATATTTGAGATGAGGAATTATCATTATTATATGCTTTGCTATTCAGACCAGCATTCTCATCTTGGTTGTTATACTCACACCATTTTGGCTGTTGTACTCTTCAGCCTTCTCTCATTATTTATGATGTAATATTTCAGATGAGGAATTATCATTATTATATGCTTTGCTATTCGGAGCAGCATTCTCATCATGGTTGTTATACTCACACCATTTTGGCTGTTGTATTCATCAGCGTTCTTTCATTATTTATGTTGGAATATTTGAGATGAGGAATTATCATTATTATATGCTTTGGTATTCAGACCCGCATTCTCATCATGGTTGTTATACTCACACCATTTTGTCTGTTTTACTCTCCAGCCTTCTTTCATTATTTATGATGGAATATTTCAGATGAGGAATTATCATTATTATACGCTTTGCTATTCAGACCAGCATTCTCATCATGGTTGTTATACTCACACCATTTTGGCTTTTGTACTCTCCAGCCTTCTTTCATTATTTATGTTGGAATATTTGAGATGAGGAATTATCATTATTATATGCTTTGCTATTCAGACCAGCATTCTCATCTTGGTTGTTATACTCACACCATTTTGGCTTTTGTACTCTTCAGCCTTCTTTCATTATTTATGATGGAATATTTGAGATGAGGAATTATAATTATTATATGCTTTGCTATTCAGACCAGCATTCTCATCTTGGTTGTTATACTCACACCATTTTGGCTGTTGTACTCTTTAG
The DNA here is from genome assembly GCA_963932145.1 of Acanthosepion lycidas. Classification (NCBI taxonomy): domain Eukaryota; kingdom Metazoa; phylum Mollusca; class Cephalopoda; order Sepiida; family Sepiidae; genus Acanthosepion; species Acanthosepion lycidas. The sequence continues at coordinate 48,606,350 of OZ010575.1, forward strand.
CCTTCTTTCATTATTTATGATGGAATATTTGAGATGAGGAATTATCATTATTATATGCTTTGCTATTCAGACCAGCATTCTCATCTTGGTTGTTATACACACACCATTTTGGCTGTTGTACTCTCCAGCCTTCTTTCATTATTTATGATGGATTTTTGAGATGCGGAATTATCATTATTATATGCTTGCTATTCAGAACAGCATTCTCATCTTGGTTGTTATACTCACACCATTTTGGCTTTTGTACTCTCCAGCCTTCTTTCATTATTTATGATGGAATATTTGAGATGAGGAATTATCATTATTATATGCTTTGCTATTCAGACCAGCTTTCTCATCTTGGTTGTTATACTCACACCATTTTGGCTGTTGTACTCTTCAGCCTTCTTTCATTATTTATGATGGAATATTTGAGATGAGGAATTATCATTATTATATGCTTTGCTATTCAGACCAGCATTCTCATCTTGGTTGTTATACTCACACCATTTTGCCTTTTGTACTCTTCAGCCTTCTCTCATTATTTATGATGGAATATTTGAGATGAGGAATTATCATTATTATATGCTTTGCTATTCAGACCAGCATTCTCATCTTGGTTGTTATACTCACACCATTTTGGCTGTTGTACTCTTCAGCCTTCTCTCATTATTTATGATGTAATATTTCAGATGAGGAATTATCATTATTATATGCTTTGCTATTCGGAGCAGCATTCTCATCATGGTTGTTATACTCACACCATTTTGGCTGTTGTATTCATCAGCGTTCTTTCATTATTTATGTTGGAATATTTGAGATGAGGAATTATCATTATTATATGCTTTGGTATTCAGACCCGCATTCTCATCATGGTTGTTATACTCACACCATTTTGTCTGTTTTACTCTCCAGCCTTCTTTCATTATTTATGATGGAATATTTCAGATGAGGAATTATCATTATTATACGCTTTGCTATTCAGACCAGCATTCTCATCATGGTTGTTATACTCACACCATTTTGGCTTTTGTACTCTCCAGCCTTCTTTCATTATTTATGATGGAATATTTGAGATGAGGAATTATCATTATTATATGCTTTGCTATTCAGACCAGCATTCTCATCATGGTTGTTATACTCACACCATTTTGTCTGTTTTACTCTCCAGCCTTCTTTCATTATTTATGTTGGAATATTTGAGATGAGGAATTATCATTATTATATGCTTTGCTATTCAGACCAGCATTCTCATCATGGTTGTTATACTCACACCATTTTGGCTTTTGTACTCTCCAGCCTTCTTTCATTATTTATGATGGAATATTTGAGATGAGGAATTATAATTATTATATGCTTTGCTATTCAGACCAGCATTCTCATCTTGGTTGTTATACTCACACCATTTTGGCTGTTGTACTCTTTAGCCTTCTTTCATTATTTATGATGGAATATTTGAGATGAGGAATTATCATTATTATATGCTTTGCTATTCAGACCAGCATTCTCATCTTGGTTGTTATACACACACCATTTTGGCTGTTGTACTCTCCAGCCTTCTTTCATTATTTATGATGGATTTTTGAGATGCGGAATTATCATTATTATATGCTTGCTATTCAGAACAGCATTCTCATCTTGGTTGTTATACTCACACCATTTTGGCTTTTGTACTCTCCAGCCTTCTTTCATTATTTATGATGGAATATTTGAGATCAGGAATTATCATTATTATATGCTTTGCTATTCAGACCAGCTTTCTCATCTTGGTTGTTATACTCACACCATTTTGGCTGTTGTACTCTTCAGCCTTCTTTCATTATTTATGATGGAATATTTGAGATGAGGAATTATCATTATTATATGCTTTGCTATTCAGACCAGCATTCTCATCTTGGTTGTTATACTCACACCATTTTGCCTTTTGTACTCTTCAGCCTTCTCTCATTATTTATGATGGAATATTTGAGATGAGGAATTATCATTATTATATGCTTTGCTATTCAGACCAGCATTCTCATCTTGGTTGTTATACTCACACCATTTTGGCTGTTGTACTCTTCAGCCTTCTCTCATTATTTATGATGTAATATTTCAGATGAGGAATTATCATTATTATATGCTTTGCTATTCGGAGCAGCATTCTCATCATGGTTGTTATACTCACACCATTTTGGCTGTTGTATTCATCAGCGTTCTTTCATTATTTATGTTGGAATATTTGAGATGAGGAATTATCATTATTATATGCTTTGGTATTCAGACCCGCATTCTCATCATGGTTGTTATACTCACACCATTTTGTCTGTTTTACTCTCCAGCCTTCTTTCATTATTTATGATGGAATATTTCAGATGAGGAATTATCATTATTATACGCTTTGCTATTCAGACCAGCATTCTCATCATGGTTGTTATACTCACACCATTTTGGCTTTTGTACTCTCCAGCCTTCTTTCATTATTTATGTTGGAATATTTGAGATGAGGAATTATCATTATTATATGCTTTGCTATTCAGACCAGCATTCTCATCATGGTTGTTATACTCACACCATTTTGGCTTTTGTACTCTTCAGCCTTCTTTCATTATTTATGATGGAATATTTGAGATGAGGAATTATCATTATTATATGCTTTGCTATTCAGACCAGCTTTCTCATCTTGGTTGTTATACTCACACCATTTTGGCTTTTGTACTCTCCAGCCTTCTTTCATTATTTATGTTGGAATATTTGAGATGAGGAATTATCATTATTATATGCTTTGCTATTCAGACCAGCATTCTCATCTTGGTTGTTATACTCACACCATTTTGGCTTTTGTACTCTCCAGCCTCCTTTCATTATTTATGTTGGAATATTTGAGATGAGGAATTATCATTATTATATGCTTTGCTATTCAGACCAGCATTCTCATCTTGGTTGTTATACTCACACCATTTTGGCTGTTGTACTCTTCAGCCTTCTTTCATTATTAATGTTGGAATATTTGAGATGAGGAATTATCATTATTATATGCTTTGCTATTCAGACCAGCATTCTCATCTTGGTTGTTATACTCACACCATTTTGGCTGTTGTACTCTCCAGCCTTCTTTCATTATTTATGTTGGAATATTTGAGATGAGGAATTATCATTATTATATGCTTTGCTATTCAGACCAGCATTCTCATCTTGGTTGTTATACTGACACCATTTTGGCTTTTGTACTCTCCAGCCTCCTTTCATTATTTATGTTGGAATATTTGAGATGAGGAATTATCATTATTATATGCTTTGCTATTCAGACCAGCATTCTCATCTTGGTTGTTATACTCACACCATTTTGGCTGTTGTACTCTTCAGCCTTCTTTCATTATTAATGTTGGAATATTTGAGATGAGGAATTATCATTATTATATGCTTTGCTATTCAGACCAGCATTCTCATCTTGGTTGTTATACTCACACCATTTTGGCTGTTGTACTCTCCAGCCTTCTTTCATTATTTATGTTGGAATATTTGAGATGAGGAATTATCATTATTATATGCTTTGCTATTCAGACCAGCATTCTCATCTTGGTTGTTATACTGACACCATTTTGGCTTTTGTACTCTCCAGCCTTCTTTCATTATTTATGATGGAATATTTGAGATGAGGAATTATCATTATTATATGCTTTGGTATTCAGACCAGCATTCTCATCTTGGTTGTTATACTCACACCATTTTGGCTGTTGTACTCTCCAGCCTTCTTTCATTATTTATGATGGAATATTTGAGATGAGGAATTATCATTATTATATGCTTTGCTATTCAGACCAGCATTCTCATCTTGGTTGTTATACTCACACCATTTTGGCTGTTGTACTCTTCAGCCTTCTTTCATTATTTATGATGGAATATTTGAGATCAGGAATTATCATTATTATACACTTTACTATTCGGACCAGCATTCTCATCATGGTTGTTATACTCACACCATTTTGGCTGTTGTATTCATCAGCCTTCTTTCATTATTTATGATGGAATATTTGAGATGAGGAATTATCATTATTATATGCTTTGCTATTCGGACCAGCGTTCTCATCATGGTTGTTATACTCACACCATTATGGCTTTTGTACTCTCCAGCCTTCTTTCATTATTTATGTTGGAATATTTGAGATGAGGAATTATCATAATTATATGCTTTGCTATTCAGACCAGCATTCTCATCTTGGTTGTTATACTCACACCATTTTGGCTTTTGTACTCTCCAGCCTTCTTTCATTATTTATGTTGGAATATTTGAGATGAGGAATTATCATTATTATATGCTTTGCTATTCAGACCAGCATTCTCATCTTGGTTGTTATAGTCACACCATTTTGGCTGTTTTACTCTCCAGCCTTCTTACATTATTTATGATGGAATATTTGAGATGAGGAATTATCATTATTATATGGTTTGCTATTCAGACCAGCATTCTCATCTTCGTTGTTATACTCACACCATTTTGGCTTTTGTACTCTCCAGCCTTCTTTCATTATTTATGATGGAATATTTGAGATGAGGAATTATCATTATTATATGCTTTGCTATTCAGACCAGCATTCTCATCTTGGTTGTTATACTCACACCATTTTGGCTGTTGTACTCTTCAGCCTTCTTTCATTATTAATGTTGGAATATTTGAGATGAGGAATTATCATTATTATATGCTTTGCTATTCAGACCAGCATTCTCATCTTGGTTGTTATACTCACACCATTTTGGCTGTTGTACTCTTCAGCCTTCTTTCATTATTAATGTTGGAATATTTGAGATGAGGAATTATCATTATTATATGCTTTGCTATTCAGACCAGCATTCTCATCTTGGTTGTTATACTCACACCATTTTGGCTGTTGTACTCTCCAGCCTTCTTTCATTATTTATGTTGGAATATTTGAGATGAGGAATTATCATTATTATATGCTTTGCTATTCAGACCAGCATTCTCATCTTGGTTGTTATACTCACACCATTTTGGCTGTTGTACTCTTTAGCCTTCTTTCATTATTTATGATGGAATATTTCAGATGAGGAATTATCATTATTATATGCTTTGCTATTCAGACCAGCATTCTCATCTTGGTTGTTATACTCACACCATTTTGGCTGTTGTACTCTCCAGCCTTCTTTCATTATTTATGTTGGAATATTTGAGATGAGGAATTATCATTATTATACGCTTTGCTATTCAGAACAGCATTCTCATCTTGGTTGTTATACTCACACCATTTTGGCTGTTGTACTCTTCAGCCTTCTTTCCTTATTTATGATGGCATATTTGAGATGAGGAATTATCATTATTATATGCTTTGTTATTTGGGAACAGCATTTCTCTTCAGGTTTTTGATAATTATTTTGGCATTTCAAATCAAACCCTTTATTCAGTTTCATTCTACTTTATATAATTAGGGCTTATTTCATATTAGTTTATACTTTCCTGTCTTATTCACCTTTGAGTTGCTTGCTCATTTTCATCCACAGAACTACTTGATCCAAGGACTGAACTCACAACTGACAGTGAACCCAATATGTTTTAACCAATGTTTTAATCCATGACTATGTATCTCTTGGACATGTGATCAAGAATAAAAAAGAAAAAGAAAAAAAGAAAAAAAGAAAAATACATAAAAAAAAGGGAAGAGTAAAAAGGAAATACAAAAAAGACAGAAAGAAAGAAAAAAATAAAAAGAGATACAAAAAAATGAGTGAAAATAAGGCAAAAGGCAAATGAAAGGAAGATGAGAATAAAGGAAAAAGAAAGAAAGAAGATGGAAGATGTTGTGTGAGACTAGGGAAGAGAAAATGATAATGTTAAGATAATGAAGTGAGTGAAGAAAACAAATAGAAATAAATAAATAAGGAGTTAGACAGGAAGTGAGAAAAATATTAGAGAGCAAGTCTAAAGGAGAACAACAGATGAGCAACACGAGTTTTTAAGCCAAAGGCCATCTTATTGAGAAATGAGATAAAAAGCAGCAAAATCAACATTAGCAGGAGGAAAGACAGTAGAGAGAGTGCAATTTCTCCCAAATCAGTTTGTGTATATAATGGACTGCAATGTCCAGCAGCTGACAGATCAAATTTCTGTCAAGCTGGTGAAATTCCATTTGGTGAGGATCTGTTAACCGTTTTTGACTTGGCGTCAATTTTGGCCTGCCTCTTTCTCTTATTTTCTCTGCCAGTTTCTCTGAAGAACTTTTTTGTATCAATTGGTTTATAGGTCTTTTCTTAGTAGGTAAAAATCTGTTTAACTCTCAGAAATATCAGTATGAAAATATCCATTGCTCAAGGGCAGTGAACATATGAGTGCATGATTATTGGCAGAAAATCTCTTCTTAGAAACCTAACATTATTTTTACAGAATGTAAAGACAATGATTTGCTCTATCGTGACAAAACTGACCATGACATCTATCTACATGATGTCAGATTTTATTATGCAAGTCAACTTATATTATAAAAGTTCTGTGTTTGCATATATGTAAGTAATGTATATGCATATGTCTGTGTTGTGTGTGAGTGACTTACTTGTTCTTGTATAATTTAATGTACACGCAAACACATGCATACACACACAATTTGACAGTTTAAAATAAGACATTGGAATAATACATTACCCTCAAATTCAGTCTGGGACACTCCTACCCTGGGCTAAGCAATAAAATCAGGAAGTTGGATACAAGAAAAAAACTTAATATTTTAAACAGTAAAAAAAAGCAGACATTTATAACATTTTATTGAACTTTTTTAAATTATTCAGTAAAATTAAAGAATATTGTTCAAGTAGTTTAAAAGTTTGAAATATTTTAGGTCTTTCATTGAATTTATATATATATTATATATATATTTATGAACATATAAAATGAATGGAAGTGAAATGGACAACGGTATCATGAATACTAATTTTACTTTCTATGGCAAAAACCACTGGGTACCAGGAAAAGTGCATAAGCTGAAATGTGAAGCCTTTAGAATTCCTTTTTGTGACTCCTACTTTAATTAAATTGAAATTTGATCATCTTACAATCAGTGAAGTGATAGCAAACTAAGCTAGTGTTTTCATAATAAAGCAAAGAATGTTTGTAAAACTTTCAGGGTATATTTACATCCAGATGAGCATTAAATTCTGTTTGTTTAAGCTGCAGCTGCTGTTGCTGCTAATGAAAAAAAGGTACTGGGCTTGGTACTGTCTCAACATTCGTTATCCATTTCATAGCAGAATAGTCAAGAAAGGAAGAGAAAAAACTGCACACTATACAGACTTAAATTACAAAATCAAGAGAATATGAAATTGCCAAAGAGTAGAGATTGTGTCTGGAGCACTAGAAACAGTGTTAGAGAATTTTGCCAATTGGTTGAAAGTATAAGATTTAGCAGTGAGTTTTTATATGTTACAGAAAGCCTGTTTCCCTGGCATAACACAAAAGTCAGGAAAGAAACAAATGCAGTTTGATATCCAAGAAGTGCTAAAACCAGTTGAAAAAATCCAATAAGTTATGCAAAAAATAAATAAAATAATAATAATTATTAACCCTCAATGGATCAATTTCATCTGCAATAAGGTAATCCTCCTGTTAGTCTGAATATTGACAACTGAACAATTGAAACATTTTCAATATGGCTGCCAGCATTTTATAAGACAAACTACTTGGTGGCACAAAACAACAAACAAAAGGTAAGGGCAATAACTACAACATTAATACAGTATAACCCGGATATAAGAGACCCTGATATAAGAGAAACCCGGATATAAGAGATATTTTCTCTGGTCCCAAATTAGAGCCATACTTACCTAAACAAAATAGACCAAACCTGGATATAAGAGACTTCTTCTCCGGTCCCGACAACTCTCTTATATCCGGGTTACACTGTATTTCCCTTATTTCTTCTGAGGCAAGCAGAGTACATAATAACAGGCAAAAAAGAAATTTTATAAGACCTAATTCAAATATTCATTGAGGTCCATAATAATCTTGGATAAGGGAACACCTCACCTGGTAAGTGAGTCAGCTATTTGGTGACATGTGGACACCAATTTAATGTCAGACAATTTTTTATTGATTAAAATTACATGCAAGATAACCATCTCAATTCTAAGTCTTTTATCTGAGTGCTAGAATGGGCTGATTTGCAAACACCTGAATTATCTGTTTTGTATACAACAGGGATATTATTCACAATATCCTGAAAACCCAACAATTCGAGAAGAAATTCCAGTAGTATATACATGTAGCAGCCATGTAAACTCTTGCCAGTGTCTCGGAAGCTTGTGTGCTTTTCACAACTCTATTTATATGTTTTGGCTGCCAGGAAATAGGCATGAATTTGCCATAGCTATTGACAAGTTTGATTATATACCCTCCATGGGAACCTCTGTCACTTAGCAAGATTAATTTAAAGCAAAGGAAGCATCACTGTATGCAACCATTTTTAGCTGTCTTAAATCTCTTAGATCATGTATGGCTTCCATAGTTATTGGAGTGTTCTTTTCTAGGTGGATGACCTTTATCAGTGCTCCAAAAAAATACCATTTGGCAATGGGTGGGAATTCAACAACAGTGAAATGCGGGAGTTGAGTGAAGCCCTCAACATGACAGTGAAAACAACAGCAGAAGAAAATTCTTGGAGCAATGGTGAATGCATGAGACTTAATGCTGTTATTGGTAACATGATAAATAAAATTATTGCAGATACTTAGTATGATTTGGTCTATTTTAACTTGCAATGTGCTTGTCAACAATTCTGGTTTTTCCCCTAATCAGTTTGTTGCAGTAAAGAAAGGAAAAAAAATTTTAAACTTGTAATAGCAATAAATGCCTGCAACAGGTTTCTTCTCTCTCTTGACTGCATCACTTGTAGCCAAATCAAAGTCCAAACAAAAAGTCAGTCATAACAGTCCAACAAGTAATTTAGAAATGACAAAATGGGGTCATAAATCCAACCTTCAATTCTCACCAGTAAAAATGCGTGTTTGTTCTTCTCCAAGCTCAGAAAAAATCTCCCCATAAGTGAAAAAGAATGGCTTTTATTCACCAAGCAATTTTTCTGATTGGCCACACCGTTCAGAGGAGGGAAGAACATTAGCATAGATTCTGATACCCAAAGTAGATTTTTGCTAACTACTTTTGGTAATTTTTCTTTGGCAGATTGCACACAAAGCACAACTATATTTTTGAGGTAGCTGATTATCTCTTTCACTACACAATTGGTTTTTGGTTTTAATCCAGCTGATCCAGATATCTTACATAATAATCTTCCCACATTGGAACCTGTCACTATATCAGCTATAGTGAGGAAAAATTTGAATGCATTGCATCTGGCTAAGCAGGAATAAAGCTTGAGCCTAAAGAAAGAATAAGAAGAACACTAAGGAGTAATATCTGAGATACTAATATAAAAGATTTAATAAATAGAGATCATGTATTCTACAAAAGAAAATGTTAGCCAAGAATGGCATGGGTCAAGTATTTTGATTGGACGTGAGAGAAAACTTGTGTTAGTTTGTCATGGGGATACATATGTCAGAGTTCACACTTGTCGCTTAGTTAAAGATCCAAATGATGGTCATGATTCCTGTTTGGAGTCTAGTGGCATTTCAAATTACAATGAACAAAATAAATTAGTGAGAAGGACTCTACTGTGTCTCTAAAATCCATATCCATCCAAAATAAAGATAATGAAGAGGAACTTTCAGAGTCTGAATATACCAATATCCAGAGGTTTATTAGATAAATTGGTTGGCCACCCATACCAGACCAGATTTGTACTTTGATGTATGTGAATCCAGTTGCTTTCTCAAAGAAAGAAAAAATGAAAGTATTAGACAAGTAAATAAATCCATAAAAAAGGCAAAAAGGCAGAAATCTCAGCTGACCACACATGATCTGGGGCATTTAAGCCAGCTAAAAATGATTGTCTACAGTGATGCTTCTTTTGCTAAACTAAGTGACTGAGGTTCTCAGGATGAATAAATTCAAATATTCTTGAAGTCAACCTTTACCACAGACAGTGGTCAAACACTCTGTGTCCAAAATAGCACAGGCCTTTGAATCATTCACCAGGGACTGCAACCTTGTGCTATTAATACAACCCACAAACAAGGATAACAGAACATTTTCTGATGTATTCCTTTGCAGACCTTGATCACTGTTCTCATATGCATGGGACATTCATGTACCTAATGAAATTTTGTATCACATATGACACATCTTGAAACTTGCCCACCGTGACCCACAGGATTTAATTCACAGTCATGTGACTGTATAGGAAGTTGCCTGATTGAAGTGCAATAATGCTGGATGGCACGAGTATATGGTTGACCCCATCCATGTCTGAATCTATCCGTAAAAAGCATGTCCTGATTTTCTATTTTTATCTCAGGCTGAGAGGTACATTATCTGAAGGAGTAACTAAATGGCCCAAAATATGTTTAATGGTCTCCTTCATATTTTTGAAAGAAACTTTCTTCAATGTCAATATTATTAAGTGTGCATCTTTCTCAGGAAAGTTTACAGATGAAAGGAAATGCAATTACTGGGGTTGGAACAGCCATGTTTTCCTATGTAAACTTAAAGTAGGTGTGGTCAAAATCAATCAGAAAATCCTTTATTTCTGTTTCTGCTGCTCTATGCAAATTGTACAAATTATTAAAGGCAACAAATTGCTGTCCCCTTTTATTTGGCAAAAATAATTCATCCAGTTTTTGGATGATAGTACCCATACCTGTCTCTATTTACAAATCTTCACTGTCTATATCAGAAGAGGCATCTCTGGATTTTCCACTTAAAGATAGGTAAATGGCCAAAGCTTGTTTTGGTTTTGGAAGGTCTATCAACCTACTCCAAATATGTAGGCTTTTCTCCCATTGTTCATAGGAGATTCATTGTCTAGCCTTGGAGGACATTTGGAAGAACATGTATTTGAATTATCTATTCTTGCATAAACTATAAGTCTTAGAGTCACAAAACTTTAAAAGTAACAGAAAAATAGAAAAGGCATTTCACTTAATTTTTGTTGTAGATCAACTACACTCTGCTACCATTTGTTAACCCTCAATGGATCAATTTCATCTGCAATAAGGTAATCCTCCTGTTAGTCTGAATATTGACAACTGAACAATTGAAACATTTTCAATATGGCTGCCAGCATTTTATAGAAGCCACCACCTGGTGGCAGTAAACAACAGCCAAAAGTAAGGGCAATAACTACAACATTAACAATAATAATAATAATTGCCCTGATACTATTAGTCATGGTACACCAGCCATGGCTCTAATGGTTTCTGATGTTAGTTGATTGAAGGTGTTATCATGTACATGCTTTGTCTTGGTGAATTAAAATAAGCTACCACAGATTTCTCTCAATTTCACTGACAAGAAATTGGTAAATTTCCCCACTAAGGGCAATAAAAGCAGTTAATTTACACTGTATTCATCGTGCTTCTTAAAACCAGAATGAACCCTTTTCCTGGTGAAAATATATTATTTGATTTTCAGCAAGAGGCAAAATCAGGCCAAATTTAGTATATTGGTTCCAAGAAAGCAGTGGAAATGGATGTAATGATACAACTAATCTGGCCTACTTTTGAACAACAACAACTGTCACCAAACACCTTTTCATGCCAATATAGCAATCACCAGATGTACAAAGAAGTTGGTGTCACAACCCCAGATATAATGTCTCATATCCAACTACATATGATATCATGATAACTTTACACATTGATTGTATTTGCAAAATCTGAAGCACTGAAAGTTAGGTATTGCTTTGGTTAGCTCCCTTGAATTTAGTTTTGCAAAGGTGAAGGTAATGCTTGTTAACTTATTAAATTTTCATGAATTAAATGTCAGATGGTAATTTTTTAATTTATTGACAACATTCAAAAATGACTAAATTAGAAAACTGCTTCCTGGAATATTAATAGAAATCTCTTGAATTTCTAGTCATTGTCAAAAGTTGACATCAGAAATTTTGGTGTCATAGTCTATTTCAGTTTGTAGCTTTGGTTACCTTTATCATATTTTAATTGGTCAATTTTCTACTTTTTAGAACATATCATCTAGTAAGTAGTTTCAAAAGTTTATTCAAGATACTAGTAATACTACTGAAATCCAGGCAATCTTATGGCATTACTTGTGCGGGAAAATTTTGCTTCCATTGATAAGACTCTCCTCCAGTGTTCCCTACAACACACCCTAAAAATCAGGTAGCTTGAGAAAATTTCCAACACCAAATTGTTGAAAATCAGGATCCTATCAGCCAGAATATAAGAATGCAAAGATTTAGGCATCCAGACCAGATACAGCCTATGAAAATCTCTTGATAATGTCACAAAGAAGTCTCTGGATGAGAACCTACAGTAGAAAGGAACAGTTTGGCTAACACTAGTTATTTATTTAAGATTCTTTGATTTAATATTCTTCTGTTCAGACCCTTTTTTTCTTTTGAGTGTTTTCTGTATACATTGTGTTTCATTATTGGTTTTTAAGTGTCATGTTTTTCATATGTTGGCGGTTATCAGCTACCAAAGAAATACAATGCATATGTATGGATGCAATTGTCTCAATTTACACAAAAATATCTTTGATAGTGGTTTACAAAATCCGAAATCACTCAGATGACATTGGACTGTTTATGTTCAAATTCTTTCAGGATGTGCTTTCATACTTTAGTCTCACATATTCAGTCATCTATTAAAACACTTTCTATTATTTTAACACTTCTTTCTTTGTTTTATTTTGATATCTCCAAATTGTATCTCACATCTTCTCTTGTCTTCTTACAATTGATGGTTAGTCCTTTCTTCCTGCTTTTGTTTATTATCTATGCTTAGTAAATCCTGCAGCTTTGTTTCTGTTTCTGCTATCAACAATGTCATCTGTATATTTTATGTTGTTAAGATTGTGACCACCAATAATAAATCCTGGTGGAACATTTAGTTCTCTTAGGATAGTCTTGCAGTAACACTTGAACAAATCCGGTGGGAAAACATATAATGGAATATACCAGTTGCAAAACTTTACTGAGCTGACCTTACATATTCCCATGTGGGGAAAAGTGGGGCACCTTTGGATGGCTCTATGACTTGAGACACAACTTGTTGGTATACAAATATATGTAAAACTTGCAATTAAATTTAAAATAAAATTTCAGTAATTTTGAGCAGGGATGACATTTCAGAATGTACTTTTAGGAGAAATGTTGGTTGGTTGGTTGGTTTTACAAGTCACTGATAAGTTCCTACACATGATACATTGCAAGCCTCTTGCTACTTTTGTTACTCTATTTCCATAGAAACGTTTTGATAAGTTATATTCCTTAGTTTTCCCTTTATAGCTAAGACCCACATATAGAGGAAAATCATCTTCATTACCTTTGTCTTTCATTGATATGGGGGAACTTCCATTCAGACAACTTCTTCCCAAGAGCTGCTGCTTTGTGGAACAGACTCCTAAGAGGATGATTCCCTAACCAATTCAGTCTTAACCTCTTTAATTCCAGATTCAACCATTATCCTTCCTACATATCCTCATAAACTGCACTTCTTGACCCCTTCCTCTTACATCATTAAAACAATTTCAGTCAGCACCTCTCTACCTTGAAGTAGCACTTAGGCCTTGTATTGGGTGAACAATACAGTAAAAACAAATTAATTAATACCATAAAAGTTGAATGCTGATAAAAAAAAAAAATGATGAGATTGCAATTAAAAATAAAAGGAAGTGAGGGTAACTAGGATCACAAAGGGGGAGGGGAGGAGTGACTTGGGGATTCTGAGAAATATCACTGATAGAATTCCTCTTCTTACATAGTATATCCCCTCAGAATGTGGGTGATCATGGTTCACCACAGCTCCCTGTGTTTTTGTAGCTTGAAGCACCATCTATCCTCTTACCATCCCTCTGAGTTGATCTCATTAGATAGGAGGGTATTTACTGATTCCCAGCACCTCAGCAGTATGTCCTATGAGTGTCAAATTCTCTAAAAAATAGAAATGTTCTAAATCACTGAAGAAAGCATATTCTCCTTCTCCTCCACCTCTGAAACTATTTCTTCACCTGCTGTTTGTTGCTACTCCAGCTGAAGGGTTTGGAAGTTTTCCCTGGTCAGCACTTTCCTGCCCTCTCACACTCAAGTCCAGTGACTTCCCAAGGAGACACTCAAAAATTTTCTTTGGACCCATGGTGGTTTATTTAGCGGTAATATTATTGGCCCTGATCTGGTATCTTGGTTTCAGTCACTTTCCAAACTCTCCTTCCTCATTATTAGTCCCAGATGTTTTGACTAAGTGTAAGTCATTTTTGTTTCCATTTTCTTTAAAAATATTTTAGTTATATCTATGGTATTTGTAGAATTCTTCTATAGAACCACATTTGCATTGCTTCAAGTCTTTTGTTCATGTGTCAAGAAATTGCCCAGAATTTGCCATCATATAGCAAATGAGATAATTGCATAGCAGTTCAGCATTCACACATCTATCAATTATTTCTTTTATGCACCATGTCTCTTTGAGATGTGAGTAGTTATAGTTCTCCACATCTTTTGTTGCTTAAAGTAACTTTGACTACTCCCCATCCCTTTTTTGTTCATCTTCTGTCACACACAAATTTGTTAGGTTGGTGACTTCACTGTTTCCCTATGCTTCATTTGCCTTCATTTTATCCTTTGAGTGTTAAATACTCTAAGCACACTTTCCTCATTATGAATTTTTTAAAAATCCAACTCTTTCTGATTAATCTTTTAGTTCCTATTTATCTTAAAACTTTCCAATTACTCACATGTTCAGTTGGTGGTATTCTTAGCATCTGTCTGTAGCACCACAACATCTGTTATTTCAAGTCTTTTCTTCATCTGCAAAAAAATTGTCCAACATTTATCAAAGATTATATAGCAGTTCAGTACTTTTCCTTGTTTCTAACTACAATTTTGTAACTCTTAATAATTGGTTTAGCCTCTTGAAGCCATGTTTTCCTGTCTCAATATGCCTGTGGATCTCTGCATCACATTTTTCAATTTCCTTTATGACATCACTCAAATAGTTAAACTTGATTCTGACGTCCCCAATTCATGACTCACACTTTGGGCTTTCCTTCTTGCTGATGAGTAAACATTCTGTCTTTAGGCATCCCCCAGGGGTCACTTCTCAGACCAATCCTCTTTTAGCTTTACATAAATGATCTGTCTAAGAATATACACAGATTATTTGTGAATATCTATGCTGATTATACAGCGATATATGAGTTCACCTCCAAAACTTGTGATGACCAGAGGTCGGCAGCTGATCTCTTATTTGATCTGGTTTTAAAATCTCAGTGGGGGGGAAAAACTGGCTTCTTACATTCAAACAAGTTACATTCCATCATCATTGATCAGACCCCGAACTACTATCAGTCATGATGAATGGATCTCCTCTCGGGGAGGTATTGTACCTTGAGAAAATACTGGGCCTTAAACTCACTTCTGACGTCATGTAGAACTCATACATGTAATCTGTCACTAAAGATGCAGGATAAATGGTCTTTTCTCTGTACCACACCAATAAGTAGCTGACTTCTCATGCTATTATCTACCTTTACAACAGCCAGATCAGGCCTAAAATAGAGTACTGCTGTTATATTTGGGCAGGAGATGCTTTTCAACTCTATCAAGACTCCCATCAAAAATCATCTCCGAGTCCTTGTAGGTGACAAATTATTTTCCACCCTCCATTCCCTTTCTCACATGTGGCAAACCTCTCAATGCTCTATTACTACTTCCATGGAAATTGCTCAAATGAACTGCATTCCTAGGTTCTGTCAGTTCTACCCTACATGGCTAAGACCCACCATGTCACTCATACTGTAACAAACCAACCTCATTCTCTCTGTGCTCCATTAGTCAGAAGTAAGTTCCATTCGACCAGCTTCTTCCTACAAATCACTGCTCTGTGTAAATGTCACCACTACAATCTTAACCTGTTCAAGTCTAGATTTAACCATTATCTTCATCTCCTATCAGCATAAACTGCCTCTTACTCTGTAACACTCAAGTGGGCCTAGGCCTTATACAGTGTGAACCTCACTGTAAAAAAAAAAAAAAAAAATAACAAACCCTATTCTTTCAGAATAGGTAACATGTATTGCATTAAGTAACATGTATTGGAAAGAATATGCCTCCAGTATAATTTGAACTTGCATATTGTATCTTTGAAAGATTGCCTTACAAATTTCGCTACAAAGACTTTACCATTAGACATTACATAAATAAGCTATACCAATATATTCTTTTCTTTCCCAACATCCAATAAAAGTAAACTATGACGGTAGAGCAGCAGGATGGGAGTGGATTATGTTGGTTCATTGTACAACTTTAAACCTATTATTATGCTATTATTTAATATTTAAATTTTGTTTGGGGAACCTCAATGAGAATTGAACTCAGTATTCAGTAGTAATTCAGACTGGCCTTGCTAACCATTATCCCAATGCTGAGACACCTGAAAACACTTTTACTATGAACAATTTTTAAAATTTTCCATGAAAACACATTGCAAAAAATGATTGGGTGATTTTTTTTTTTATTTTACGTCAATGCTTGGTTGTGTAAGGGAGATAATAACATGCAAATGTCACTTACTCACCACTATTTCATAGTGAGTAACCAAATTTAATAAGATTATATTTTAGATAAAAGCATGCTTGACACGACTCCCACTATTTCCATATTTGCAAAACATGGTTTAGTATGGCACAAGGCTACAAAAAAGGAGCACATCATCACTGTCAACTTCATTAATGTATTAGGTTGGTGCAAAAATAATGACGTAATAATGTTGTTTTTTGACGTGTTTTTTAACGTCAAAAAATGACATGATTACATCATTATTTTTGCACCAATCTAATAGTAATGATTTGCAAAATTATCGTGTTGTCCACTACACTGGTTAAATGTTTTTTTTTCAAATTCTAGTTTACTATGGCACAAAGTCACAAAAGTTGTGTATTTCAACAGAATCAAATTTATTATCACAGTTCTGCAAAGCTAGTATTCTAATGCATATTTCCGAAGCTTAGCTTAGTAAGGTAAAAGGCCAAGAGTCTAGAGCACTTCATTTGAACCAAAATCAATGCTGTACTAATTATCTTTAAAACTAATATGCTCATTCCTATTTCTTGATAAGATACCATATCTCTAAAGTCACCCTAGGGTTATAGCTCTTCATTAGACTCAAATTCCTTATTGTAATAATAACCTGCAAAACTAGTATGACCATCACTACACCTTGTTAATATGCCCATAATTCTAAAGCTTAGCTTAGTATGGCACAAGGTCAACTGGTTAGAGCACTTCATTAGAATCAATACAGTAGCAATGGTTGGCAAGCCATGATTCCAGGTGAGTTGTTTATTTACATTTAAACACATGGAAAATATATTGGATACAATCATTTATATAGTTATTAACGGCCTGTTTTCTGAGGTCCTAGTTGTTAACACAGGTGTCTCGCAGGGATCATTTCTCAGATCAACCAACCCTCTTAGATTAACATAAATAATCTACCTAAGAATATACTCTGATCATTTGTAAATGACTATACTGATGATGCAACAATATACAGGCGCATCTCTAAAAGTCTTGATGATCAGAAATTGGTAAATGACGTCTCTTCTGATCTAACAGTAACTTCTCAGTGGGGAAAAAACTATCTGGTTACATACAATGCCTCTAAAACCAAACTGGTTACATCCCATCACCATTGATCAGACCCTAAACTACTGCCAGTCATGATGAATGGATGACCCCTTGAAGAGGCCCCATGTTTTGAGATGATATTAGACCTCAAACTCATGCCCAACCTCAAGTGGAATTCCTATATATTTCCCTCACCACAAGTAAAATGATTGACTCCCTGTACTGCTCCAGTATCAGGCCAAAAATAAAGTACTGTTGCCAGACCTCACTTTCCAGTCTTAGATAGAGTTCTAAAGCATCTCTGAGTCCTCTTGTGGCAGATTAATTATTGTTCACGCTCCAGTCTCTCCCTCACAGGGTGGGATGTGGTGAGACTTTCACTGGTCTGTCGTTACTACCGTGGAAAGTGCTTTGACAAACTTCATCTCCTAGTTCCACCAGATCAGACTTTCATGGCTAGGACCGACCATGCCACTTACATAGTAGCAAACCACCCACATTCCCTCTATACTCCATCGGTGAGAAGTAAGCTTCACTCAAAGAGTTTCTTCCCATGAATCCCTACTCTATAGAACAGACTCCTTAGAGGATGTTTCCTCAATTACTACAATCTTAGCCTCTTCAACCCTTATCTTCCCCCTTATCCATATAAACTAACCCTTATTATAAACCTCTACCTCGAGTGGCCCCCAGGCCTTATACAGGGTGAACCTTACTGTAAAAAAGTATTATTTATTAAGTCTCTTGAAAGTAATTTACAATGTTTAAAAAAAAAAGGGCTATCTAAATATGGGTAACCACAAAATAACATTTCAAGTAGTAGGAATTGATTCCTTTGTTTACAATTCAGGTATAAAAAAAATGAGTAAATATGGCTTTTGAGAAAATCTGAACAAAAGAATGTGCATTCTTCAAAAGGGTAACTGAACCTTTCTGGATGCTCTCTATGGCTGAGTGATCTAAAGTACACCAAATCAGATTGTTGTCTCTCCTGTTTGAAACCTGCTGGAGATCAGATATTTTTAATTAAGTTTCTTGAATTCACAAGCAAGTAGAACTAATTCACACTACAGTGTGACCCGGATATAAGAGAAACCCAGATATAAGAGAGATTTTCTATGGTCCCAAATTAGAGCCATACTTACCTAAACAAAATAGACCAAACCCGAATATAAGAGAAACTCGGATATAAGAGACTTCTTCTCCGGTCCCGACATCTCTCTTATATCCGGGTTACACTGTATTTAAAAAACAAAAAAAAAAACAGTGTCTACTCAAATATGGGTATCCATTAAATAACATTTGGATTAGTAAGAGATAAGTATTTATGCAAGTATTTAGATAAGTATAGTATATTTATATTCATTCAATACAAAACAGCATAAGGAAGCTCATTTTGGAGAAGACTTGTGTAATGAGTTTAGACTTCAATGTATGTCACAATATTTTGGCCTAGTGCTATATTAAATTACACTCAGGAAATAACTGTCTGATATATTATTTTGATGAAGAACTTATAATGTGAATATGTGAACAAACAACTTCCTCTGACCCAATCTTCTCAATGAAATGAACTTGTCAAAAAAAGAAATGGAAATTAAAATTGATGAACTATTGGAATTAAAATGAATTATAATAAAAGATTAATGGAAGCAATCCTCAAAAGAACAGGAGTTATGCCCCTTACTTTGGAGGCGTAGTATGCAGTTAGTAGAAGTCTACTCAAAGGCCAAATTAATTAACTCAAGAAGGCATAGATGAAATAAGGGAAAGTGCTACTACAGGAAATTGCTATTATGAGTTTCACACTAAGCAATCGTCAGACAACTGGAACTGAATTATTATCAGAAAAATGAACGACAAAATAGAAAACTTCTTAGTGATACGTTTTGTTCAAAGAAGGAACTTCTTCAGACAAATCAATGTTTACTGATAGAATCCATTTTCTTCCTTTTTTTAAAAATGTTGTCCATCCAATACAACACACAGGAGGCACTCATATTAAAGATTTACTGGATGAAGTTATTGAAAGTAGATAAGAGTTGATTTTAGAATTAAGATTTTACTGATTGAGAAAGCATCATGTTGAGAATCTATTCTACAATGTAGCTGTTCTGGAGAAGAAGATGTTTGACTGGTATTTCATTCTTATCAATGAAATAAGAATGGGAATCAGGATGGTCTGATCTTGTATACATGACATGACAGCCATAAAGATCTGATCTGGTGGAATTCAATCTTATATATAAAAAGAGGAAAAGATTGAGGTGAAAAATTCAACAAATGCTGTTTACAGTGGATATTGAAATCTTAAAGATACCAAAATGTAGTCAACATTTAAACTTAAATTTTGACATTTTATATATACAGATGTTAAACATAGTCTGTCTCATTCAGATTTTTATCACTTTTAATTTTATAATTATTGGTTTTAAATATCCCACATTGTATTATAAATAATTTTATAAGGAAAAGAGATATGTTGTATCATTCTGGGAATTACTTGACTATACTATTTTGCTATAGAGGATTCTGAAATTTGTGAAATACATTGGTGAGATTTAGAAAAGATTATGTTAATCTAGAAAGGAGTCTTTTACGAAACAATACACTTGATGCTTTTATCTTTCATCATAATAGGTTTGATTACAATTTCCACTTAAATAATGCAGTTCTGATTAAATGAGAAAGTAATTTGTGAATGCAAAAATGGTACTGAAAGTGTATTAATATCTCTGGTAGAACCATACAGCATATTTTCATTTGCAAAAATTATGGCTAATAAAATGTGAGATATTTAAAAATAGTGATAAAAGAAATGAAAATAAAAACAACAAAAGGCTGAATGATATTGGTTAAGTTGAATAGAACCTTATAAAGCCTGTCAGATCTTATGATAGTTTCTTCTACCCAGGGGAAAAACAGGTTTGAATCCTGCCGAAGAGTGCATATTTTTCTCTTAATAAGATTTCTCGAATATTCAGGTTGGTAGATGGAAATAAATAAATATGCTTTTTAATAAATAAATGTAGATTCTATTTAAATATAGGTATCCATTACTTTTTTAAGTATTACATTTAAATATGGGTATCCACTAAAAATAATGTTTAAGCAATAATATATATATATATATATATATATATATATGTATGTATGTATGTATGTATATGGATAGTAGCTCAGTTCTTAGAATCAAACATTCAGACTACATGTACATATGAATTGATTATAGCAGTGAAGGCTTTTGCAGAATTGTCCACACATTTGGGAAGAGACAGATATAGAGAACTAGTGCACTGCATGCACAAGGTCCCCAAATGACCCTCCTCATGTTTTGAATTTAGGATTGTCCTTTTCTTAGACCAGTTGCTATCCAAGGCTATAGAACCCAGTCTGTGCTGCTATTTACAAATAGCTGGAGGAAAAGAGATGGATTCATACAAAGGTATTAGCACATAAGTGAATACAATGAACTTGACTGGTATCTGAACTTGGCTCTCTGAATCCTCAATTCAAGCCACTATCCTATATATATATATATATATATATATATATATATCAGTGTAGTAGGCTGGTGAAAGAAATTAAAAAAAAAAGCAGGCAGTAGAGGAAGAAAATAGAAGAGTCAATGCTTAACAGTTTACAAATAAAATAAAAAAAATAGTTAATGTTCTATCTTCTAAAAAATTGGAAACAAAATTAATGAAGCCAAAGCATTGAAAAACAAAGATAGAATTCACCAATAAAAACCAAAATGGATATCCTTATTTGAAAATTACTTTGAGTCACAGATGAAAGATGTCCACAGAATCAGAACATACACCAATATACATCTGAGCATTACAATGTCTGTCTCCAAACATAAACAATAATAAACCAAATGATGAGGAAGTAAAGAAAGCTATAAAAAAAAGCTGAAGTATAATAAAGCATCACGTGACATTGAGACTGAACTTTTGAAAATAAAGTACCCCCTCCTCGAATTTAGAAAGAAACCTTTTTAAATTTCATGATGGAAGTCTAAAATCAGAAATGTATACACTAAAAAATGTGGTATATATTGGCATTAATTCATGTTGGAAACAAAAAGGTAACCACAAAACCCTCACATGTACAGATTTATCTCAAATGGATCCATTATAGTAAAGATACAAATGAACATTGTATTAACTGGCCTGTAACTGTTGTATGAAAATCAACTCACGAACCAGTTTGGCTTTCACTCTGGTTGTGTAATGATGGCATATATGTCATCAAAGAACTCCAGTAAATTGTTTACCTTTCCAATAGCTTTTATCCTTGGGTCATATGTAAAATGAACATTGCAGCATGCTGACAATTTTAAATGTATTTTATACATCACTACATTTCTTCATTCAACACTATGTGTGTTTGTTTCATCTGTGTTATGTGTGTGTGCATATATATATATATACACTTTGATATTTTTGTGTGTATTAGTGCACCTGGGGACTTCTGTCCAATTTCAGTATGCATTGCACAGTGAAAAGAAGAAATAAAAAAATTATTATTACAATATATGTGTTTGTTTCATCTGTTTTCCATCCATCTTTTGTGTATGTTAGTGTACTTGGGGACAGCTGTTCAGTAGTCATAATAATAATTTATTTATTCTGTGTTTTCACTGTGCAATGCACACTGAAAAACGAAATAAATTATTATTACTATTATGTCTTTTTTAAAATTCTTTTCATCACCCTACTGTACCTACATTCTGTAAGAAGCCCAGGTGAACTTATATTATAATATATAATATATATATATAATAATATATATAATAATATATATATATATATATATATATATAATAATAATAATAATAATATATATATATATATATATATATATATATATAATTTCTCTTACTATAAATATTCCTTGTCTATTTAAACAATGAAATTAGTCCATCAGCCTGGAAATCAAGAAGTCCTACACCAGAAAATTTACCTCCCAAAAGGAAGTGAACCACTTTTACACCAAGTGTGCTATATTTGACGATCTCAAAACAAAGGAAAGATTCAACAATTCTATTTAAGAAATGCAGCCTCTCATTATGACCTGTTGTAAACAATGTAATTTTTAAGCTTTTATTTTTAATTTTACATTATTTTTTATTACTCTAAATATTATACTTAATGTGTACATATGTTTCAGTAGACGTCACCAATTTTTTTTAATTAATTTCATTGATCACAGCAAGAGATGTGCATTTCTTAAATAAAGTAATTGTGTTCTGCTTTGTCATAATGCCTTCCTGTGGCCTAATTGGTATGGCACAGTTGACTTAAAGATGATTTTCATAATCTAAAAAGGGAATACATTTCTCTATAGGCCAGTTGACATTAGTTTCACTGTTTTAAAATTAAAAACAGGGATGGCTCATCAAACTAGTGAATCCATTAAATATAACGTTTATAGTAATAGGAAATAATGTTAGAAATTCCATTAACTGCTTAAATATAAGATTGATTCTGTCGATAAAACCAATCTTTTGGAAGAAGTTCCTTTTCAGGACAAAATCAGTCACTAATAAATATTCCATTTTATCATTCATTTGCTTACCATGAACCATTGTCATTTTTCTTTCAGTTTCTTTTCATCTCTTTTTTTTTCCTTGTTGCCTTTTATTTTCCTCATAATGCTCAAATTACTTTCCATCAAAAACATCATATAATAAAGAATAAGCTCCTGACAAGATGAGAAGCCAGTGTTTGGATAACTTTCCTTTTACTTTTCCCAGTAGCATGTGCTGTACTTAGATAATGGCCAATCAGTGAAGCCCTACTTTTACAAAGAAACAGAACTTTTGCAGACACCAGAGGAGAAAGATGTGCTTCTGACGTGGGAGTAGTATTTTGCAGAAACCAGAGAGGAAGGCTGTATTCTTGAATTTTGAGTAGTGCTTTTGTAGATGTCAGAGAGAAAAGATGTGCCCTTGACTTGTGGGTAGTGTTTTCACAGAGACAAGAGAAGAAAGACTTGCACTTCACCAATGTGTAGCATTTTCACAATTTCCGCAGAGGAAAGATATGCTCTTGACTTATAACTAGCATTTTTGAAGACACTGGAGAGGTTAGACATGCTTTTGAGTAACATTTTTGCAGACATTGGAGAGGCAAGATGTGCCCCTGACTTGTGAATAAATAACCATTGACAACATGATGTGTTGTTGACTTGAGAGTAGAGATAGTCCTTTGCGACATGATGTTCTTCTGTACTGTGAATAATAATAACCATTTGCTATGTGGTATGCACATGTCTAATGAAAAGAGACGACCCTTTGCAACATGTGCTCCTGACTTGTGAGTAGAGACAGATATTAGTAATACAATATGGAAGAAGTTCCTTTTTAGAACAAAATTTGTCACTAATAAATAGTCCATCTTGTCATTTATTTGTCTATTATGGGATGCTTGTTCTTTTTTCTTTCATGTCTTTTTTTTCTTTTGATTATCTTCATGATGCACACATTGTTTTTTATTCTAAAACATTAAAGCAAAGAGAACATATAAAGAATAAGCTCCTGGCAAGCTTAGAAGTCTTTGCAACATGCCATGCTCCCAACTTGTAAGCAGTAGACAACAGTTTTCAACAATATGGGCTCCTGACCTTTGAGTAGAAACATACTATTGGCAACATTATGTGCTACCAAATGAGAGTAGAGATAATACTTTTCAGTATGGTATTATACCAACTTGTGTGTAAAAACATCCCTTTTGCAAAGTTCACTCTCTTTTTCTTTTTTTTTAGACTCAGAGAGAAGGCATGTGGCATATTTTTATACTTTGTTGGTATATCTTTGTTTTACAAAAGAAAACTTTACTTTCTTTTGTAAAATATATCTCTAGTATTTATTTTTTCTTATTATAAACTATTGAATATGTATCTTTGATGGCCAGATAACTGTTTGATCAGGAAAGCATCTTAAATATTATTTTTGCTGTTCACTTTATGGTTATAGAATGTAAAACAGTATGAACATTGAAATAAAATGCAACAAGAAGAAAAAAAAAATGAAAGAAAAAGTAGTATAAAAAAATTTAATAATGTGCATGTTTGTCTTGAAAACTAAAATTCGAAAGGAAGATACAACAGAAAAATACAAAGAAAAACAACATTTTTATCAGGGAAATATCCACAAAAGAAGAAGAAAAAAATTCTTTCACAGCAAAGAGAAACCATAATTAAAACAATTTTTCATGTTATAATTTTTTTTACAGAAATATGGCTGAAATATGAATTTGTGAGATGTGAAGACAAATATGTGAATATTTTCAATTTGGTCACGTTTGTAGTTTTTCATACTTTTTGTTATTCATTATTTTTATTCTCTCCCCCAAATGTAAGATAATTCTTCAGAATTCTTCACTTATATAATAATTTCTTTAGTCTTTTAGACTGTTTCTATAGATATGACACTGTTCAATATCTAATTTCTTTTTCTTTTTTTTTTTTTGCTTATCATATCTGAAATTTAAAAAAATCTTATCTAGAAGCTGGATGGCCTAAACACCAAATTAATTTGAGATATAAATGACCTTTTTCTTTTTAAATTAATCCCTTTTTTTAGTAAATATTTCTGTATATAAAATCTTTGTGATTTTCTAAAGGGAACAAATTATGTTTTTGTTCCAATAATTTCTTGAGAACAAAATTGTCTTACATATTTTTAAAATTTTAATAAAATTTCCTTTATAACTTTCAAAAAAACTGTAATCTTTGCAGATGTAAGCATGTAGGTAAATTTATATAGATCAATGTCTTTTTTCAAATATGTTTTGGTCAAATTGTTCATCGTGTGGTCATCAAACCTTGGTAAATATTTTGCATTTTTTTTAACCATTAATTTTGCAAATATTTTTGTAATTTTTTACTTAGTTTAAGAGTCCATGAGTTTCCACTGGTTTTTGTTTGTCTATTTTTTTCGATGTTTTATACCTCAAAATAAAAAAAAAAATAATGGAACAATGTACTTTCATATCCGCACAGCATTTAATAAATCTTTGTTGAAAATATTCTTTTGGAATGCTGTTTTTTTTTTGTTAGTTGAGGTCATCAGTATCTTTATCTTTTCTTTTTTATAAGACTTTAACAAAATTTTGAATCAAATTTTCTTTATATTTTCTTCTTGAGATCAATGTCTTTTCTGTCAGAATTGTAGAATCAGCAAAAAAAAAAAAAAAAAAAAGAGAGTATTTTATGTAAATATGTATAAGCAGAGTATAACATTTATATGTCTGTATCTTTTTTCATAAATCTTTTTATTCTTTAGTGAATAGGACTTTTTTGGAACATTTTTTTTCTTGAGATCATTGATGTTTTTGTCAGAAAATCTTTAATATATTAGAATGTCTGTGTTGATGTTTTTTTCAATATAGATCCATTTTTTTTTAGTAGGTAGGAATGAGATAAAATTTTTGAACACTTTTGTGTCATAAAAATCCTTTAACGTGTGTGTATGTGCAAGAGAGAGAAATAGAAATTTTTCAATATAAATCCTTTTTTTTTCATTTTTAGTAGGTAGCTAGGTTTTTAATAAAATTTGGTAATATTTTTTCCTCAAGATCATTGATTTTTTTTGTCAAAAAATGTTTTAACATATGTTAGTAAGCATGTGTAGGTATGTATGGCTGAGTATATTTTGTAAATCTATTTTTTTATGTTTTTTGATGAGAAAGATGATAACATTTTTTAATTATTTTTTTTTTTGTTTGCTTGAGATCATGAATATCTTGTCAAGAATTTTGATATCAAACAAAAAAAATGAAATATCAATATGTATGAAGTGTGATTTGTTTTCGCATTATAAAAATTGGTCTTTTTTGTTTTTTTTTGTTTTTTTCATTTGTTGTAGATATGAATTTGATAAAATTTTGCAAGGATTTTTTTCTTGAAATTAGAAAAATTTTGGTCACAGACTTTTATTTTATTTTTTTTTTTTTTAACATGCAGAAAAAAATAAAATACTTCATTTGACATGTCATCTGAATTGCTATAAACCTATGCAATGCAGGATTTTAAAAAAATTATCTTAAATCACATTTTTTTTCCATGTTTTTCTCAGGACACCAATTGGAAGAATCTGGAATGTTGAATGTAAAGTACTTTTGAGGACTTTTGGAAGTCATTTGTCCAGTTTGAGGGTTTCATGGTTGATTCAAACAGTGTCCATGATTATGAAGTGTTGGAACCAAAGGCTGGGCTTTTCTTGACCATTCTTATGCATTTGATGGTCAGGGTCCAGACAAATTGTTGGTTTTAGTAGATTTATTAACTTGTGGTATGTTTGGTTGGTCAGTCAGTGGTTTGTGAGGTTTAGACTATTGGAAAGTGTGCAAGTCTGAAAAAGATGAATAGCAATTAGTCATTTGTAAGGTTATGAAAAAATAGTTTTAACATTAGGTAAATATATGGAAACACATACACATAATATTTATATATTAGGTAATGTCAGAAATCATTTTCAGGTTGTTTATCAGTTTTCTTTCTCAAAAAATAAAGTACAGTTACATTTTATTCAACTGTATATTTGTCATTTTTCACAATGGCTTGATGACACTTATCACAGTTCTTCGATGCTTTGGAGTAAAATTCTGCTGGTTTTGAGGTGAAAAATTTTTTTAACAAATTGTTTAATCTGTTCTCAGCTAAGTGTTTTACAGTGTTAGTGAAAGGTCAGATGGCAGGTTGGGTAGAAAAGACCAACCAAGATAAAAAAACATGTTCTATGTTATTCTGGCTGGCCACATGCAACATTGTTATCACAGACAAATGGTGGTGCTTTTTGACCAAACATTTACTGACATTTTGTAGATACTGGATGTATAAACGTGAATTTTTTTTTGCACTGTAAGAACTCTTAATGAATATTATCCCAATGATTCCACCACATGAACAACATTACCTTTCTTTCATAAAGCTCAGTTTTGGGGATTAGTTGAAGAGGTTTATCCCTGTCAATCCACTGCTTTTGTGTTAAACATTATTTTATGTTAGTGTACTTCAACTTTA
Organism: Acanthosepion lycidas; assembly: GCA_963932145.1. Lineage (NCBI taxonomy): Eukaryota > Metazoa > Mollusca > Cephalopoda > Sepiida > Sepiidae > Acanthosepion > Acanthosepion lycidas. Next base: position 48,634,045 of record OZ010575.1, read on the forward strand.
TTTTTAACTGACACAAATGATTAGTAGTTAAGTTGATGCATTCATCATTACAATTGGTTACTAAAAATGGAAATTACTTATGACTCAATCTAATATTGTGATTTTCCAAGCGTAGCTTAGATGTGGCACAAGGCCAAAATTAGGGGGCACCCAGTGAGGATCAAACTCACTACTCAATCATAATTGTTCTAGTGAGCCAAGCTTGCTAACCATTACACCGCCTCAAGATGGCTCAATCTAATATAACTGGTAAAAAGTCTGTTTGCCAAATTATTTCCTGTAGTGACTTCGAATTTGCTATGAATACTTATTGGACTTGTGAAAGATATTAGCATTAAAACATAGATTTGTTTCTTATGTGATTTATGACTACATCACATTTAACACTGGTTCCTGTATAATCACTGAAGTTAAGCAATGTCAAGCATAGTGGTATATTTTGAGGTTATTTAATGCTGAAATCTAAATTTTTCATACACTAAAATATATATTTTTTTTTTAGTGATAATAATGATTTTATTGACACAAGTCTTACTAATTAACCCATAGCTGGGGAGAGAAGAGGTGGATTCATACCTTTCCCAAGAGTATTTGCACATAAGTAAATATAATGAACCCAAGTAGATTTGGAACTCAGCTTTCTGATTAACAATTTTCAGATATTATCCATTACATTACCTGCACATCCAAACTTACAGCACCTGGTATTCCCAAGTGGTCACCCATCTAGATAGTGATCAGGCTTGATGTTGCTTAACTTTGCTGATTGTACAGGAACTGGTGTTCCAATGTAATGTGGCCATAAGTGTTTTGATAATATGGTTACTACTGTAACCATCGTACATGATTGACCAATACACCATAGACATGATTTTTTTAGTCATTTCGCCCTAACAAAGGCAAGAAAGCCACTAATGCACAATGGGTTACTGAGTATATGAAAATATGAGAAAAAAAACACTATTAAGGAGAGAGAACAATAAAAGAATGATTGCCATAGATGGGAGCCCCTCAGATCAATTACACAAAGAACAAGATGAGATATGCCTAGACATGGACAGTGGAGCAAGAACAATCAACCCTTGTAGATTAAATAAAGGGTTCTGTTGGAAATTTCCTCAAGGTTACCTGTGTTGACATACATCTGGTGAAGGCCAGAGGGAAAAATGGTAAAAAAGTTGTGATAATGGCAAAAATGGAAAACAATAGTCTACATGTAAATAATAATTTCTGATCCAAGAAAAAAAAAAATGAAATACGGTATCTCTGAATTCTGTAGAATGTTCCTTAGTTTTTGCATAATTTTTTCTACTACATTCATAGTCAGATGTCAAATGCAAAACAATCCATAACCCCAAGAATGTTAACTGCAGCTAAAATAACCTACATCTGTTCAGAATTAACCATCTAAAAATTTACATCCTACAGTATTATTAGTTTACTCTTTTATGAATGGGTATTGAATATCTTTTTTGTTTCATCTTATTGAAATTTGTCTTATAATTTTTGTTTATAAATATATTGCTTGAAATTTTTGCTCTTATATATTCATAAGATAAAACATTTATATGGTGTAATTTTGAGGTAAACTTTTTTTTAGTGCATATTCAATAATTATTTTCTACCCATTGCTTAAAAATATCAGTTTCCCAAGATCATTGGGATCCAGGGACTTTTTAATGCTTAATTCAAAGAAATTATAATGTAAATGTATCATGATAAAAAATAACAAGATAACTGAAAATAAAGGAAAGCTTGAGAAAACTTGGGATCTCAAGGGAAGGAATGTAACCTGGTACTTTGAAAATTACCAAGTAAAGCTGTTTGATTAAATGAAAAGAAAAAGGAGAATAAAGAAGGAGGAGAGGAAGAAATGGTAAGTGAATATTTATTAACTTTAGCCTAAAGTGTAGAAGGCCATGATTGTGGAGCATATTTATTAAGAGAAATGGAGAAAAGGGAAGAGACAAAGTGGAGAGCAAATATTTACTAATATTGTTGCCTGTGAAATGGTCACAATAAGGAAGTAATACAGATAACTGGAATCAAAGAGAAAGGTGGTGTAGAATTGCAGCCTGGACCAGACACCAGATTTGTTCTCAGGGTGCAGCTTCTTCCAGACAAATGTTTCAAAATAACCCTTTGACCAGAATTAAGACCATGGAAATTTGTAGCAGTAAGCAGATTTTATTCTCAGCTTGTAACCTACTGCTATAGATGAGCAGAGCCATGATAAGGCATAGGTGACATTTTTTCTTTCATGTCATTTTCTGTGGGCCCTTTCCATCTCTCTACCTTTTTTGTAGGCTATGGTTTTATAGAGTACATTGTTATTTGTCTTGTCATCTTTGCCTAAAATGTTCGTCCTGGGTATGACGATAAACTACATCCGCATCCTGGGTATGACGATAAACTACGTCCAACAACAAGGCCTCAGATAATGTTTTGGAAAGAACAATGTTGCCAGCTATGTTTTTGAAACAATAATGTTGCCAGCTATACATTTTTTGGAAAAAATAAATTTGCCAGCTGTACGTTTTTTGGAAAAAAATAATGTTGCCAGCTATATGTTTTTGGGAAAAAATAATGTTGCCAACTATATGTTTAATAGTACTGTATATTTAATATATGTATATATATATATATATATATATATATATATATATATATATACATACACACCTTAATTTGGCATTAAATGACCCACAGTGGTTGATATGCCATAAAACCCAACCAACCAACCAATTTGCCTAAAATGAAATTTACCTTCATTCAGTTACTCGCTTTGTCCAAGCCACTTGCCATGTACTTGTAAAGTCCACTTCACTTGGCTGATAACCATCAGAGGGGAAGGAATAAATGTCAGAATCCATTTTTGTGACAGGTCAGCTGTTTTCCATTTAATAAGATATCGGCTGTTACTTATATCACTACAGAGGTAAGAGATGGTAGATATTTACTTAGTTTAATCTAATCTGTGGAAAAGCCACACTTAATTAAGAGGAAAGGAGAGGGAGAAAACAAAGTCCTATTTTGAAGTCAACAGAACTTAAGAAAAATGGATTCAGGAATTTTCCAAGGAACTTATTGCAATGTGAGCATAAACAGCCTTGGTAAGAACTCAAAATTAGTTTGCTAACTCCTTTTTCTCTGTTGATAACAATGATTCAATTTTTCAATATTCCTCATATTTTGATATCATATTTGCAATTATGTTACATATAATTTTTCTCATGGTATAAAATAGGACATGATTTGTCTGGAAAGTATCCAGGCATTTTGAATTCCTTCAGAACAAGTGATGGCCACTCGGAAAGGACATTACTACATCTGCTCATAATGCTTACTCAGTTGGCAGTGATATGGCACTTAGTGAGCTCAACGCACAGTGTGACTGTCACAACATGCTTGTTCAATATTTCATGCCTTTTATCGGATTTTTTTTTGTGAAATTTTGCATCAGCAACTTTATCTTCAGACTCATTTGCTTGTGACTTCTTTTCTCAAAGCTAAAACTGCCTTTCCCAGATATATTTCTGACCATGTTCAAGAGTATGGGGAATGTGATGAAATCTGTTTTTATTATATTTGAGTCTCTATAGATATATATTGGCTGAGTTTATAATCATGTTTCTAGATAAATATTGGCTGAGTTAATACTTGAGTTTTTAAACAAATATTGATTGGGCTTATACACAAGGCTGTGGGTATACATTGATTGGGTTTATAAACAAGACTATGGGTAGATATTGATTGGGTTTATACATGAGTCTATGGGTAAACATTGATTGGGCTTATACACAAGTCTATGGGTAAACTTTGATTGGATTTATACACAAGCCTATGCTTAAACTTAGATTGGGTTTATACATGAACCTATGAGTAAACTTTGATTGGGTTTATACATGAACCTATATGTAAAAATTCGTCAAGTTCATTGTTGAGTCAACAAAAATCCACCTGGTAGGTGTCATATTTTAATGGGAGTTAACTCTTTTGAAGTTGGCTTATTCTATGCCTCCACTGACAGAGTGCATGATGAAACAGCTGATGGTGATCTTGAGAGGATTTTGTTTTGAAATGTTAAAGGAGGAAAGAGGCAAGTGTGTTAGTTTCCAAGGAAAGTATTATAGAAAGGACTCAGGTACTACTGCCTAGGTAGGCTATCTTGTTGAATGCATTACAGACAGACATCATACACTTATCAACCACAGGTATTGGAGTCGACGGATGGCAAAATTATTTTGTTCATTTCCCTTTTGATAAACTTTCATTTCATGATGAGCAATACAGACAAGTACCTGTTCTTACATTTCTCACTTGTGGAACTCTGTTCTGGCTTGTTGCTTTCCAGTCAAGTTTGATCTTCAAAAATTTAAATGCAATGCTAATTGTTATCCACTGTCTTCTTAATTTGTATTCTTTTTGTGTTCTTTCTTATATCCTTTTGAACTTAATAACCCCTTGTATCTTAGTGACTTTATTTTCTTGCTTGGGGATGAAATGTTTAAAAAAAATCCTCAGATAGCTAAAGCACTTAAGCATGTTTGAATATATATATATATGGTAAGTAAATAAATGACAAAATTGAAAAAACCTATGTGACATGTTTTGTCCCTCCAAATGACTCCTTCAGACTAAATAAAGATCACACACACACACACACACATATATATATATATATATATATATATATATATATATATATATTACATCATTCAGACCATTGTCCTCATCTTTGTCACCATATTCATTACAATGTTTCAACCGTTGTACGCTCCGGCCTTCTTCAGGTGGTTGGAATGTTGAACTGAACCCTTTATTTCGCTCACTGGGGTAGACTGTTCTAGTTCCACGTACCATGTTTAATGGATGTCAGTTATCAGTTATTTCCTGTTAATTTCCCTCTGAAAATTCTCCACTGCCTTAACCGGGTATTGAACTCACACTCTTTGGGTCCTGTCACTGGATCTAACTAACGCCTTTATCCACTGTGCCACGTGTCCTTGAATTGTTGAATTAACATGTGTTCATTTGATTTGCTCTGATTACTAATCATTACTCATCACAGTTCATGTATATCATCACCATGACATAAAACGTAATGTCAAAAGTATTAGATGTGTATAATTAAATAAGGTCCCTCAGGAAGTCCTTTATAAATTTAACCTGTTTTGCTGTTTATAAGGGCTTCTCTACTGATTCCTTATTTAATCATTGTATCAGATTTAATTCATTCAACAATGACTAAGATACAAATTAAATATTTCTTTTGTGATGATGCTTATATCTCAAAATAAATTAAAAATAGTAATTCTTTTACACTGTACAAATAATATCCAGTTTAACAAAAAAAAAAAAAAATTTTTTTGTCTTATAGATTTCTTTTGCTATCTAAAAACAGTTTATTGGATTACGTTTCACTTGACATCCTAGCAAGTGTACCAAACAAGAAAACACACAGAATAGAGTATGAATGAGAAAAACACAGGTTTCCGCAAATAAACATTTTTTAACATAGCCAACAAAATGTCGGAAATAAACAATATATACAAAGCAAAATAAGTTGTATGTATTACTAACCATGATTCTGTTGCATTAATTTCTTCCTTGCTACAATAATGTAATTATGGAGGCTAAAATTGTATATAAATACATTTTTAAAATTTAGAGTTAGTAAAATCTCGTTAGGTCTTATACATATGTTACTTGAATGCTGCCATGTCTTCAACTAACAGATTTTTTGGTGAACTAACATGGCAACTTTTTGGTAGGAAACTGTAAGTTGCTTGTTATGAATAATCAAGAGTGGTCTCCCCTTGTTTTATCCCTCTCCTCTTTGAGAGAGCTATTTCTGTTTACTGGGACTATAAAAGGACACTATACGTGAACCTTGTATTCTCAGTTAAATAAGGCTTTCTTAAAGCCTATACCTGTATACTTTTATCCCTACACTGCTATTGCTGATATGTTTGTCTTCTTGCAAGAGCATTCCAATGAAAATATTCATAATTCAAAATGGGGTAAACATTGGTGGGCCTAGATGTTGGTCAGAGCAGCAAGTTTGGGGGGATGGCATTTAGGTGAATTAACATAATGAAATAGCATGCAAAATTAGTTGTATCATTTTTTCCTCTCATTCCACTTGTGCCATTTTTACCTAAATTCACTTTCTGGTTAAGTAATGCAAAAGACATTTACTTTTAAAAGCTACACTATGCCTCAGTTTCTGTCAGGTGATTTTTTTTCATAATGCCTATATTGTTAACATAATAACATTTTATCCTAAAAATTATTATTTATTAAAAACTTTTTTTTTTATAATTATTTTTAAATATATTTTTCCATATTATTTTATTGATGCATCTGTGGCTGTTGGCAACTTTTTATTTTTGCCTGCAATCAATGGCTTTAACTGTAATTCTTTAATTTTGAATATGTTGTCCAGTCTGTTTAGAGGGGGGGGCAGTGGTGCACATTGCTAGTTTTATTTCACCGTATTATTGTTGTTTTTTTATCACAACAATCAATGGTTGGATTCACAATAGAAATATATTGCTTATGATTGACTTCAAAAATATATTGAAATGTATTGCAAATGATTGACTTTTAAAATGCATTGGATATGATTTATTATAGAACAGAATTACAAGTATTTTACCCCTAGTTTTACTCAATCTTATTTCTATTGCTTTCTGGGTCAATTAACTCTTGCATCCATTATAGAAGAAACAGCTGAAAATCATGAATACGTAATAACCCCCAACAAGACTTGAAAACTACTGCTGAAGAAGCATTATACAGAACACCTAATAATTGCTACTTTGATCACATGAGTCCAAGGAGGAACTCAACTGACCAATTCAACAACATCTCTACGATAATTTCCCAACTCAACATCCTGTAATTACTATTCTTTGTATTTAACGAACTGCCTGGGTTGAATTTTCAAATCCAAGGGAAAATATTTAAATAAAGTTTAAAAACACAGACACTAGTTTGTTTTCATCTTTAATTCTCTGTTTCAAAACCCAAATAACATGGTGGCAACCCTATCATCAGATGAAAACAAATTTAAAGAAAAAAATAAATTTGGAAAACAAGCAGAAATATTATTTAAGGTTTAAGGAAAAAAAATGCACAGGAAAAGTCATATTTAAAAAGGAGGAAAATGTTGAAGTAGTGATTTTAATGAAAAGAGTGTTTCCTGCAACACTAAAAATGATGGAGAACATTCACCACATGTCGACGACAAAATTATTATGATAATAATAGTATTAGATCATCAATCAGTCGTGTATTATTGAACTGGAGTCAAGAGCCAAACGCCCTTTGGTGTGGTCGGTTAGAGATGAATAGGGATGGAGTGTTTAGCTAAAGAAAAAGAAAATTAAGACAGTAAAATGGCATGATACAAGAAAAAAAAATGCACCAGACAAGATGTGAAGAGTGGAAGTGATGTGGGTGGTAATAAAAATTTAAAAAATAAATTAAAAATAAATTATTAAACTTGACCCCACCCTGGTGCAAATTGGAATAAAGAAGATAAAACGGTAAAATTATCTGAATAAAATTTTCTAATTTTTTTTTTTTTGGAAAATTTTTTAGTTTTGGGTTCTTTTTTTTTTTTTGATATTTTTCCCTATTTCTTTACAATTTGATTCAATGTTTTGAAAAGAGAACATAAGATAGAGTTTTGTTTTTGCTATAATTAAAGAAGATCAAAATCTGAAAAACCTCCCATCACTACACACCTATTCTAAAACCAAACCAAAGAATTAAGACAGGTTAATAACAAGCATTTTTTAAATTAAAAAAATCATGATTGTTCATTAAATCTTCATTATGATTTTTTTTTAAATTCAAAAAACCTATTATATATATTCAACAATGCAGCATGACTAGAGCTAGTCATGATGGGACATAACATATTACAGATAAGCTGAACAAAGGAAACAGCATGTAATCTGGTCATGTGATTTAAGTATACATAAAAATTACATGGTTTGAACCATGAAAATGTATAAAATATGATTACCATGGCATGAAACTAGTGGAAGTCAGGCAAATAGAAGATTCTAGTTCCATCCACCAGCCATTCTTAGGGTTAGTACTTACTTACTTATTGGTAAACGGTGGACATTCTCTCCTGATGACCCCAGTTTAAAATTCGAGAGGAACACATCAAATTCAGTGAAGTCATATGCCGTAGTGAAGCTAGGTGGAAGTGTCATTGGCATGAGGAGCATTACACATTCAGCTCGCTTCAGGTGAATTTCAATTACTTTCCAGTAATTTCATTCTTTAAATCGAATGTGGTCTGCATAAAACTGAAAACGTTTCCTCCTTGGTAAGCTGTAACACACTTCAATTTTTTAGTCAGTTGCACACAAAAATCTTTTATTTTCCTCGACCAAGTTCTGATGAAAGTGGAGCAATAACTGGTTAGCTCACACTTTTTCTGTCTCGGGTTCTTCTTTCATATGAAACTATAGTAGTTCTTTCCACTTCTTTTACCTTACTTATTGGTATAACAAAAAGGATAGGCATAATTATAATAATTATGCCTATCCTTTTTGTTATACCATTTAATATCATTTACTCCTCCTCTTCTTCCACCAACACAACTTCCAAAACCACCATTATTATTATAATTCTGCTTGTTCCTTAGCTCCTTAGCACATATTCTACGCCCTGCTAATGCCTCATGTATAAAGAACTATTCCATTTTGATTGTGGTGTGAAATGGGCTGTTTGATTTCAGTGAGCAAGAAGGAGTGAAGTGGTAATGTTTAATGTCGGCTTAAGTGAAATGGAAAAACATGTCAATCTCAAATCTTTTCAGTTGTACCCCATTTCTTCTTTAACCGATGACCTGCATTCATATTTATGATTGCTAAGAAACAGGAAAATGTCCTTTGAAGCAAAGAAAAAGTGTACTAAACTATTATATAATATTAGTCCTCTTATATGGCAGTGAATGCTGGACAATCTTCTCACAGATGAAGAAGAGACTTGGGGCAATAGAAATGTGGTTCTACAGAAGCATGCTGAGAATACTAGGGATTGAACATGTGGGTAATAACTAAATTTTAGAAAAAATGGGAACAAAAAATAATTAGAATTAAAAATAGACAGTAGAAATTTATATGGTATATAATCAGGAAAGAAGGTTTGGAAAATTTGGCACGCACAAGTCTTATTGAAGGCAAGAGGGAAAAAGAAAAGCAGCAAATAACCTACCTTACAGGATTGTGTAAATGTTTGGCAGAACAAGGATTAGGAGAGATAGCAAAAACACAAACCTTACTAAGTGCTACAAATGACAGGAAATTGTGGAGAGCAATAGAGGTTTATGCCTTGAAGAGATGCAAAACATAGAAGAATTGCAATATTTTGATGAAGTTGTTAAGCTCAAATATTTAATGATGCAATAGGAGAATTTTCTTTAATTTAGCAATTAAAAAACACACAAATAATACTTTTGGAACTTGCAAGAAGATTATTCAATCATTAACATAAGAATTATGATTCATTAGAAAACTCAAATAACAAAATCCTGGAATTTTCACATATAGTTTGAGTTGTTATTATTATTTGTACTTTGAGTATTCGTACCAGTAATAACTAGTAGTTTACAGCAAAGATTAAGTGACAACAAATCTCATCAGAACTTTAATTAAAGAATTTATTACAAAGAATTATGCTGAATTGTCTGAGATGAATAGCTTTGTTCAGAACCAAACTGAAAATGACTACAGAAAGGAAACACTTAAGTTATAGAATTGTATTTATATTAAAATTGGTAAATGATGCCCAGAATACTGCAATAAAGGATACCAGGGGAATATGGAGGGTGTGGCAAAGTCTTATATCACAAGTCATTAAATTTCTGCAGTGTCATCTTGGCAACATCTGGCGGAGCATTGTCATGAAGCAAAATTGGACCTTGCCAATTAACCAGTACTAGTCATATTTTGCTTAACAAAATCTGCATTTCATCCAATGCTGGTAGTAAACCAGTGATGGTCTAGTTAGATTCCTGTAATGGATAACACCAATGGTGAACTACCATGCAATCATGATAATCTTCTGTTGGTGCAATGTCAGTTTTAGAAAGTGTTTGAGCCCTTCACCATGATCAAGCCATTGAGCTAATAATTTATGATTGTCATAAAGGTACATTTTTCATTACAAGTCACTATTTTACAATGAGAAGTATCACATTAATGTTCTCAACATACATGATGCATATCAAGGTTCATGATATTCCATGCTGGTTTAAACGTGTCCTTATTAAGCTCTGGTCAGGGGAGATGATCTAGCATTAGTCATCTTGACAAGCTGGTGTTCAACAATTATTTATGTGTTTGTTTCACTGGGAATACAGTTCTGTCTGTGGCAATTCATAAGTAATGTATTGTTTCGATTTTGTTGGTGAGATGTGATTTCTGAGAATAATGTTAGATGTTTTCGAATTTCAAACATTTATTAAAGAAGGAATGCTGTGCAAATACACAATTAAATATCTATTTCTAAAGAATTAATGGATTTCATTTTAATTTGACATCTGTAGGAGACACCACCATTTGATCATGTGCACTTTACTGCTTGACCACGAAGAATGTAACAGAAGCAAGGTTCTATTTTTTTTTTTTTTTTTAAGTAAAGCACAACCTCTTCACTCAGATTATTTTTTGAAAATTTCATATCTGCTCAGCTTCATACCTGAGATGTAAACAAAGCAATTTGGAAAGAATTAATGAATTTATTTTTAATCCAACATTTTTATTACTTTACATATTATTATAGAGGGTACTTCAGATTTGAAATAGACACGCTCATTTCTATTTGCTAAACAGTGTGCATTATGTCTATCAGTCTGTGCATTCAAGAAATCTTAGTAAAGAAAATGTGTTTCCAGAAGAGATTGAACCTGAAGGAAAAGGATGTGGTTTCCTTCAAAAAGGAAAATATAACCTTGCATGCTGTGATGTTCTTCATGGTCAAGTGGTAAAACACACTGTTACATACCATACCTATGAACACTACTGGGTATGTCCCATTCCTCATAAATACATTGGACACTATTGTAAGTGGGGGTAATATGCCCCTAAGTAGTCCGCTGCTAACAGTGGTTTACCTACTTCATGCCACTGGTGAGTATTGTATTTTGTTGATGTTATAAAGATTACCATTTCATTTCTAACCTCTGTTTTGGTTATTCCTCATTCAGTAACCCTTTCTAGGTTACAACGCACACTGAATCAAATGATGGTGTTTTCCATACAAAGGTGGATGATAGGGAATGTATTTCCTTTATTAAGATTTCTCAAATGCACAGACCAATAAATGTAGTACACAGTGTTTAAGAAATAAAAATGGGGTGTCTATTTGAAATAAGTATCCATTATATATATGTATATATATATATATATATATATATATATATATATGTGTGTGTATGTATGTAAGCATAATGATCAAAGTTGAATGAAACCAGGAAATAGTAGTATTAAAAAGTGCTCAATACAAGAAAAAATAAAATAAAAGTCAAAATAAAACGTATAGCTCCTAAATTTTCAAGTATCGCTTTGCTATGAATTGAGCCATCTGGTAACCGGTAATGCATATATCTTGTATATAATGTGTTAAAATTACTTCTCTTCCTAGCATGCATTGATGGTCTAGCAGTGAGAGTCTCTGATTGATTTCAAATCAGTTGGGTTTCAATCACGGTTTGAAGTCATCACATGTCTAGCAAAACTGTCTGTGGATGTCTATATATAATATATATATATATATATATATATATATATATAGATAGATAGATAGATAGATAGATAGATAGATAGTCCCCTCCAAAAGTATTGGAATGGCAATGCTAATTCCTTTGCTTTTGCTCCCTGAAGACATTGGGATTAAGATGAGTATGAGACAACAGTCAGAAATTCAACTTTTATTTCCTGGTATTTACATTCAGAGGTGTTAAACAAATTGAGACATATTTTGTATCAGATCACACCATTTTTAGGTGAGCAAAAATAAAGGAAAAGATAGTCTTAAAGTAAACAGCATTTAATATTTGGTTGCCTACCACTTGCTAGCAATAGCTGCGTCAAGCCTGCAACCCACTGACATCACCAAACTGTTGCATTCTTCATTTGTGATACTTTTTCAGAGTTTTAATGCAGCCTCTTTCAGTTCTTATTTGTTTCAGAGGCTTTCTTTCTTCAGTCTCCTCATCAGGAGATGAAATGCATGTTCTACTGGGTTACAATCCGGTGATTGATTTGGCCTGTCTAAAACTGTTCACTTTTTCCCCTGTTCTTTGTTGTGCTGGCAGTATGTTTTGGGTCATTGTCCTGCTGCATGATAAACTTCCTGCCAATTATTAGGTTGGTGCAAAAATAATGACGCAATAATGTCGTTTTTTGACGTTAAAAAATACATCAAAAAACGACATTATTATGTCATTATTTTTGCACCAACCTAATAGTATAAAAAATGACCATCAGTCATCTACTATCTATAGGGATTGTACACTTGAAGAATTTAGTCAAATTGATTGGTGAAAATGTTGTAGCAACCAAAAGAATGAGATCAATCCTCTGAACACCTTGTAAAAAATACTAAAGCAATTCAACGCAAATCAAAAACCATTTCAAAGAATTAATATTGCTTCAACAAATGTGGCAAAAGAGAAAAAATAATCAAAACCCTTATAAATGCTGGAGAGCTTGGTCAAAAACACAAGAAAAATTACCAAGTGATGAACAAAATTACAAAAATGAAAAAAAAAATTGCTGATGAATTTTGAAGGAATAAAACGAAATAAAACAATTGTAGTTTTCAGTAAAATTTATTTTCAAATTCAAAGTTCTTTTTGCAAGAAAATTAGATAAAAGCTCTTTTGTTCTTACAGGACAGTTAATTTGGTTCTGATTTAATTTTATTGTTAAAATGATTGAAAATGACAGTTTAACAATTTTAAAAGAAGGATAGTGAGGAAGAAAAAAAAAAAATCAACCAATTCCAGTGCAAATGGATATGGATCTAGTTTAGTCTGGTTGGCCATATCTACTAGGTAATTACGGTTTCCCCACTAAGATGAGTTGTGACACAAAGCCTGTTTTGAAGGTGGGAAGCCGAACGTTTACACTGGGGCCAGAAACAAAAATTGCCCGCAACCTGTGCAACTGTTGATTGTGCTGGCCTCAGTATGAGCACTGATCCCTCTCTCTGGTGCAATGAAAGGGTGTGGCCTCAGACAGCTGTTCCCCAGGGCTGTTGACCATAGCTACTAAGTAGTGAACTTGGTCTTCACTGTGTGCACAATACTTATCACATTGTGCCAAAGTAAGCCAAATTTTGTAAGCTTACAACAGTTTTTAATTTTAACTGTTTCATGTTTGTAGAAGTTTTGAGAGATAGAGAGAGTGAGTGGAAGAGAGAAATTCATTTCTGATTTGTTTTCAACTAGTAAATTAAATTGTAATTCAAGTCGCATTATATTAATGGAAACACACATAAAAATATGCTTGTAAAATCATTTCTTGTATATGTGCATCTATCTGAGAAGGAGAAAGAGAGAATCTATATACATATATACAGTAATAATATGACTGACAGAAATGAAGATGTGCTAATGAGATAAAACATTCTAAGAAAAGACATTTCCATATTCTTAAAAAGTTTATGCTCATTAGCTAAATTTAAGATAATTAGAAAAATAAATAATTGAAAACAACATACTGACAGATTATCTCATTAAGAAATCTTAATGTGCCAGGAGTACAAAGCCATATGTTGGTCCAAGGAATGTATTGTAGGACTACACCCTTATCAACTGCTTAGGCAAGACACAATTAAAAAAAAATTTTTTTTTTTTTTTTTGATATGAAGACAAATTCAATGAATAAAAACCTGAAATAATCCTAAGTAATTATAAATTAACAGGAAAAACGAAAACATTGATCACCAACTGTGCCCATCACATATTTTCAGTTTGGGATCCACCCAGTTCAAAATCCTGGATCCTCTCCTGCTGTTGGGGTTGGAGGGGGTCAACTTCCATTTTCACAAGTTTTTTACCCACTATATTCACTTATTATGACCTCACCAACTCTAAATTTTTTATGCATCATGCCGACCCCACTGACTTATATGTTAAAACAAAAGGCACTGACAGTACTAACTTAATTTGCACCCGCCACCAAACTAAGAATTTGCAATAAATTTCTAACCCACTATTTATTGGTTATACCCACCCTACAACTTTTAGAATATAGAAGAGTACTCACATCATCTTCATAATACTGATTTGTTTGTGGATTTTAAATATTAACCTTTGTTGACCTATTTAATGCTGTATTTGGCATCGGTCAACCAGTGAGGATTAAAACTCACTACTCAGTAGACAACCAGACGACCCTTGCTAATCATAACTTCATACTAAGACATCAGCTTGACATAGACATGAACAGACTGAGATAGATAAACAGCCTGGATGAGTGTGGAATAATTAGAAAACAGAAACATTACTAAGGAGCAGGAACAAAAGTGTAATCAGGAAAATTGTAGATATTGAGATTTAAATGCTTTCCAGTCAAAAAATTAATTTTGAAGAACAAACTTGATTTGAAAGCAAAAAGCCAAAAGAGTTCCACAAGCAAGAAAAGACACAGCATAGAAGTTACGGTTACAATGAGCCAACTGAAATTAACATGGAAAAAGTCATTGTTATTCTAAAAGAAATGTTATTGCAATATTCACTCACAAAAAAAAGAATTATTCTTAAAATCAAAATATGTTTTGGCTTTAAATAACCCACAAAGTATTGATAAGCCATAAAAATCAAATTCTTTTTTATTTAATTTTTTGAAAAGTCAAGAACTCAGCACCAACAAATATTTGTACAATTTTTACATTCATTAAGTCCAGAAAAGATATATATATATATATATATATATATATATAAATATATATATATATATATATATATATATAAATATATATATATATATATACACATGGTGCGATGGTTAAATTGTCATGTAAAATTACACAAAAATGAAAATAATACCGACATCTCATTTTAACAGATATATTTACCAAAATTACACAAATATATCTTGAAATATGAACAAGTAAATTCATTCAATAAAATCACCATTGGTTCAAACATGGCCACCCTGAATCTCTTCTGAACTGTCTTCTTGTTTAACTTGGTGAATGCTGTCATAATCCTTGCCTTCAGCTAATCTTTGGTGTTACAAGAAGTT
>OZ010575.1:48654328-48666828 GCA_963932145.1 Acanthosepion lycidas
TATTGACTCAATGTATTTGTTCCATCTAAGGTCAGCAGATAATGTGAGACCTAGCAGTTGCAAAGAGGTGCTCTTGTGGAGTTGAGCATCAGACATTTTAATCGGAGAAGGGATGGTTTTCTGAGGTGAGTAATAGAGAGCAGTTTTGTTTTTGAGGCATTAAAGCTAACCAGCCAATTCCTGCCTCAGTCCACTATCAATTGAAGGTCCTTTTCGAGACAAACACCCAGGTTAATTTTATTAGTGACACTAGATTTGTTTTTGAGGCAGGAGAAAAATAGTAGTGTCATCTGCATAGATGCCTACTTGGGAAATATATATACATATATATATGCTAGCAGCATGGCCCAGCATGGCCCGGCATTGCCCGTGCTTGATTCAAAAATCATACGACTCATACAGCAATCGCTATCATTTGACTTAAGATATTTTTGCCCTTCCTTGCCTTTAAAGGAGTGCCCTTTGCCGTGTTGATGTTGCTACATGCCTTACTTCTTGCCTACCTCACACTGCAAATTTTTTCTAAGCTCTATACTAAACATTAAATCTGTTACGAAAAAAGAACTAAACAAAATGAACACAAAATGATCACCTTTTGAAAAAGGACTTGTAACTGGAAAAACCGAATGAAAAAAGAATGTTAACAACAAATACTTTTTCACACCCAACCCAGTTCTGTGGAATCAGAATCAACGTTTAAGCAAGCAAATGAGTCAATTGGAGTAAAGTGCCATGCAGATTTAAATTTTTCCCACTTGTGACGAATGCAGCTATCGATTTTTTGCATGCTAGTTAACATTTGTGTCAGTCAGCTGTTGGCTCTCATGCTATTTAATAGAATCTTCCTGCCTATTCGTGGCAGCCAGCTATTGGCATTCACTCTGGCCAGTACAAAATAGCCACAAACTGCATGAAAACTGCCGTAGATTCATGAAAAAATTGATTATTTCCACTATCGATGAGAGTTGGGAAATGCAAAGTTGGTCTTGGCTTTCCCGCTAACTTGGAGCATGTGCATGTAAATTTTGGTGCAAATCCGTCGAAAATTGCGGCCATGCATTTGTTACACACACACACATCCTGCGTTTTATATATATATATGCACGCACACACATTATTTTATTTTTGTATATATAAATGTATGAACTGCCACTTTGACATGGTGTAATGGTTAGTAGACATGTCTTAATCAATTACAACTGAATAGTGCAATCCTCACTGGGTGCTCCCAACTCAAAGCCTTGTGCAACATCTAAGCTACACTTGTTAAATAGTTATAAATGTATGGACTATATTATGGCTGCTTCATCATTTCTATTAACACCTATGAAACATACAAATACATGTTTGAAAATTTTCATTCAATATCACAGTTGCATGTGAGGATGAACTGTATAAGAAATCCATATTAATCATTTGTTTTACATTATTGATAAGAAGCCATACATATGCCTATATACTTGTCTCTATATATGCCTGAATATATATATATATGTATATGTATATATATATATATATTTATGCACACACACACACACACATATATATGTAAATATAAAAATGAACATTGATGTCAACACTCAGAGGCGACAGACTGTTTCATGCGAAATGCAATCATCAGGCCACATGTGTTGTATTTATTAAATAAACAATCAGAACTCATCTCAAAATTTTTAATATGTTACTTAAAAATCGATAACCAAAAAGAACAAAAAATATATAAAATAAAAATAAATAAAAAACAATTAAAATAAATTAATCCAAATAATTAAATAAATTAACAATAAATAAACAAGCCATACCTGCCAAAATAACTGTTAGAATAGACTACCCACAATGCACCACTGCCCCATATATGTATAAATTGTCGAGAAAAACTCAACACATGTGGACAGATAATTGCGTTTAGCATGAAACAGTCTGTCACCTCTGGGTGTTGATTTCAATGTTCATTTTCATATTTACATATGCTCTATCTCTGATATTGAGCACTTTATGCCATAAATATAGCACACGTTAAAACTATATTTCTTTATATATATATATATATATATATATATATATATATATATATATATATGGTAGACTTTCCTGTTGTATTTTGATGTATGAATGTGTAAGAGTTCCGTTTACAACTGAGCCACCAGACTACCCACACATTCAAGGGTAGGCTGAAAAGTTCATACATTGACTATTAAGAAATGATGCTAGGGCTGTGAAATCTTGCATTAAATTCATCTAATGTTATTAATAACTGCATTGTTTCTTTTCAGGTAAACTGACATCTGACTGTTCAAAGAAGTCTTCAGAACTAACTAGTAGTGATTTCTCTTGAAAATGTTCAGAATTTGGGTTCGTGGTGCTATTAAGTGCCTGCAGAGAAAGGGTTTAGCCCTCAAAGACATTCATGCTGACATGGTTGCTACATTAGGGGATGATGCTCCAGCTTTATCAACAGGGCAAAAGTGGGCAGCTGAATTTAGGAGGGAAGGGAGTGTCTTGAAGATGATCCAAGTTCTGGATGTCCTGCAACTGCCACCACTGAGGAAAAGATCGATCGTGTTCACCACATGGTGATGGAAGACAGGTTATTGACTATAAATTAAATAGAAAATGCTTTTAGCATATCAGTGAGAGCACTGAGAATACTTTGCTCAATGAACTTGGCATGACAAAGATTTCTGCTTGGTGAGTGCTACATCTTTCACCTGATCAATGTTGCACCAGACTGATCATGTCACAGGAAAATCTGACATTGTTTGAGGTAGATCCAACTGGTTTCCTTAAATTTTTGCTAACCCATGATGTGTTGGGTTCATCACTTTGCGCCAGAGACAACGAAACAACCCACAGAGTAGAAACAATTCTCCTAATCTGTTCCAAAAAGGTCCAAGGCTGTTTTATCTGCAAGGAAGATGATGGACTCAGTTTTCTGGGATGCAAAAAGCATTGTGTTTATTGACTATCGTCAAAAAGTCCATACCATCAATAGAAAATACTATGTCAACTTGCTGAGGCAGTTACGAAAGGCTATGAAGACCAAACGACAAGGAAAACTGATGAAAGGGCTCTTCTTTCATCAGGACAATGCACTTGGCTTCAATTGTTACTGTGCATGACTGTGCTTTAAACTGATTGATCACTCTCTCTGTTCTCCAGATTTAGCCCCATCTGACTATCATCTGTTCCCCAACATGAAAAAACACTTGTCTGGGAACCAGTATTGCAATAAAGATGATGTTATATCTGCTGTTAATGATGTTTTTGATCAACAGGCTGAAAGCTTCTTCACCAAGCACTTCAACACTGATGGAAGAAATGTATGAACCACAAGGGGAGGTATGTTAAAAAATAAACCTCATTTCGTCATATTCCAGGAGAGTATCTTGGTTAACTGGCTTTAGAGCTGACCCTCATATGATTTGTTTATAGTGCTCAAGGCTTGTCTAAGATCAGCCACACTATTCAGAAGATCTGATAACAGAGAAATGTCACACAGTAAGTTTCCAAACAGCCCTGATCATGTTTAAATTTAGAGTTTTCCTTCTCCTAGACTGGCTGCCAAGCAATGCTAGAGAGCCCAATCTGTAATGCTACTTAAACCTTAGCTGGGGAAGAAAAGCTGGATTCATGCCTTTCACAATGGTATTTGTGAAAGTGAATGCAACAAACTTAGCTGGAATTTGAATTTGGCATACTGATACAACTTTTCATACAAGTAACCCCTGTGCTATATACACACACACACAAAAAGAGAGTACTTTAACTATATGAGATATTGCCTTCGGCAAGTCTTAAATAGATGATGACCTAATGTAATATTATATGGTATGTGCCAAATTTTTAAATTGTCATTTCCCTTTCAGACAGATTTAGAGAATTAAAATGGCAGCTTTGAGTCTGACTCCGGAAATGAAAAAGCATATCTTGCTTGTGAAATGAGTTGCAAGTCATAGCAACTCAGAGATAGCCACCTTCTGGAAAATGGCCAACTCCTCCATGTCCAAAGTCAGGAATGAGCTGGAGGCTGTCAACAATGATGCATCATCCGTAGCCAAGAGAAAGCAATATTCTAAACAGTTAAACACTGTAAAGATGACCAAATTCATCCAGTAGGTTTTGGATATCACCAAACACAACCCCAGCAAATTGATGAAAGTCAATACCACTATTCATCCCAAGTTGCTAGATATGATGGCCAAGCTCTGGATCAACGGTTTATCAATGGAAGTGTCAGCAGGAATAACATTCTTCCCACAAGGTACACTTGATCAAGGAGTGGCTGGCTGAGAATTTTTTATCATCAAATCATTTCCAACATAGCTTTCTTAATTTGAATCCTTTGAACTCCCACATCCAGGGTGTCATTGTAGCTGTCCTACAATACCAAGGGCACAATGAAAGCTACCTTTGTTCACAAGAAAGACCACCAGAAGCAAGCACGCAGCCACTTCTGGGGTTACACTGAGGTTGTCTTCAAGGCTGAGTGGGGTTTTTTTTTTCATACTAAAGTTCATCCAATAAATGGTAGAGAGTTACTGAATTAAGTGTGTGATATGAATGTAACAGATGATAGAAGGAAGTGAATATTATGATGACAAGGTGGACAGATGGTGATTAACACTTGACATGAAGGAGTTAAGATTGCAGTGTTCAAGGAAGCATCTATGTAGAAACTGTTTGATTGGAAGATCCTCCTTAAAAATGAAATACTGAGGAAATGTGGGTGATTCAATGCTGTGGATGTAGCATGGTGAACCCTTATTATAAAGTGTGGTTTTATTGAATACCATTACTTTTGCTTTTTTAAGTTTAACATTTGTTAACTTATTTTGGAAAATATATTGAGTTTTTTCAACTATCTTTTTGCTTTATATTAGCATTCAGTTATCTAGTACCCAATATATATATATATATATATATATATATATATATATATATATATATATGTATATGTATATACATATATATATATACATATATATATATATATATAATAAATCAAGAAGAAAACCTTAAAGATCCTTTCGGTTATAATTTATTTTGTGAATATTTCTATATTTCTTGATTTATTATTATTATTATAAAGCTGTGTAGTTTACATTGAGCACTCTCCTTGGAATTATCCCTACCAGTCACAAATTGGTAATATATATATATATATATATATATATATATATATATATATATATATAAGTATTATTGCTGTAAATGTTACATTTAGTAGGTACATGTGCTTAGGTGTATATCCCATTTTCTTTTTAAATAGTGAAAATTAATGCATACCAACCTAGAGTTTAAGAGCTATACTAAAGTAAATGTGCCTCCTACAACTTGAATCAAATTTTATATATATATATATATATATATATATATATATATATATATATATAAAGCTTTAATGGATTTATTTTTATTTCAACATTTATATTACTTCAAACGTCATTAAAGTAGATTTTATTTTAAACAGTCTGTGAACTTGCTCATTCAAGAAATCTTAATAAAGAAAAGGGAGACAAAGATTCAATCCCTGCTGGAGAGCACATTTACTTTATTAAGATTCCTTAAATATGCAGTCCAACAGATGTAATACACACCATTTAAAATAAAAACGGTGCATCTACTTCAAATATGAGTATACGTTAAAATAACATTTGAAGTTATATATATATATATATATATATATATATATATATATATATATATAGAGAGAGAGAGAGAGAGAGAGAGAGAGAGTAAGGTAAAAAATCTGTTGGTATATAATTCAAGTGGATTCTTGTATCTGTCTATATTTCTGAGATGAGGTATTATGTACACTATTTACATTATTCGGACTATTGTCCTCATCTTTGTCACCATATTTATTACAACGTTTTGGCTGTTGTACGCTCCAGCCTTCTTCAGGTGGTTGGAATGTTGAACTGAACCCTTTATTTCACTCACTGGAGTAGACTGTTCTAGTTCCATGTGCCATTTTAATGGCTGCCAGTTATCAGTTATCTCTTGTTAATTCCCCTCTCCAAGTTTTCCACTGCCTTAACCGCCTGAAGGACACATGGCACAGTGGATAAAAGTGTTGGTTAGATCCAGTGACAGGACCCAAAGAGTGTGAGTTCAATACTTAAGAAACAAATCCTTTAACCTCATATGGGGAATAGGCTAAATATAAAAGTGAACCCTGAGTCCTGTTTCAAGCTTCAACGCAATCTACAGACCATATGTCCTGTGTTTCGGCTCGAATATTTATATATGCTGGTTAATGGTGCATTCCAAGTGGTAAGATTTATTGTATTAACCTGATGGTTATTGAATGGGTATTAACAAATGTTTCAAATTATTCTAGAGACTATTGAGTAGAAACAGTAGTGGACCTAAATGCAGTTATTTGTTAATGTTTTACTCAATATTTATTATTGATTATAATTTAATTGTGTCTATGTGTTCATTCATAGTTTGTTTATTTATATATATATATATATATATATATATATGTGTGTGTGTGTGTGTGTGCGCATGTGGAGACAGATATAGATGAACTTAGTAAGTTATAAACACAGAGATATAAATCAAGTTAGATTTCTTCCTTTCTGATTTCCTGCTTCCCTGATAACTACGATCTTCAAAAATTTAAGCGTATCATCATTCACCATGTTCCGTTTTCATTTAACCATGTACCTTTTTATCCTTTCCTCAGTGTTCCTCATTTTCAATCTTGTCGTGCTCTATCAGTTTCACTCCCTACAACCCCCTGCATTCTAGTGGCATCATTCACCTTACCTGGGGTGAAATGATTAAACAAAAAATAAAAACAAACTCTGCGCTCATTTGCATATATGCCCCCCTCAAACCATTATACACTGCAATGAGCTTGCTTCTAACAGGGTAACCACCACATCTGTCATCTTCTCAGATAAACTTTCTTAGTAGGTAGATATATAGATATAGACAAACTATGGGGAATATGAGTAGTCAATATAAAACAGAGTTAAGTTTACTGTATTACACTTTGCCAAGAAACACTGGGAAAATGACTGAATTTGATATTTCATGCTCAGAATATTATAAAGTATGTATAACTGAATGGCAGATCTAAAGAAATCAAATGTAACACAACTACAAAACCAATGAAATTACAATAAAAATAAATAAAATAGTTATATTCAACCTGTCAATAAAAATACATGTATAAGATTTATCATTTATTATAAAATGTTTAAAACCAGTAATCTAATGTTCAAAAATAATATCTTTCAACCCCAAAACTCTATATAACACTAATATTGTTTGTGAATTTGTTTCTCCATCTGGAGATTGCATCTCTGTAAATAATAAAAAAAAAAAATAGGGCTTATAGAGGTTACACAACAACCACTCTTCCATGCAGGCTTACATGACATTTATCTGAACAAAGTGCAAGGAGACAACATTGACAACTACTAGAAGAACTTCTTTTCTTTTTTTTGTTTTAATCAAGTTCACCCCAGGCAAGGCAGTAAAGCCACAGAGATCGAGGGTGGTTACTGGTTGTGAAAGAGTTAGAAACAGGAACATTGCTAAGGAGCAAGAACTGTGGAAGAGTAAGGAGGAAGAGAGTAGATTGTGATTGACATTAGATTTAAATTTTTGGAGATTAAAGTTGGCTGGAAAGCATGAAACTGGAAGGGAGTTTGACAAGCAAGAAGTGCGAGAAAAGAAACTGTTAGCATAGAATTTATGGTTACATCTAGCCAGTTCAACTGTAATTAGGCAAGACCTCATCACCAGTCTAGTACTGCACTTAAATTCGAAGGCATCGTAGGGAAGAGGTCATCTGAAGAATTACCATGAAAGTATTTATAGAGAGTCAAAGTGAGGCAACCTTACAGCAGTGGAAAAGAAACCGAATACAAGATGCCAGATCAGGACCAATAATATTGCTGATTCTTCTTTGGATTTTATCAATGATCTGTAGAAATATAGCAGGAGCACTGGACTATATGTGGCAGCAATATTCTAAACATAGAAAAATGGTAGACTTATAGATATATAAGAAACACTCTGAGGAGAAAAACCATCTAGCATGATACAGTGAACCAACCTTCCAGGCAGCTACCCTAGCAGTAGATTCAATATAGTCTTTCCGCTTCATGCCAGTTGAGAACGATAGTCCAAGAAGGCACAGTGAGTCACACTCCTCCCGGAGATCAGCATGTTGTGTTATATCACAGAAGTGCCAATCACTAGGAATTCTGGTGAGAACAACCAGGTAACAATCACCAGGTAACAATATAGAAGCTGCCTCTTTTTGGCTTGCAGGTTTTCATTCCATGCATATATTGCAATTGCCACTGAATGTTGAAATATGAAAGGTATATGGGAAAAGATAAGCAAATTCATATCTAAAAATGTTCTGACTTCAGGATTCAAAGGGTAAAATCATTTGACAGCCCTGTTAAAATTATAACTATCTCTGAACATATTGCCCTCAAGGAGGCATTACCACCCACATTAATAATCACTGATTTAATGTATGAATTTGAGGCCATACTTCTGAATGTATTTTCTGTGAATTTTCAAAGATATTTCTTTCTGGTTGTTGAATAAACATAAGTTCAAAATATAACTATGATTTCAAGTTGTCTATTCAAATATTTGAGACAATTACTACTGCAACTCTAAAAATGAAAACTCATCTGGGCCATAAAGCTACAAATGCCTATTATTCTCAGCCCTTTAAAATATCACTAAGAACAATCATCATTAAGCCACATTGGTTAATTTTATGACCTATCTTGACTTGTTGGGTTATTTAATTTTATAGAACAAAAATCATAATGGCTTAATAGATAGGTTCAGTTTATACTTGTCAAAATGTAGACATTGGCCTAGTTTGACCTTTATCACTGTGACTTCATTTGCTGTGCAAAATGTTGATCCTGCCACTGAAAGTCACTGTGATACCTGAATTTGAAATTGTTTGAATTTCACAGTTGTTGCCATATCCTGCTATACTTTTATTAAGTGAAATTAACAATAAACTTATTGCAATTGAGAGGCCTTGAAAAAGAATGCAGTCGACAGGGAAGTAATATTAATAATGTAGAGTGCTAAAGGTTAAAAAAGAGTAAAAAAGTAGACATACATCTGGCTTACACAATATTAAGAAAGGTAAACATAGGTCTTGTGTATGCTAGTCTCAAAAGGTAGACATAGTTTTGATTCACACAAGTAGCAGAATGGTAGACACATGTTCAATCTACACAAGAGTCAAAAAGATTTGGTTGACACTGAATTCAAGAGGATGTACATAGGTTGGGTTCATACTAGAGTCAAAAAAATACACATAGGTCCTGTCTACATCTCAGTAAAAAAAGAGTAGCAAGTCAGGTTTACACTGGAATGAAAAAGGTATTAGGTTGGTGCAAAAATAATGACGTAATAATGTCGTTTTTTGACGTTAAAAAATATGTCAAAAAACGAAATTATTACGTCGTTATTTTTGCACCAACCTAATAGGTATGTTTTAGCTTGCACTAGAGTCAAAAAGGTAGACATAGATTTGGTTTACACTAGATTTGAAAAGGCAGACATCTGGTTGACAAAACTGTCAAGAAGTGATTGATGTGCTAGCATGAGGTCAGAAGTCATCATGACTTGAGGTTCATATGTACTGGCCTTTTTCAAGTAATGATCATGACAGCTTATGTACTCTCTCCAGAAACACTAATTAAGATCTACTCTGAATAGCATAATAAATGTATCTGAAGAGGTGTCTGCAAAAGGGATTAGCCAGCCACGCTAACAGAGTGCCTCTCTATGCTGACCTAAATAGATAGATAAATAGATATGAACAGATTGGAATAGATAAGAAAAAAACGATCAGTATGCAGGGCTGGATTTAGATGAAGAGAGGTACTAGGCTATTTCACTTGTGAGGCCCCTCCAAATCCCTGATTCTTACGAGGACAGGAAAATAGAGGATTGTTAGATTAAACAATTTTTGTAAAGCTGAGGATGATGATGGGTGTTTAAAATTCTACAGTTGACAATTTCTTCTCTAAAGGACATAAATGTTAGTATGCGACTGAAAAACTGCATGAATGTTAAAATTTAAAAAAAATCTATCAAGAAATCAATGCTAGCATCAAGTTATCGGCTTAAGACAGTATTATTCTGAAATGGAATGTAAGGAACATTACTGAAGGGTTGTTTAGAGTCTAAAATGCATTATGACAGCATATATAAGAAAGGCCTATGAAAGTGTCAAAAATATACACCTTCGCTGGAGGCTCCCTAGATTTTGAGGCCCTAGGCTTCAGCCTGCAAAGCCTATAGGTAAATCCAGCACTGTCAGTATATATATATATATATATATATATATATATATATATATAAAAGAACAGATTGATAGAGATAAGGAAAAAACTGGAAGAGAAAGAGATATGAACAGACTGAGATCTTCTTCTGGGCAAAGACGATCATGACTCTCCACAACATCTGATCCTTTGTATCTCTGAGTAATCCTTCACCTTCACTACTCTGTTTCCCTCTAAACCTGAGATACATAATGAACAGTCAAATATATAATGATATATCAAAGATTGAAAGATAATGTGACAGACTGAAATAAATAGAGATGAACAAACTGAGATATATATATATATATATATATATATATATATATATAAGAACACACTGAGATCTTCTTTTATGTGCCATATTCCATCACAATGTGGTCGTTTATGGCTCTCCACAACGTTCTATCCTTTGTAGTTTATAGTAATGTTTCTCCTTCCCTGTTCTGTTTCCATCTGCCCCTGAGATAGATATGAATAGACTGACAGACAAATAGATAAATAGCTGATGAACAGACAGATATATAGATATGAAAAAGATCATGAACAGACTGATAGATAGATAATCAACAGTCTGAAATAGATAAATAGATAGAAATTGATAAGCCAAAATAAATTCATATCCATGAACAGAATATGAGCTGCATCTGAAACAGATAGAAACAGTCTGTGATAGATAAAGACAGACCAAATCGCATAGATGTTGGGTGACTGAGTGATTTATCTAAACATCTGCTCTCTCACCTGCTTGCTTTCTTCTAGTATGAATAAGAACAAATTTCTCAGATTTTTAGCTTTTATACTTGTCACTGCTGACTGACAGCTGCATTTGCAAGTCCACAATCAACCACATCAGAGTCAGCATTGCATAGAATTCAGCATCTTTTGTCGAAAACGCCATAATCTATAGAAGAAATATAATAAAGGAGCTGGGGAAAGGGTTACATCTATAACCTGGAATAAGCTGTTTTGATTTTGATGAAATATGGATCTGATGAGATGGAATCCCTTGAAATTTTATGTTTTTTAGATTTCAGATATTCTAGGGTATTGATTAATAGACATATATATGTTTATTGACAGCAGAAAACTGGATACAGTGAACTTTCCCTATAGATAAAGTCAAATATGTATACAGAAAAATATTTGTTTGTTTAATGCAAAAGTTTTCATAACTTTCTTTTTTGACAACCAATTTTTTTACAAAGTAAATTCATTTCATCATTAATCAGAATTTTCCTTGGCTTTCTTATAACTTTATGTCACCTTTTAGCTAAATTGTGCATTGCAACTTATTAAGTTGATGAAAAAGTTTCCAACATTTTATTAACAAAATCTTCTCTTCATATAAATTCAGAGCATCATTGTTCAGTTGTCAAATGATTTCAACCGGTTTTCTATGTTTTTATACAACCTTTCAGTAAGATTTTGCATTCCATTTTATTAAGTTGATGCAGAACTTTCTAGCATTTTATTAACAAATTCTTTTATTCATATAAATTCATAGCATCATTATTCAGTCATGAGAGTATTTTCTTTGATTTTTTATGACTTTTTGACACCTTTTAGAGTTTGATGAAAACTTTCCAGCATTAAAATAAACAACAACTTTATTTGTTTCTGTCTATATCTCTGAGATGAGGTACTACAATTATTTACATTATTCAGACTGTTATCCTCATCTTCACTGCTACATTCATGGCCCAGTGGATAAAGATGTTGGTTAGATGCAGTGACTAGACCAAAAGAGTTGTGAGTACAATACCAGGTTATATCAGTTGTGAGGCATGGCATGTGGAACTAGAACAATCTATCACTGTGGACAAAATAAAGGGTTCGGTTTGAAATTCCAATCACCTGAAGAAGGCCGGAGTGTACAATGGCCGAAACACTGTAAATAGGATCAGCCATCACAAAAAAAAAAGAAGAGCAAGGATGCTGTGCTTTCTCATTTAACTATGGATTAGCAAATTACCAATTAGGATGATGGGATTTCCTTGTAAAAGGAGTTTCTTTCTCCAAAATTTTTCAGAATTTTTGGCTCTTAATGTATACATGCAGACCAGAAATACTTAGAAAAACAAACAATATTTTACAAAAAACACACTCACTGAATTAGTTTCTCACAGTGATGAACCTGATCATAATTTGACTTAAAAATGCTAC
>OZ010575.1:48671828-48724328 GCA_963932145.1 Acanthosepion lycidas
AGTTTATACTATATATTGGGGATGTCAAATTCAAGCAGATACAGAAATTTAATTATCTGAAGAGTAGAGTAACAAACAGAAAATATGACATAGAAAACCAAAAGCATTGGAATAGTGAAACATGTCTGCCAGAAACTAAGAAGCAGAAAAAAGTTGTTAGAAACAAAGAGTAATAAATTGCTATGTGATATTTAATCTCCTATATGACAATGAATGCTGGACAATCTCTTCACAGTCTGAGAATACTATAGTGTGTTAAACTCCAGAAAACTACTGGATTTTTATGAGCGTGGAGGATTTAAATGAAATCAGATATTGATTAGTAGAGGAAAGGATGGCCAGGCAAAATATTCAAGAAAGAGCAGACCAGATCACAAGATATAATGAAAATTCATTTTAATACTAACTGAAAAACTTTACAAGTAAATGTCAGCTAGCCATTGTTGCTGACAATCTGAAAGAGAAAATGAAAAGCTATCGGTAACAGTACGAGGATAGAAAGCTCGAAGAATTAGTGATACTAAGAGAAGTCTGAGAAAAACAATGATTAATTTACTTGATGAGTTTCAGTGAATGAATGGCAATACAAGGAGAGAATGGGTTAGTAAATGGGTTGTAGTGAAGGCAACCATAGTTATCTCCCCTTTGAATTCAGCCAGTTATGTACCATACATGATACATGCTTAGGCGATCATGTATCTTTTGATACATGACTAAGGAAGATTTTTTTCTCACAATAGGTTGCCATTTCTTTCTGCAGTAGACCAATTACCATCCAAGGCTATAGAACTCGGTCTGTCCTGCTATTAACCCATAGCTGGGAGAGAAGAAGAGGATTCATACCTTTCTGAAGGGTATTAGCATGTAAGTGAATGTAATGGATTTAACTTGAATTTGAACTAAGCTTTCCGATTCTTCAAACCAAGCTACATTACTCCACAATGCCTCCTTGAATTACTCAACTATAAAAGAAATGGTAAAATATTGCTTATGGGCAGTAGTCAGATTGCACTGAATAAAGCTTCAATACATGTATAAACATTCATCTGTTTTCTTTAAAATTTTGGATAATTATTTGAAGCTTGAACCCTTAGACCTTGATGCATCTGGCTCAGATACTACTGATAGTTGGTACCACTGGAAAACATTATTTGACACCTTTCTCATAGCCCTAGAGACTTCCTCATGAATTAGAATATCAGGAACCAAAAAGCTTCCTCTGTTATTCCAGCCTGTCTTCATGCAGATTTACCCAAATATTTCTTCTTGCAAGGATTATGAAACTTCTGTTAGAATTTTATAAGAAATGTTTAAGAAAACAAAAACATTTTTGTTTCTCAACTACTCACCACTAGGCCATAACAACCAGGTGAATATTTAGACAAGTAACTAGCACTGAAGACACTAATCTCGATGTGTGACTTCAAGACACTGACAGTGGAACCAGCCCAGAACAAATTTATAAGAGATGCCTTTATTAATGGTATTAGGTTGGTGCAAAAATAATATCGTTTTTTGACGTTAAAAAATACGTCAAAAAACGTTATTATTTTTGCACCAACCTAATATATTGTCTCACCAAATAAGATAAAGGCTACTTGAAAGTAAATCTTCAGACCAAATGACTTATTAGACATAGTCCAGTGAAAATCTGCATCTTACATACAAACTGAAATTATCTCTGCACATATCAAGAGAAAACTGGGGGCAACAGAAAAGTGGTTCTACAGAAGGATACTGAGAATACCATGGATGGAATGCATAACAATGAAGAACACTGAAAGAAAATGAAAACAAAAAAAAGATACATACTCAGACACAGAAAGAAATAGCTGAAATTTCTGGGATACATAATGAGGAAGGAGGCGGTTAGACAATTTGACATTCACAGGTCATATCAAATGCAAGAGAGACAGGGTAAGGTAGCAGGCTTCTCTATCTGATGAGCTTGTATGAATGGATGAGAGAACAGGAGGGCAGACATGGCAAGAAAACTTAGTTGAGGCTAGCATTAGAAAAAAAGATATTTTTAAGGAGACTATTTCTGGTACTTTTTTCATAATAATAATGATAGTTTGAGTCATGGGTAATTGCTGTCTTTAGGAACCAATTATAATGATTAATATATCATCCTAACCATTCCATAACAGGTAGTGAATAATGGGTTACATATGACAATGTTCAATGCAAAAGGTGACAGTGGATTGACAAGGATAAATCTCCACAATTTACCTCAAATGTTAAACTCTGTGGAAGAAGGAAATTTTCTGCATACGATGAGATTGTAACATTATTATTCATTTGGAGTTCTCAAAATTTAATGAAACGTGAAATGCATATATATATATATATATATATATATATATATATATATATATATATATCAAGCAAACTGGGGAAACGGCTGCTACCGAGGTATAACTAACTTTGAAAAGAATCGTCTGAACCATCTGAGAGAATTAAGAACCAACACTAAATCTCCGGGTAATACATCAGCCCATATAAGAGTCAACCCTTCAGCATCTCCCTCCTGTGGACTTGTTTG
The DNA here is from genome assembly GCA_963932145.1 of Acanthosepion lycidas. Classification (NCBI taxonomy): domain Eukaryota; kingdom Metazoa; phylum Mollusca; class Cephalopoda; order Sepiida; family Sepiidae; genus Acanthosepion; species Acanthosepion lycidas. The sequence continues at coordinate 48,674,374 of OZ010575.1, forward strand.
CAAATCCCGTGCAGGATTGTTGTCTTATATGAAACAAACATGAAAACTGAACTGAAAGACACTCATACATTGAAAACGATGGGAGAGTCCATCATATATATATATATATATATATATATATATATATATATATATATATACAGCAGTCGCAACATGTCATCAAAAAGTTTGCTCAAAATCTGCTCTGAATTCAAAAACGTTCTTCTCGTCCATGACAATGCAAGGTCATGTACAGCAAGAATAAAACATGGATTTCAGTCTGTCTGTATATATGTATATAACCTACAGAATTTAAGCCAAAAAGTATCAAAGAGCTGTCTGACAAGAGGCAATAAGTCAATGCAAATAATGGTGAATACAGAATTGCATAAAATGTAATTGTATTTCATTTTTCAGAAAAGCCAAAATCTGCATGAATCTAGATTAAAGCAAACATTCTAGACTAATTCGTGAAGATATGACAGTAACATAATTTCACATCTTATTAGCAAATCTGAAGACTCCACTGTTTGAAATATAGTGATAAAAACAACAAACTATCATAACTGTCTGAAGAATTCTTAGAATAATAACTAAGCTTGATTTTCCAGCATCACCCAAAACTGTCTTTTCATTAGATTTCATTTAGTTCAATAGATGTCAAGTCACTTTAAGTCACTCTAGAGGTACCATGTAATTCAGTGCCATCTTCTGCATGGTTAAGCCATTGGTTCCTCCACTAGGCTTTTCTGGTGAGAAGAATGATTAGACACCCTGCTGTCAAATGGCAGAGAAACCTTCTTGTACGGTCAACGGATATCTAGCACAATAGGCTAAACTGGGATCTATAGCTATACACACAGCCAGTTTAGTGAAGACATGGCTTTAAAGAACAGTTTTCCCACCTGTATAACCCATAGCTAACAAGGGATGAATGGATTCATGTTTTTCGCACGAGCATTTGTTTGAAAGTGAGCACAAAAGACTAACTTGGGATTTGAACATGGCACAATGATTCCATTTTCTCATGTTGATATCCACTGCACAGTCCACATGAATGAGGTCAATGACTAGGACTGTCTAGGATCCTTCAAGTTGGAGGTCAAGAGGGATGGACTCCACAAGGGCTACTTGCCCAAGATATGTTACTCATGAATGAATACTTCTCCAGCTTTCAATCCTGGGTACTGGTCAAGTGCTGGTTCCCCTTGTAGAATTTGGTAATAGCAACAGAAAGTACATAATTGTAATAGAAGTTGAGCCTGACTGTCCAAGTTCATCCGCTGGGCAAATTGGTAGGTGGTTTATATAACAGCCTGGGAGATTCCATTCTGTTACACAGGCCAGCCTATTCTGTAAGTTCTGATTGGCTGATGATTCCGATGTGGATATTGTGCTCAATAAATATCCAACAGTACTGTGACTGTATTCAATTACAACCGAGTTTATTTTTGTCAGCCAACTGGATGCTAGTTGGAAACCTCCTTGTGAATCTCACACTCTTGATTGTTCACCCCTACGGTCACCAAAGTTAAGCAATGTCAAGCCTGGCCACTACCTGAATGGGTAACCACTTGGGAATACCAGGTGATGCAAGCTTGGAAGTGTGGGTAGTGTAATGGAAAACGGCTTGGAATTGTTAATCAGAGAGTAGAGTTCCAATTTCCATTGCATTTGTTATATTTACTTCTTGAGAAATTAATTATTAATTCACCTCTTTTCACCTCAGCTATGGATTAATTAGCAAGACTTGTATCACTAAACCATTATTATATTAAAAGAAATTGTACAATTTAAACATCTTTTTGACTTTAAATAAGCTGATAAGCTGTAGAAAACAAACCAATCAGTCATGGTCAGGTGCTCAAATGTGTAGCAACTCAGTGACCATATCCAGTCATGGGACTGATAATGATGAGTCCAGTAAATACTGTTATTGACCTACCCAAGATGCTGAGCTGATTTTTCTGAGTCTTATTCCATGTATCTATGTATAAGTATTTGAAACAAGCCCTCAAGATGACTGCAGCTAACTAACTGAAAATTATCATTTCATATTTATTTTGCAGATGAATGAAGGGATTATATTTCCCAAGAAGCAATAGAAAACATAATTACATGAGATAATAAAGATCAAAATAAGTAAAAATTTTATCCCAATGCATCTGTTCTGCTTCATGAAGCTTGTCGATAAATAGAGGTAATTAATGTTTTGAGCAAAAGACATTATGGATACAATTGCAGAACACTATTCACTAAGCTATCAATCCAGCATATTCTTTTAATTATTATTATTATTATTATTATTATCATTGTTGGTATGCACAAAAATTTCATGGTGAATCTTTGTAGTGATAAAAATATAAAGAAAAAGAAACTAGATGATATCAGCTCGAATATATAGTTCAACAAATTAAAAAAAAAACAAAATCCAAAACTTAAATTTACAATTTCAGCATCCTCTCTCCTTTGTGCAAAAGTGTAATTACATCAATGTAAAATCACTTTAGTCTGATGAAGTTCAAAAGGGCAAAACACATCATATGAAAAGTTTTTCCTACTTTGTCACAGATGAAGTTGTAGTTCTTTACTAATAGCTCTGTAGCCTTTACCTTCATGATAAAGACTCATTTCGATATCTCTGAGGTCTGGATAAAGACCTTTTTCTGCATTATGGTTTTTATTGTGACAACTGTGAGAAGTCGTCTGATATACTATACCCTCATCCCAAGAAAATTAACTACTACTTAAAACATCCTGGGATAACTTTCATCTCTTTAGAACAAACATCTTGAAATTTAAATTTTCAATAGTATTTGTAAAAACCATTTATCAATGGGATCTGAAGACTATTTTTACTTCACCATTTTTTAAATATTTTTTTCTAATCATTTCACCCCAAGCAAGGTGATATTGCCACTAAGATGCAAGAGCAGTGAAAGTGAATGAGAAGACTTTTGCGAGAAGAAAGGACAATAAAAGAACAAGATTCAAGAAGACTGAATGTGACAACTGACATTGCATTTAAATTTTTGAAGGTAGCAAGGAAGGAAGAAATCGGAAAATTATTCCATAGGTGAGAAATGCAAAAAAAGAAACTATTAGAAGAGAACTTATGGTTACATAATTTCATCATTAATTTATTAATTTTATTATCATATATAGAACAGTTTCAAAGAGCTTGACAATGCCAGAAAATTAATATATTATTAAATATTTTATGCACATTTTAAAATACTATCCTCAATAATGAAATATACATATGTCTGTTTTGTACATATTGAGAATCATGGGAGATAAATGCACAAAAACAGAAAGGAGAAAAGTTCTACATTCTGAAGCTGTTCTTGATACTGAAGAATGCATCAACCAAGCCAAACTAAAATATGTAACTATAAAGAGAGATTGTATTACCATTTTCAAGAAAAGTCAATACTAGTTACTTTACTGAACCTTTTATTTAATCTATGGGAGTAGATTGTTCCTATTCCACTGCCCATGCCGAGAGATTATTTATAGTACTGATCAGTTATTGTCCACCCAGTTCCACTGAGTCCAAGTACACACTGCCTGACCTAGGGACTGAACTCAAAACCACTAGGTCACCAAATTCATGAACCAATCCACTAAGCCATTGTTTTGCGAATTTGGTAACATAGTGGTTCTGATTCCAATCCTTGGGTTGGGCAGAGTTCAATTGGACTCCGTGGAGATGGGTGAGCAATAACTAAGTAGTATATGTCTATATATAGGCAGTGGAATGAGAACAGTCTATCCCTATAGATTGAATAAAGGGTTCAGTTCAGAATTCCCTGCAGGTTACATAGATCAATGTACACCTGAGAAAGGCTGGCAAGCACACTGGCCAAAACATTGTGAGAACAACAAAGATGACGACAATAGTTTGAATATAAATGATGTAAATAAAAAAAAAAATTCAAATTTGAAATTGTTTTACAGCACATTAATAGAAATTTTAAAAGCCTTTCTGGTTTTAAGCATCATTTGCCATCATCAGCAGCAGATGTGTAGCTATGGTGCAGAGATGATTCTCTTCATAAGTGACTATACAGCCAACATAAATATATAACCCATAGGATAATAACAGAATTAACTGAATCATGTAATTATTTAAAATATCTTGCATACTAATAAAATATATCAATAAAATTATATTAACTTTAACATAATGATACAATATTGCACTAACAACAGAGTAATAGTATATATTAATATTACATTGTATACTATTGTTAGGAAAATTAATGACAAAGTGGAAAAAAATTGTGTGACACATTTAATCAATTATGAATTCATCAGAAGAAAATAATGTTTTTATTGATATAATTATATATGTGTAAGGAGGAGGAATATAAAACACAAATATTGATCATAATTATGCATAGGAGGGGGCATAGAGTAGCAGCTTGGATTGAGGAATCGGAGAGCTGAGTTTGAATTCCACTCGAATCCATTACATTCACTTATATGCTAATACTCTTGGGAAAGGTATGAATCCTCTTCTTCTCCCCTTAGTTATGGGTAAATAGCAATACAGACTGGGTTCTATATCCTTGGATGGCAACTGGTCTATCGCAGAAAGAAATAGCAACCTACTGCAGGAAAAAACTGCCTCATCAGTCATATATCTAAAGATACATGATCACCTAAGCATGTAGCACGCATGGCACATAACTGACAAACTGATAGGTAGGAAACCCTGGAATTTTTTTAATTTAAATTTTTTTTTTTTTAGACATGTCTGGATATAAAGTCTAGTCAATTTGATTCAGTTTCTTTATGCGTTTTTTTTTATTACTTTTACTATTTAGTATCCTACAGTGTGATAATCACTTTTATTATTTAGTATCCTACAGTTTGATAATAAAAGATCTGTCAAGAAAGGGGAAATGTAAGAACCTGGACACAAGTTTACTGTGGATGACATAGGGATTAAAGCATTTTCTATACATTTTTGTATTAGTAAATTTCTTGAAATTATCATCAGATTCATTAAGGTGAGCAATTAATGCATTGTACATGTTGTTTTGCAGTAGAGCCGTTTTGTGTTGATATAATCTTGTATCTAAATTCCTTGATAAATTTATTTAATTTACTTGTATTATTTTAGCGGATAGACATATTTGTATCCCCTTTGTAGGGAGAACTTTTCTGTGGTGGATCAGACAAGAGCACACTAGACTGGACACTGAGTTTTCTTAAAGTGGGGCAGAGGTTCAAAGCCTGCCAGAGAACACATTTTCTTTATTGTCTCTTGAATATGCAGGCCAGTAGACATAATACACTGTTCAAAAACAAGGCATCTAATCAAACATGCGTATCCAATAATGTTTGGGGTAATTGTATATATATATATATATATATATAATTATAATATATCACACATATAGTGCTGGTATTAATAAAGCAGTGCTCAATGTAATATAACAGAGCTATTAAGTATATATTAATAAATATACATATTATTCATCATTGCTAGAACAACTCAGTTGTGCTAGCAATGATGAATAATATGTATATTTATTAATATAGATATATATGTGTGTGTGTGTGTATATATATACATATATTTATATATATATATGTGTGTGTGTGTGTGTGTGTGTACAAGCTAGTGGGGACATGCACGCTTATGCACACACACAATACACAGAAATGTAAATGGATTTGACAGTTTCAGGGGTGATGTGTGGATAGGGGGGGGGCATCTATCATCAAAACATCTGTCATCACCACCACTGACAGCAAACCTAATTTTATTACAACTTAGGCAGAAAGTCACTTTTGCCAACAGTCGAAAAAATTAGGCTCACTACAAATACAAAAAATGAACATTGAAATATTAAAAAAACATAAGGAAATGTTATTCCTTTAAAAATTGATTCCTTTAATTTGCCTGAAGAAGATCACAATACTGGAAACCCGTGTAGCAAAAATATGAAGACTAAAAATATAATATATACACTAAAACAAATCTACATTATAACCAAAAATGTTTGCAGTTTCTCTCATTTTTTAATATATATATATATATATATATATATGTATGTATGTATTATTCATATATATATGTTTACACACACAAACACATACACACACACATGCACGAACACACACAAGGTGCTTTCCAAAAATAATACCTCATAATCATTGAAAATGTTTTTCAATTTTCACATAATAAAGTCAAGAAAAGACTGTCCACCTAGCCTGCTTTTCATTAGCCCCAAAATGCCTTGTTTGTCACACATGATGCAGTCACCACTGCTGAAACAAATAATCCATCACCTGACTGTTCTCACATCCCCTCTGTGGTCTCCTCAAATGTTCATTAAGTCTGATGAATGCCTATGGAAGAATTTTTTCCACATGCAAGAATTCAATGACACTTCTCTACTTTGTACATTCAGCTGTTATTTTTAGCAAGACCAAAATTTCTGGGTCATTGGTGGGAATGGGTCATTGATGGAAAGGTTTCATCATGCCACTGATGTTCATCTTTGGCATAATAAAATAGATAGGGTTACTTTCAGATTAACCTTTGTGTATTATTATATCATCCTTTTTTACAAAATGTATGTAATAATATATGAATAAACATTAATCTTTTTGCTATTATAATTATATTAAAAATACATTTTTTTTAAGCAATTTAGTATTTTGACCCATACTCAGGTTACCTAATTTTTGTGCAAGAAATAGTATTCAAGTTGCTTAAATGGTTACTTAAACCTTTTATACTTGTGACTGATATATAGAAAAGAAAGATATTTCAATGTAACTAAACTAGTAGAATTTTCTTTTCTTTTGAGTTACTTAAGTGAAACCAATGTCAGTAGTGGAGTTGCTTAAGATCTACTTGCTTATTAAAAATATGTAACTTTATAATAATGCTTAGTAACAATTTGGTGGTGAGATAAAAATGTTACATATTTTCATAATAATAATAATAATGATAATAATAATAGCAACTCACCAACTTAAAACTTGCCTTCTATATTCCTTTGTCTTTAAATTATTCACCTGACTGTATTTATGGCTGTAAAAGTAACCCCTGAAAAGAAAAACAACAACAGTGTGAATAATTCTATGATATGCTGCAGATATTTGAAGCATGTGATAAAATAACAAATCTTCAGTCAGAATTCAACATATTTCAATGATATTTTATTTACTATTATTACTATATATATAGAGAGAGAGAAAGAGTGTCAGCATGTACTACCTCTGACTGGGGTGAATCAAACCTGATTGGGGGCCCAGGGCAGTGTTTTGTGACCCTATCTTATCAAAATTTGCTTTTTCCTACCTACATTTATATATGTTACAAATTAAACTAAGTACAAGTGACCATTAAAGGATGAAAAATTTTGACGTATTTTGATGCCATTCTGAGTACATTTTTTTTTATCAAACTCCATGAATTTGTATTTTTTTTACAATAATTTAAACAAAACATTAAACTACTGAGCCCCACCATCCATCTGCCTTGCTCTTTGATCTGAAACTAATTTGACACTATTCGGCAAGAGATGAAAAGAACTTTTTTCTCAAAAAGATAGAACGAAGAACCTTGACAACACAAGTTCCACCTCCCCACATGGTGAAAATAGTACTTACAATGTTTTGGTGAAACTTCAGAATAATTTTTACTTGGATACATTGTATTTATTTAGAAATTTTTTTAGTTGAATTGTTCACCTATACTGCATATGATCTGTTATGGCACATAATTAAGTTACAATAAAATTTGTATTTTATATGAATACTGCCTTATGAAAATTGAGATGGAGTAGAGTGGGGGTGCCTCTATCATAAATTTGGTGAGTGGCAAAAGACCCTTGTACCAACCCTGTATTTATATATGTGCTATGTATTACACCATGTTTTGGGCAGACCAAGAATGTACATGTCACTATTATCCATGAATTTCATTATTTTTTTCATGGCATTGATGACAATAGATACTCCCATTTTATGGAATCAACCTTTTCCTTTAGACCTCACCATCCAAAATATTCCCTATCCACTCCTCTATACTATTCCAAGAGTGAAAAAGAAATGCTTTCTTTGTTCTTCTGGCAATTGCTTTGGTATTAAATAAGATGACACTTTTGAATATTTCAACTTCTTATGGATGATTACAGGGATCATCAACTTCAGATCAAGTTTGACAGCTATATCAAAGGTTTGCCCATTTATCATATTGATTCAGAGCTTCAAATCCAACCAATATTTAACTACAGATTCAAATATAAACCTAGCCAAATTTTATATATAGATTCAAATACAAACTTAAACAGTGTTTACCTGCAAACTCAAGTATAAAACCAAGATATAAACCTGATATAATTAAAATGCAACAACTTTATACATTAAATAACCAAACAATGGCTGATATATTATAAAATCCACCAACCAAAGCCAACCTAAGCAATGAAACATTAAAGCTTATCTTGTCTAGTAGATTTGTATTGTAATGTTATATCAGTGAAGAATATGAGACAAAGTGGAAATTTTTTATCAAAGACACATTTTGCCAGAGAAAACTCATGTTCACTTTGATGTCATCATTTTAAATAAAAAAAAGACAAAACTATATGTTAGGAGAGTGTCTTGGGATCTCTGAGGATAAAGATGGTTGTCATAAATCCCATTAATTAGGCTAGCTTATCACTTCCTGGCATGAGACTTGAATAGAGTCTGCATGTCTCTGTGCTTGTTTGTGTTATCAATATCTGTATTAGAGACATTTGGTATTGTAGGATTTTAATTCAGGAACTTTTTATTTTTTATTTTTGTATACACATATATACCTAGACATACATGCATACATACAGACATACACACAATATAATACAATACATAAATACATATATATATATATATATTCTTACATATGTGTGACTACATATACATCCACCCAAGTATATACATGCATTGGAGCTTTTCTTTTATTTTTCATACTTATGCATGCATGTACATGAACATCAATATATACCTGTGTACACACATGCATATGCATTCATACACACACTCACACACACACATATATATATATATATATAATAATAATAATAGCTGGCAACTAGTATTCAAGGATACCTGTCTACTGGGGGGAGGGGCTAGCCAATCCCTATTTCAAACTCTCATTCAGGCACATTTGTATTTATTCAACACCCACAGAGCCAATCTGTGGTTTATACTGCAACTATGCTGAGCAGACCTTAGTTACAGTTTCTGGGAGAGAGAGCATGTTATCTAGCATGATCAACAATCTGAACAAGGCCAGCATGCTCCAACCCTTGGTCATGATGACTTGGGACTGTGCTAGTACAGTTTTTAACAGCCCCCAAGGGTATCTTCTACCCAATTTCCCTATCATGGTATGGTTTACTTGCACTTTCCAAAGGTGCTGCACACTGGGATCACCTCCTCTAGACCAATAGCATCATGAAGTCTTCTTCCTGACAAATCAACCATGAGATTCGAACCTGGGTCTCATGGCCAGAAAGCATGTGTTCTAGCCACATGCCTATCTATCTATCTATCTATATATATATATGTCACCAAAGAAAACATGAGCTTTCTCTGGTGAAACATGCCTTTCATAAAAGTTTTCCACTTTGCCTCATCACCTTCACTTTTGTTTCAGATACTATTAAATGTATGTGTATATATATATATATATATATATATATATATATATATATATATATATAGATATTTGGTTGGATTGATGTGAGTTTGTGCCCCTGGGTTTCATGCTGCTGATTGCAAACGCGTGAAACCCAGGGTCACAAACTCACATCAATCTGTTAGCTCTACCTCTGATATTGAGCGCTTTCTAATAAGTACAGCGCATATAATATATAAATAATTATATATATATATATTTATATCTATATTCTCACACACACACACACATATATATATATATATATATATATATATATATATATATATATATATTACTGTTATCTGGTTGTCTTCTATGTGTATGTATATCTAAAGTTCAGCTGAGTTCACTTTCTACTTATGCTGGTGCACCCCTCAACATTTTGTGGCCCTGTTCTGCAGTTGGTTGTTTTGAGGTCACTTTCTAAGTTAACCCTTGAGATATCTAGATCTTCTGCCATTCAAAGGTGAAACCAAGTACAAAATTTACTTTGGTATCTCTTAGTACATATGAAGATTTCCACAGATCAATTCTTCTTAAATAGGCTTACAGCCACATTATGTTGAAACATTGGTTCCTCTACAATCACTGAAATTAAGCGACATCAAGCTTGGTCAGTACTTGGGTGGGGGAGTACTTGGGAATACCAGATGCTGTAATCTTGGATGTGTGGGTGCTATAATGGATAACAGTTTGGAATTGTTAATCAGAGAGCCAAGTTCCAATTCCTGTTAAGTTCGTTATATTCACTTACACACAAATACTTTTGAAAAGGTATGAATCCACTAATTCTCCTTTCAGCTATGGGTTAATTAGTAAGACTAAACCATTATTATCTCCCCCACAAAAAAATAAAAATAAAACTGCATACAATATATTTAGATTAAATAACCCACAATGGTTGATATACCACTGAACAAAAACAAACAACCCAAAATCTTCTTAAATCAAGATTCCTGATTGTTATTAAATTCATACTTCTGTTATTCCCTAATATACTACAGTATGCACCTCTGTGAATGCACTACTGCAAACTGAAATCTGTTATACAACATTTACTGTATAGCCCTCAGTTGGCTCCTATAAATTATTATTTGTATAGACCCCTCAAATGCTATTAATCTGGGAAGATGCTGCACACAGTTGATGCTATTGGTACAAAGATGCAAAGCTGGCTTGTATATATTGAGCAGATTCAAAAATCTCCAGCATTTTTTGATAAAATATTTTATTCATAAAGTTCTTTAGTATTATTCTTCAGCCATCAAACTATTTTCTCTTGTTTTCTCTGACTTTATACCATCTTTCATGTTAAGTATGTTTTTCAAATTCCCAAACCAGTTCTTTAATTTATGCTCTAATCATAAATTGGTGACAGTAATTGTGTGTTCAATCTCTGGGCCAAGCAATGTGTACCTTGACTCAGTGGAAATGATGAGCCATAACTGAGCAGTACAAAAAAATGAAAACTAGAAGAGATATCCCTAGACAGGGACACTGTAGATTAAATAAAGGGTTCAGCTCAGAATTCCCTGTAGGTTACTTGGATCAATGAAGGCTAGAGAACACAATACCTAAAACACTGTGATAATAACAACAAAGGTGAGGACAATAGTCCAAATGTAAATTGTGAAAATATTCAAACTGCCATTATATTATTATTTTATGATTAGACAAAGTGCTGTCAGTTACAATTAATTTGTGGCAGACAGAATGAGCCAGAACCAAAATGGCAGAAATGTTGAACAGGACTTGCCTTATTCTTGACAAAAGAGAGTTTGTCTTTGTCTGGCATGTAGGACTTTGATTTGAGAGAAGGCAAGTATGTCATTCCATCAAAAGAGACCCCCCTTCTTTGTTGTCCAACAAGAAATTGCTTCATTAGCAACTATGTAAAATATTAGTGTGGTTGAACAGAATCAAGGAGGGACATCTGGGTGTGTTATTACTCCATTCTGAGTTGCCCATATGTCTAGTATGTCTATCATATCAGGTGAGTGATTGGTGATTCCCCATTATAAGTAGACCATCATTGAGGTGAGAGAGGTCTTCTGTCAGGGTACATCGTACTATACATACAGTTGTGATAGGAGAAACAAATGACAAAGTGGATATAAGTAAGAGAACAGCATTAAATACCATGAAACTGATGTAGAGGAAAGAAACGCCCGATCTGAAATTTGTCCCAAAACAGAGTTGCTAACTTCTTTTGACCACATAATTATTTATTTGTATTTCTTTCGTCTTAATAAAATATGTACACAGAGAAGTTTCTTGTATTGTTTGACAATATTTTTTATTCATATAGATTCTTTAGTGTTATTCTTCAAGCATTCATTTATTTTTCCTCTAACTTTACACCATACTTTACATTATATTTCATATAAACAGTGTTTTTCATTTAGAAAGAAGACTTTTAGATTTTATCACATGATTTCTTCAAGGAAGTTTCCAACATCTTGAAATTACAGGAACTTCTTACCAGACAAGGAGTGTTGCATAGACAACATCATTTAATTAAACTGATTCATTTGTTTTGACTGCATCTTCCTTCAAAATTTTCTCCACTTCAGTAGTTTTTAAGTTCTGATGTCTTCCAGTACATTTTTCTTTGTTCTTGATGGCTAAAATCTACTTTTGTAAACTTTGCAAACCATCCCCAAGAAATTCTTGCAATGACTACATCATTCTTATAAATATTGCTTAGGTTGGTGGATTTTATGATATATGAAACCTTGTTGGTTTATTTAATAATGAAAATGTTTTTTTTATTATGTTTCAATCTATAGGTAAAAATTGTTCAGGTTTATATTTGAGTAGATAGGTAAACATTGATTGGGTATCTACTTTAGTCCATAGATAAACATTAGTCATTTTTATGCTTGTGTATATAAGTATGGAGGCAAGGTAGAGTAATGGATAATAGCTTAGATAGAGGAATCAGAGAATTCCAATCAAATCCATTACATTCACTTATGTACTAATACCCTTGGGAAAGGTATGAATTCTCTTCTTCTCCCACCAGCTATGGGTAAATAGCAAGACAGACCCGGTTCTAATGCCTTGGATGGCAACTGGTCTACCACAGAAAGAAATGGCAACCTACTGCAAGAAAAAATCTGCCTTGTCAGTCATGTATCAAAAGATACATGATCACCTAAGCATGTATCATGCATGGCACATAATTGACTGACATAGGTAAATATAAGTCAGATTAATATGTAAACATTGGTCAGTTTTATAGTTGTGTCTTTAGGTAAACATTGGTCATATTTTCACTTGAGTCTCTTTGGGTCAGTTTTATACATGCGTCCATAGGTTTATCATACATATACACGAGTCTTTTGGGAACATTGATCATCCATACTTTTTGGAAATATCAGTCCTCCAAGACTGCAAGCATCCATATGGTAGATGGTTCCTTTTGGTCAGAGCTTACACCACTACAGAAGATGCTTTATCTAGCCCCCACTGACAGGGCAACCATTGCTTAACTTCCACTGAATTTTTCCCAATTAAAAAAAAAATGAACAAACATTATTATTTGGACACTTTGTATGTAGCCATGGTTTTCACAAAAATAAAGGATCACTTTTCTTCAAACAATTCTTACTGTTTGTGTGCAAACACAAATTATGTAATTTCCATACTTTTCATTGGAACTATTCACTAATTTGTTTTTAGATAAAGCATTGTCAGCCATTATTAATTTTTTACTAATATTTCTTTCATCTTAATTTCTGTTGCTTTTTATTACAACAATTCATACAGTTATTCTATTATAATTTTATTATTAGATGAAGCTTGTCAGTCATTATTAATTTTTGATTTGTCTTTCTTTAATGTTAATTTCCGTTGCTTTCATTACAACTATTTAGACAGCCATTATATTATTATTTTATTATCAGATGAAGTATTGTCAGTCATTATTCATTTTTGACTTATATTTCTTTTATCTTAATTTTTAGTTGCTTTTTATTGCAACTATTTAATATGTCATTCTATTATTATTTTATTATTTGCTGAAGCGTTATCAGTCATTAAGGTAACTTATTTAGATATGGTGTCACAAAAACTCTAAGTAGCTACAGCTATTACCCACAAGGCAGTTGAATACATACTATATCAGTAACATTACATTACGGTCATCATTAATATTAATCTATTTCATTTATCATAAAATGTACAGAAAAACTTCCAGTAACTTTTTGACAAAATCTTTTACTAACATTATTTTTCAGTCTTCAAACTATTTCCTCTTGGCTTGCTCTGACCTTATGTCATCTTTCAAGTATCATGTGTATTTCATCATAAAATAACAATTCCAGTTTTAGTTGGAAGTTTTTGATATCTTTATTTGCTGCAACCACTGACTAAGCAAGAAGTGTTGCATGGAGGCAAACAAGTGATATTCTGAAAGTGACTGGTCCAGTTCAATTTTCATTTAATGCAATGTAAAAAAAGACCTTATGATGCAGAAAAATCATTGGTCAATTTCTTTATTGTATAAAGGTCATTTCTTTTCAAATGCATCATTCAGACAAGCAAATGTAACATTTCACAGAAACAGTTTGTCCAAGTTCCAAAAATTTATACTAATAAATTCCCTTTTAATCACAACAGATAGAGAGTAGAACATTTTTTCATAGTAGATTCTCTTTAGGTTGAGATGTTCTAGATGTATATATAAGTTTTTATTTTTTCTAGATTCTCAGAATAAATTAATTTTTCATTTCCAATAATGATGTTGTCCAATTAATGTTTTATTTCTAGTGACCTTTTTGTATACAATCAGATTAATTTTTTTTTTTTGTTTTGCAATGACTATTTTGTCCAGTAAAATTCATTTTTCATTTCCAGTGACTCTCTTGTCAAAATAAATTTTCATTTACAGTGATTGTCTTGTCATATTAAATTTTCATTTCCAATGGCTATCTTTTCCAATTAAATCAATTTCTAAATCCCGCTAACTATCTTATCTAAAAGTGACCTTTTTCTGTGTTAAGTCCAAATGGCAAAACCAATGTTTAAATGGTAAATGATAAAAGTTTCTCTAAATTCATATGGAACCCATTTCCCAATCTTTTAAATTTTTCCATAAAGCTTATAAACTATAGACAAAAAATGACTGGCTACACAAAAAAATGCAGAACTGAATAAACCTCAATGATATTTCTGAATTTTCCTTAAAATGTTTCACATAGTTAATTATTTTCAGTGTGTTTCTTTAATAAATAAATGAAAAATATCCACAGCCAATTGTCAAACACGAACTTAACATTTCTTCAAATACATTTTTATATCAACTTTGCAATAAGAGGTAAGGAAATTAAATGGCAAATTGGCTGTACTAGTGTATATGTTTTGCAGAATACTGCAAGTTGCTATAAAACATTACCCTAAAAACTTCAGTCATGTTCTTAAATAGTCTTGTCAGATCAAGACTTTCATATGGATGATATGCTTGGTACCAATCTTGTTCAGAAATTTCTAAAGTGTCATCTCTATATAATCACTTTCTAAGATCAATAATTATAAATGCCTTCAAGCAAATGAAACCTACACATTTTAACAAGGACCATCCTTCTTCAAACCTTGTGGACTGTCACAACAGAATCACAAAGAACTGTACCAAATCATAGAAACTTCATCGCATGATGACTTTCACCAATGGCAACAAGTAAAATAGATAGCACATGTAACTTGAAGAGAAAATAATGACATAATCAAGTTGTTGATGTTCCACACTATTTCAAACAGAAGGTTAGGAAGGAAACCACCATCAGTGCTGGAAGGAGCAATAACAGTTACTGGACTTCAGGAACCTATTTTCCTGAAGAATTGTTTTTTTTTAATAGAAAGATTTTGTAAATTTCAACTAACAATAGCATTGGCTGCTCAGTCAATGGATGCTGAATGTTACCAAGATAAGGAAACAGCTATTACCATTACTATTGCTACATGAAGATCTCAACAAATAAGAAGGATGAATTGGCTGATTTTATGACATGTCAATTTATGTTGGGAGATTTACTATCAAAATCAGTACTTTTTAAAAAGCATATTTGAGTCTATAAGCATTTACTTAGTTTGAGGGATAGGTAAATATTGGTGGTTTGTATATACTTGATTTGGGAATAGCTAAATATTGGCCATTTATATTTGAGTACATAAGCATTTACTTGGTTTAAGATAGGCATATATTGGCCATATATATATATATATATATATATATATATATATATTATTTTAATTAATTCACCCAAAGTAAGGTGATAATGCCATATAATGCAGGGAGTTACAGGGAGTAAAAGAGAAATGAGAAGACTTTAGTGAAGAAAAGTGAGATAAAGAACAATAAAGGAAGAGAATTCAGGAAATCAGAAAATGGTGATTGACATTGAATTTAAATTTTTGAACATTGTAAGTGGCATGGAAGCAAGAAATCAGAAGGGAGTTTCACAGACATGAATTGCAAGAAAATAAACCATTAGAATGGAACTGACGGTTACATCGAGTTAGTTCAACAGTAAATTGGTGAGACCTAGTGGTTACTCTAATGGCACACTTAAATTCATGTAAAAATTTTAATTCATTTCCCAAGGAGGAAAGATCATCAGAACAAATTGCCATGAAAATAATTGTAGAAAAGACAAGGGGGAAGTCACATTATGACAGACGGTGACTGAAGTTGAGATGTCAGGTCAGGATTGATTATATTACAGACCATTCTTTGAATTTTGTCAAGGATCTTGAGACATATAGTAGAAGCATCAGACCACATATGAGACTGATATTTAATTGAATGGTAGGATCGATTACCTTCTTTGGAATTTTGTCAAGTTTAGACACTTTGCGCATTACTTGGTTTATGGTTAGGTAAATAGCGTTTAAAAATATAGCTTAAATTTGAGTTAGCATTTACTTGGTTTAATAATAGATAAATATTGATTGCTCATGTTTGAGTTTATAAACATTCACATCACCCAGAGAAGGGTAAATATTGGTTGTTTATATTTGAATCTATAAACAATTACTTGGCTTAGCAAAAGGTAAGTATTGGTCATTTCTATTTGTGTCTTTAAGCATTTTCTTGGTTTAGGGATACGTAAATATTGGTCACTTATATTTGAGTCTCTAAGAATATACATGGTTTGGGGATAAGTAAATATTGGTTATTTATATTTGAGTCTCTAAAAATATACATGGTTTAGGGATAAGTAAATATTGGTTATTTATATTTGAGCCCATAAGCAGTTACTTTGCTGGAGGCTCCTTTCAAGTAAGGTATTTAATTCAGTGTCAAGAATGCAGTCAGCATATT
Organism: Acanthosepion lycidas; assembly: GCA_963932145.1. Taxonomy (NCBI): domain Eukaryota; kingdom Metazoa; phylum Mollusca; class Cephalopoda; order Sepiida; family Sepiidae; genus Acanthosepion; species Acanthosepion lycidas. The sequence continues at coordinate 48,691,374 of OZ010575.1, forward strand.
CCATTGCCCTGCTGACATGGCAGAAGAGTAATGGAAAGATCTTAAAACTATTACATGTCATAACTGTATGTACTGAAAATGTAAGTTATTTCTATAGGTAGCAAAATTTAGAACTAAGAAAAGGAAACTTTGCTTTTCTAATTTTTTAAAAATTCATTTTCAAAGAAAAAAATTAGTCAAATGATTTTTCATTGATTTATCTTCGAAATGTGTCATTGTTCAAGGAACCTCAAGCACATATTCTAGAAATATCTTTATTGAGGAAAATACTCCAATCCTTTTGTAAATGCAATAACAGTTTTAAATTCTAAGGGGTTTAAAGGTAGTACATGCACAAGGAAAAGTTTAGGGCTATCAGGATCGTTACTTACCAAGCTTTCTTTTTCCCATATCTTTCAAATAATTTCTTTTTCTTTCTCATTATAGATTTTTGTTTCTCTTTTTCTTTATCTCTTTCAAAACACTTCCTTTTCTCAAACCAATTTTCTATTAAATTCTTTTTTCTATTCTCCACTCCAGGAATTTCTCACTGTTTCTATAAATTTCTATATTTCATTGTTCAAATAGTTGCTACCTTTCTATCTCTGTCAGCATGTTTGTCTTTTCTACCTATATTCATTTCCTCTCTTTCTCTTTCAGTTTATATCACTTCTTCTCCCTCACCTCCTCATTCTATTCATTTCTTCCTCCTTCTCTATTTATTTCTCTCTCACTATTTCTCTTAATACGCTTTTTCTTCCCCACACATTCTCTTCATGTCTCTTCCTCCCTTTCTATACATTTCTCTTTCTCTCTCCTTTTAGTTTCTATTGATTTCTCTTCTTTGACTCTTTCTGTTCATTCCTCTATCTATTCATTTCTCTTTCTGTCACCCTCCTCCTATTCTTTCTCCCAATTACTAAACTTTTCTTTCTCTTGTCCTCTCTTTCAATTAGTTTCTCTTTTTATTCTTCTCATCTTTCTATGCATTTCTCTTTCTCTCCCTCTCCTCCTCTTTCTATTAATTTATTTCTCTTCATTTCCTTCTCTTTTTATGCATTTCTCTTTTTCTTCCCCTCTGTCTATTCCTTTTTCTTCTCCTGTTCTTTCTATTCATTCTTCTTTCTTTTCCTCTCTTTCTATTCCCTTCTTTTTCTCTCTCACTCTTTTTCTATTTTTTCTTTTTCTCTCTCCCCCACTATTCATTTCTCATTTTCTCTCCCTTAAGTTTCTGTCTTCCTCACTTCCTAATCCTTTATCTTTCTTCCTCTTGCTATTCGTTTCTTTTTATCTCTTTTTATTCATTTCTGTTTTCCTCTGTTTCTATTTATCTCTCTTACTCTTTCTTTCTAATCCTTTATCTTTCATTCTATTTATTTCTCTTTATCCTTTCCTCTCTATTCCTTTCTTTCTATTCATTTCTCTTTTTCTTCCTCCCTCTCTATTTTTTACTCTTTCTCATCTTATATTTCTATTCATTTCTCTTTCTCTCCCTGCTGCTCCTACCTCTTTTTCCTTCTCTTTCTATTCACATTTTTCTCTCCTTCTCTTTATGTTCACTTGTCTTTCTGTCTCTTTTTTCCTCAATCTTTCTTTCCCACTCTTCTCTTATTCTTGTTTCCTTTCTCTCACTTTATCCCTTACATCAGTTTCCACAGAATTATGACCTTCAGGAATTTTGATAACTATACCAAAATCTGGTTAGATTAAACCATTGGCTTGGAGTCACATTGAAATTTTGCTGTCATCGCCACTGACACTCCCTGCTAACCTCCAGTTTCATAAACTCTGCTTGTCAAGAGAACCACATCCAAGTGAAAGATCCAAAATTTCAAGACAAATTTAATTAAAACCAATGTTTATTCAATTTAAGCCAACACAGGGAAAGAAACCAAAAATTAGAAAACAGTAAATCTGCCTAAAAAATACATTCCTCATGACAGTTGTGTATCTTTGAACAAAAACAAAAAAAATAATAAAACCCATTGGCCAGGCCTTAGAAAATAACATTGAATAAATCCCTGCAAATGCATTTACTACCTGCCTCTGAGGCAACAAACGTTTGATTCATTATGCATGTTAAAGTATCATCTGTGTTTACACACTTGAATAAATGCATAAAACGGATTAAATTTCTCAATAATGCTTACACAGATTTGATTGTTGTTTGCCAAAACATTTTTGTTTTGCCTTGACTTTTGTAATCAAGATAAACATTTGATATGTCTGCTTGCAGCTATATGACAATGTCAAATTGCTGGTATTTGCCATTTCACCAAAGGCAAAACTATCTAAAAAATGGTCACTTTTCAAGTCAGGAATTTAAGAACTCCTGCAAAATCAAGCCGTACATAACTGATAAGATTTCTGAACCATTACAGATTTCTTTGGAAACTAAAGACAAATGTCTGTTTGCAAAAGACAGGTACCTATTTCAAGACTGAAATATTTCTTTTTCACTGTATCAGGCAGAGACAGGATCTTTGTTGGGTGCCTACTGCAACACAATAACAAACAAGTTAATTTCACTTTGTTAGAGTAGGGAGTTCAGTCCATACTGAGGGCCTTTTTTTGAAATACTTCTTTTTGGCTCTTCAGAATTCCTTGTCTTTTATTGCTTTAAGTACTTTTTTTTTAATCTTTTCTTGATAGCAGACACAGAAAGGAAACTGCAAAAACTTCTCTTGTCTCTGAATGTTAAATTCTCTAGACCCTCTTTCCTCATTATATGTCCCAGAAATTAAAACTGTCTCTTTTTGATTTTCTTAGGAACTCTTCTGTGCTCATACATTCTGTCTATAGCATTTTTATCATTTGTTGATAGCTATGTTACTTCAAGTCTCTTCTTTGTCTATGAAGAGATTGTCCAACAGTCATTGTCATAGAAGAGAATATATATTACATAATATTTTAGCACTTTTTCTTGCATTTATATTTTCCTATGTCTAAGTACTTGGCTTAGTTTCTGGAAAACATCTTTTGTTATTCCTATGCACCTTCAGATCTTTGTGACATATTCCAGTATTTGTTACTACACTACCCAGATAGTTGGATTTTGGCACCATTTAAAAAAAAAAAATTAATCATTGCAACCCAGGTAAGGTGATAAAATTACTGTGATTCAAGGGTTTACTGAAAGTAAAAGAAACTGAAAAAAACATTATTAAGGAGAAAGATATGTTTGATATGTGAGGGAAGAAATAGCTAGATAGAACTTATGGTTCAACTACAAAATGATGAGACCAATCTGCCAATCTGTGTTTAAATTCATGAAGTTGAGGTACCAAACTAGAAAGCTTCTTATCAAGTCGCTATACTACACTCATCCAGTGTTACACACAGAGCCTTACCTGGGTTGTTATGGCTGTTTTATGGTTTCAAGGTTGTTAAGTGTGCAGGAATCTTCAAGACTGGGGCAAACTAGAAGATGCTCCATAGTTTGTAATTACCCACACTTGCAGTTGAGATCATCAACAGTGGCATATCCCCTATTTCTGAAGGTTGGCTGTTAAAGTCACCTACATCAAGTGGCTATTAGTTACATCAGGCTGAATGTCAAATATTGTCATTGTTGTTTTATAGACAGAGTTCACTGATATTATCATAGTGTCGATAGAGAGGACTTCTACGTAATTTGTGTCTGTTATGGATGACTTGTTAGCTGATAGACCATCATGGATGAAGATCATATTTCCATACTGCTCATGAGGTCTCTCATCTTGCAGTGTGTCTCTTGAAGGTATAGGATGTCACATCTGTGTTGGTTACACAGGTCCACCAAGAGATCTTGCTTGGTGCCAATGAGACCTTCAATCTTAGATGAGATAATGTTCAAGGCTGGTCCTGAAGACACATGTTTGCGACCTCAAACCTCATGTTAGTCTGGCAGATAAAGTCAGTAGCATAAGTATAGCATGTTGTGCAGTGGTGTGTGAGGGAATTGGCAAATGAGAGAACTCATCTGATGGAGACCGCAACATGAATACTCTTTCAGTGGATCCCAGTAGAAAGCTCATCAGAATCATTTTTCATATATCTTTAGTGATGGATCATCATTGTACAAGTTGCCCTTGAGGTCTAGGTTGAGTCCTAAAAGGTGGTCAAAACATAGGGTCTCACATACATTTTGTCTTGTAAAGCAGTATTCATGTGCAAATTTATGTGTGTCAGTGTATCAATACTCTAGTTTGTCTATCTGAGGTTTGAATGATAGTATATACTCGTTTGTGTGTGTCTAGTAGGCATTTTTTATTTATGCATGGTTGCTGTCTGCATGTTGATTTGGAGACTTTTTATGTAACACCGTTTGTTGTTGTTGTTGTGGTGGTGGTGGTAGTAGTAGTAGAAGATGTAATAGCAATAGGTAGACGTATTTTAGATTCTTTAAGTATTGATTTCATAAAAGTTGGTGATGTAATGTTATGTGTTTAAGATGTGTTTATAGATCATATAGATTTATTGGAATGCCCTCGAAGTATTTTCCTATGTAAAGAATTAATTAGGGTGGCATTTATAATCCATGTGCCAAAAAGGATATATCTGAACACACACCTTCATTCATCCCTTCTGCAGTCTTTCAATTTAGTTTGCTCAGGCAATAAAATATTCTTACTTGCATGTTTGAGAAAGCTCCAATGCATCCACTGAACTAACCTATCAATTAATATATCACAACTGCATCATGAGATGGTTGCAACCTGTACAGTTAGATAGCATCAAAACTTGAAAAGAACAAATTTACTGGAAAATTTTAACAGATACTTTTAATATTCCATCTAGTCTGATGGCAGTGGTGTCATGAGAAGGATGCAGACCTCCTCAGTATGACAACATTTTTTACATTCTACGTAGTCTGTATGCAGTGGCATCAATTGAAAAATAACTTCCATGTAATGCCCTTTATGTTCACCCATTGACTGCGATTACAGTTCTTTGATTCAACTGTGAATGACGCGCATTTCCGTCACTGCAGTTCTATGGATTAACTGATGGTAATTCCCACTTCATTTAAAATATTAAAGTAAACATAAATTTTATGCAGTACTTTGAATTCTGTTGATTTCATGGAATTTCCATGTTAAACAAAGGAAACTATTGTAATGACAAAAGTACACAGGTGTAGGCTTTAAGAAAGCTTTATTCAACTGAGAATACAAGCATTGCATATAGTGTCCTTTTATAGACCCAGTAAACAGAAATAGCTCTCTCAAAGAAGAGAGTAAAAAATAAGGGGAGACCACTCTTGATTATTCATAATGATGTAATGGAATAACCCCCATGAGTGACTACACTATAGGTAGTAATTATCTATAAGTATCTGTAGGTCAAAAGACTACAGAGTCTAGCTGGGATCTGTTGAGTACGACTCAGATTTACACGAGAACTACTGACCTTCCAATAGTAGCACTTACTACTATATTGACTTGTGACAACCTTGAAGCATAACTGTTACCTTTATTCTTATTGTACTGGTTTTTACAATAGACCTTTACTTATTTTATCCACCGTGTTTTTCAAGTATATATTCTTATAAGCACAGAATATAACGCATAACAACTATATAAATACAAATACATTTAGGCTGTAGGTGTGATATTGTGATTAAAAAGTGTAATTATAATTTTCCATGTAGCACAATGGTTATCAACACAAAAAGTGGAATTGAGGAACAGCATTCTAATTCCAGCCGAGTTTGTTTTATTCACTTTTGCATTATTGCTCTTGGAAATATCATGAATCCCTCTCCACTCCCACCAGACATGTTTTAAATGGCAGAACAGTGTAGGCATTCTAGCTTTGGTTGACAGCCAGTTTTGGCTGTTAATTTAAAACTCTGGATATTGCAACTGGAAACCATTCCACTATCTTTCCCAAAACGTCATGACAATTCACAGATATTAAAGAAAAGGAAGCTGTAGGAGCAATAATCCACTATGTCTTGAAAGAGAATGTCATTTTAAAAAAAAAATACTGTTGCAAACATTATGGGATTTTCGATTTATTACATTGGAAAGAAAGTCTTGTCACATTTTTTACATGATCACTTTGAGGGTACATTTTCAATACCTCTGGTAAAATAAACATTAATTTTTACATTATGATGTTATTTTCTTTCTTTGCACATTATTTAATAGTGAATAAATTTCATATGAACTTAATCTTTTAAAAACTATAGACATTTTCTGTTGTGTGAATATAAAAAGGAGCCTTCAGCAATGGAAGCAGCAAGAAATATTCTTTCTATTAATTTTTAAATATCTGAACATGCCAACAATGGTCTAGATACGGTTTATCAGGGAATATTTTTCTTGACCAATTCCGTCGATCTGTATGACAAAGTTGTTTTTTTTTAATCATTTCACACAAAGCAAGACAATAAAAGCCACTTAGATGAAAAGGACTATAGAGGATGAAAGAAACTGAAATGACAATAAAATAACAAGGTTCAAGGAGACAGAAAATGATAATTGATGTTGCATTTAAATTTTTGGAGTTCATAGATAACAGGCAAGCAGGAAGAGATTTCTACAAGCCAGAAGTCTGAGACAAGAAACTATGAATGTTAATTACTGAAAACTGTAGATGAGTAAAATCCTAAACAAATTGAAGGAGAAATAGCAAATCAGTTCAATAAATGTCATACTTTAGTCATAAAACACCTTTGTGAGCTCAGAACTCATCTAAATGCTTTTCAGCTTATCCAAAAAGTTGGCCGCGACTCATTATTGAAGAGTAAACTTACAAATGAACTTTTCCTTTATATGAAAGTGATTTCTCTATAATTATACCCAACAAAAGCAACAATGATTAGCATTCACTGAAAAAGAAAATCCATCCCCAAACCAGGGTTGCTGTCAAAAAACGGTATCTCCTGTGGTTGATGCGTAATAAAAAGTCCTGTTAATTGTTGCATTCCGTGTCATCACTGGCTTCAGTCCTTCAGACCAAACACCAATTCATATCAGTGAAAGACAATTTCTTTTTCTTATTTATTTTATTATACAGAGAGGGACAGATGAGGTAACATTGATTATAGTAGGCAGTGAGTGGAAGAACTTAGGGGAATTCATGTAAACTCATTGGTTTACCATCCCACCATGTGTGACCTTAGCCTGTCTATGGAATCTGTTTGTGACACTCTAACCCTGGGCTGGTTGCAGCACCATTTGTGATGATCTAACCCTTGGCTGGTTTGGGTGAAAATCTGGTTCACCATGGAACCATTTGTGACACTAACCCCTCTGGTTGTCTTGGTCGCAGTCAATGTCTGGTTAGATTCAATATCAGCTTTGTCGTTCTCAGCTTGCCTATAATGTCTGGTTACTGAAGTAACTGCTTGGATCTCTAGTCTAACCTACCCACGTTGTCATTTGATCTTAGGTGGATGAAATCAATCAGGTGTCAGGCCGTAGTGCAAGCTGAATCTGGAGTAAAGGTGATACCGCACAAGTGTATGTAAAAGAAAAATAATGAAACAAACCCAGGAGGTTCAAATGTGTTGAAAAATAACGCGTATCTTTATATCTGTCTGCTAAATACAGGAGTGCATCTTTCTCTCAGCCCATTTCTATGGATTCGTGACACTTTTGTGTTTCTTAAGTGAGTCTTGATATCTTAAGTTGTTTTTCAATAAACTGCTTTTTGGTATCTTCAGTCGATATTCATTAAAACTTGCTTTGCTGGTGTAAGTTTAAGTTGTTCTTCATTAAAAATTGCTTTTGGTTAGAAGTCTAAGTCAGAAGGCACGGAAATCTTTTGATCAGCTCCTGTGAGGCTGGTCTCCGAGCCCAACAGCTCTCTGTCGATCTGTCTCCGATCTCCAAACCAACTCTCCTCTGAACGCCCAGGGACGTTCATTTATTTTGGACATCAACCAAAACTGGGTTGGGGCCTGTCGTGGTTTGGATTCTTCGATTATTCCAAATCCCCAATAAGGATTCTCTTTGTCTTCGGACAGGAAAATTTATCACTTCCCATTTTTGGAAGTCAATTACTTTCTGTTTTAGAGGAGATCTCCCCCTTCTGTAAGGAGAGGTCGGAGGAGAATTATCCTCCTAAACTCTTCCTTTCTCATATTGGTATCTCATACCAATCCCTTCAATGGGCGTCAACAAGTTTCCCTTCTTTCTCATACATTCACCTCTGCCTATCACCCATGCTACTACTTTAACCAATGATCTCTTGGCAGTGTGAGTGTGGCTAGACTGGCATTATCGCTCAAAGAAAAAAAATTATCTTCCCTTTTCTTTCTTTTCTATCGGCCAGAATTCTTATGGACCACACATTGTGGTTATTAAATTATTATCTTATCCTGGGGGCACCTGGAATTCATTAGCAGAATTCTCCACCGACTCATTAATGATTGCAGTCAACTTTTAACTGGGTAGTCGTTTCCACCTAAGACCAAATCTCTTTGTCTTTCTCGTCTCAATATTATCACATTTCCAGATGCCTGTTTTCGGTGACAGAAAGTCTGTCATTAACAGTTTGAACAGGCAGCAACAATGACCATATCAAGGTCTGCATTCATACAGCTGGCTTTCTTCGTCAGAATCCAAGATAACCGAATTTTGATTATTTCGGCCTACATGAAGCTCACCAAATCAAAATTTTTATTATTGCTATGTGTGTGGTGAAACTGTTATTCTTTACCTGTATTCTGTCTCCCTTGGCGCATCACTCTCTTATCATGACATTAATTAATTCCAACAAAATCTGAAACCTGCTTCTCTTACAAATTTTCTGTCTTCTGCGGAAAAATATCTTTTTTCGTAAATGAAAATAAAATCTTTACCCATTTTTCTTTTGTTAAAAAAAAAATAATGTCACTCGGTATGTCTTTCGTTATAGCTCTTTCTCGCCTTAAGTATTTCTCGTTTTTAATTTCCATGCTTAATTAGTTAGCCAAATAGTGTCACAGTGTAAACATGTTGACACTTCAAATCAGAGTGTGTAAACATGTTGACACTTTAAAATTCTTGCAGCTCTCTGCTGACTTAATGGAGTTTTGAACTTATATCCAAAACTTAGAAAAAAGCAGTTAATCACTGTCAGAATTCCATATCCACTTGGTATTCTGGCCAATCACGGACAATCCTGGCCTAGCCTCTGCATTGTCTAACACTATCATAAAGTGCTAAACTAAAATGAAACAGCTAATGCAGAGAAGTATTGTCATTAGTTAGAAGCAATGCAAAAACATTTGGAGAAAAAGTGTCTATCATTGGTTAATTGTAATGCTATTACATGGCAATGTAATTACATACTGCGTGTAACAGCAAAATTGTTCAAATTGTGTAACAGCATGGGATAATTTTCTACCCCACAGAATGTTTAATATCTAAAAAAACACTAAACTAATTGTTTTCCAGGTTTTCAAATAAGACATTTAACCATCTTGACACCATTTTTCATAAGAATCACTGAAAAACCCTTTGAGTTCTTCAGCTAAAAAAATAAAATGGTTAGAATTATTTTGTGTCAGCATCACTATATCTTCCCAACTGAGCGATGGTAAAATGAAAAAGATCATTCAAGCCTTCAGTCATGATACCAACATTCATACTCTGGCTTCCAACTTCAAAGTCTATTAAAGAACTATCAAAAGAAGAATGAATAAGTTTAAAAAAGAGGGAACAGCAGAGAGGAAAACTGGACAAGGAGGTCACAACAGCAAGAAGGATCATCATTTCAACTTAGAGCTAAATACATTTTTATTGTTCAACGTAGAATCCGATAGTGTTATAAAAATCTCGGAGAATTCCAGTAAGATATATTTAATCATTTCTGAGATACAACGGTTCAAAACTTAATCTAACAATTGAACAATTTTGCTGTTTCACGATTTGGACAATTTTGCCATTACACCCGGTATTGCCCAAGTCACTCAGAAAAAAATTATGGCACTAAATATAGAAGTTTTGCCTCATCATCCTTACCCTCCTGACCTTGCACCATTTGATTCATCTTTTCAGATCATTGCAACATATTTTGATGGAAAGTTTATTAATTTTGAAGAGGTTATTGAGTGTTTCTTTGCATTAAAAACCTAAAGAATTCCACACCAAAGGAATCAATAATTTGCATTAAAGATAGCATTATTTTATTGATAAAGAGGAAAGATATTATCTTAAGTTTATCAGTTAAAACCAAAGTGTCTGTTCCTTTTTCTATCTTCATTTGTGACAAGGACTTCTTTTCCAACATAAACAAATAATATTATTTTATATAAAACATTACTAAGGATTCTATATGTTCCTCTACAATTGGTGTTCTATTGGGGTAAAACGTTTATTAAACTGGGTAATATCAATCTTCTTGATGTCACCTTCAATAAATCTTAACTTTAAAAACCAACGTGGAAAAAGAAACACTTACCTGATATATAATGTCACTATCTGGTGGAAGTGAGGCAGCTTTGTTGTCTGTACAGTTATCTATACTGCTAAATTCGGTACCCAAGTTTGGTCCCTTTTTCGGCCGCGGTGGAAGACTGTTGGAAGACATGGCTCCATCAGACGTTTGGACCATTGGTACACCCGGCCAGGAAGGAGAGACGTGAAATGGGCATTTTATATTTCGCTGCTCACAAGCGCAAATACTCGAGTGGTTATCGTTGGACACGTTTCTACGATTATTGCATCGGATTATGCAAATGGATATAGCTGCCGTCACCGGCACAGAAACTGTTATTGCAATCACAACGATGACCACAACCAAATAGAGCTGAATTTTGTTCTCTGACTGCACATGCATCGGGCTGACCACTTCCGAAGTTTTGTTGCTCACGGTTAGTCTCAAGGATATATTGGTCATAGCCGATTGGACAGGTATCCCACTGTCCTTAACTGCGAGCTGAAGATCATACGATCCTGCATCCTGGGGAGTAACAACACGAGTAAAGGATAATAAACCCGTATAAGGGTTGACAATGAAAAGTTGTTTATCATTACCGCGGAGTATCTCATATTTTAGAAAAGCGTTCTCTCGGCTATCGCTGTCTGATGCGCGGAGGTAGGTGATATTGTTCGTGCGGTAGGGATGGTAGTGCACATTCAGAGTGAAGGGGTTAACATTAGGAAATGTGAAGAACGGGGCGTTGTCATTCTTGTCTTTGACTTTAACAATGACATTGACTGTATTGTTTAAAGATGGCATTCCGCTGTCTTTGACCAAAACCTGAAAATGGTAGATGTCCTGAAATTCGTGATCCAATGACATAACGGTCAGAATTAGCCCATTGTCTTTGATGTAAAATGGTAAAAAGCTTTTGTTGCTGGTTAGAAGTATGTAAGTAAGCTTCCCGCCTGGTCCCAAGTCTGGGTCAGTGGCGTTTATGTATCCGACTGTGATTTTTGATTTTTCGTTCTCGTAAGTTGTAAATTTGTAGGTTTCTTTGGAGAATCTTGGTTTCTCGTCATTAACATCCATTACTTTGATTGAGAATTTGCTCATGCTGTTTAAAGGTGGGGAGCCTCTGTCTTGGCAACGGATCGTAATATCGTGGTGATCTTGCGTTTCTCTGTCCACCGGGTTCTTTACGATTACTTTATACTTTTTTGTGCTCAGTGTCTGTAGCTGAAATTTGTCGTGGTGAAGATCACAGGTAACCTCACCATTCAACCCAGCATCATGATCAGTTACTTTCACGTAGGCAATGAAACTTCCAACCTCGATATTCTCAAATATGGTGTGACCTGTTGACACTGAGACGAAATTCACGTCAATCCTCGGGGCGTTGTTCTGTTGGTTAATCACGGTGACTAGAACCATGGCTATGGAACTCAGTGAAGGGGTACCTTCGTCAGTTGCTTTTACGTACAGCTCATGGATTAATTTCTGTCCGGATGAAAACTTCTTTTGAAGAAAAATCTCACCAGTTATCTCATTAAGTTTAAAATGCGATTTCGCAGTGTCTGACGTCTGGGGACTAAATCGATATACAACTCTTCCATTTTTGTCCGAATCCAAATCACTGGCCGACAAAATAACAAACGGAGACACTCCATGATGTTCATTTGTTACGGACACATTGTAGATGCTCTGGAAAAAAACAGGCGGATTGTCGTTCACATCCGTCACGGAAATATAAACATCCAAAACATTCTGCTCGGACGGGGATCCTCCATCTTTGGCAATTACTTGTATCTTGTACGAGGCTTTCATCTCTCTATCCAGCGTCTCTTGTAGAATGATACTCAACTCTGAGGTACCGTCAACACTCCGGGAGACGTTCAGAGCAAAAGGTTCATCAAGGTTCTTTTTCAAGTGGTACGTAATCTGAGAGTTTGGAATGCCGAAGTCGTCATCCCGTGCACTGGGAATTATCTTACGAATCCCCTTTTTGTCATCCTCGGAAAACTCGATGCTGAATTGTTTGAGAGGAAACTCCGGCTGGTGGTCATTCAAATCTTTGATAATTATTTTCACTTCTAGAATCTTGATGAAAGACGTCGCTTTTCGGACGGCCACATCAACCATTTTAAAGCACTCGACATTGCGTGTGCACAACGTCTCAGCATCGATCGTTTGAGCTGAATAGAGTTTTCCGGTGTTTTTTGAAATGTGAAACAGGAGGGGTCTGTCAGTGTCACCCTGGCTTAACAAGCTGAATCGAATCAAATTTCGATCTTGTAGCGGGACGCTGTCCATCAGATGAGAGTCAGAGGCAACATCACCCAGATAGGTATTCGGATTGTTACCTTCTTCCATGTAGTAGGTGAGGTCGACGCCAATGCAGGCATTAAAGAAGTATGGTAATACATACAAAAAGAAGAATATGTGGTTTAGAGTGAGTCCATTGTTGCATAAGACGTTAGGGAGATCCATTTTAAGAAAAACCGGGGTAATAGTGGACTTGTTCCCTTGCGTTCAAAATTCTGCGGTGTGAAAAGGAAAAAAAGATATATTAATTGACACAAGAGTTTAAAGTCTTACAAAAAGAAAAATAAGAAAATATATTGAACTTTGACAAGAAAGAACAGAGAAATTTATGGGGGTTGCAATTTGTCGATACAAAGACATGCAAGTTTATTAGGCAAATTCACTTTGGAAATAATCGTAAAAAAATTACTGAAATTAATATTTGTAAAATTATATATATATATATATATTATAATAATATTTTTTGTTTAAAAATATGATTCCTTCGCTACATAAGAGTTCTCATGTTTCAAAAACGGGAGTCGAAATCATCCAAATAATTAATAAAATTAAGTTGGATTGAGGTGTTTAGTCACGTTTCATCTTCAAGCGAAATTTTAGGAATCCTATTTTTAAACAAAAAATATTAATATAATATAAGCTCTACTTCTGTATGGAGCACTGTTTTTTAAAAATAAAAACAAAAATACTGAGGAACCCCGGATTATGCACCCAACGTGTTCTTTTCTATTTTCTGCATACCTGCACAAGGATACATATATATATATATATATATATATATATATATATATATTCTTTAATTTTGACTTAAAAAATTCGAAAGATTGGATCATATTCCTTGTACTAAAATTCCGAAATGAACTTCAGACAATTTCTGACAAAATTCCCTCCTTGTCTGAGAAGGATTCAATAAAATCGGCATTAACTTCAACCATGATCTCCAGACAACTTCAAGATCACAACTCTTCTGGACGGTCTCCTTGTTTAAACTGGTGAATTCTGTCATAATACTTGCCTTCAGTTAATCTTTGGTGTTACAAGGAGTTTTGTTGGTATCTCACTCAACTGTGCCCCACACATCAAGGAAGTTGCAGTCTTAGGTGGCCAGATGTAAGGGGTGATGTGGTCACAGAAATTGTCTCGCTACCATTACTGGGTTCTCTTGCTCATGTGACATGGTGCAGAGTCCTGTTGCCAGACATAGGGTATTACAGCAGCGACCCTCTTGACCCAGAGAAGCACTACCACATCAAAGCACTTGATGTCGGCCTCTATGGTGAGTCTGGGGCCCTCAGCAACAAGTTTGGGAGCTCATTTTTTATTAGAATGATCAGAGTGAGTTTTCTGAGCTGCCATACCTTCGTAATTATCATTAGACTCATCTAACTCTTTCTGAATTTTTATGACTAAGATTTTCCTGTAGACTTCCAGTTTCTTATTTAGCTGCCTCACATTAAACATAGAATTGAGTATCTTGTCCCAAGAACAAACTGGATATCTACAAGAAACTTTAAATCATAGAATGGTATTAATATTTGAATATCATATATATATATATATATATATATATATATATATATATATATATATATATATATATATAGGCAGCAATCTTTCTTTTATACATGTTTCATTGACTGTGGAAGACAAGGGATATTTTATGTTTTTTATTGTTTTTCTAAGGTTCTTACAATTCTTTCTCATGGATAGTGAGTGTAGAAACTGTTCATGGAGATCATTGTGTCAAATGCTTTCCTGTTTTACCATTTTCAAAGAAACAGTGTTTTGAAGGTAACTCCAGTATGGAATATTCCCATCTAATACTGCTTAAACAAAATACAACTTTGCTTTTTTGCATTTATTCACAAGAAAGCATGTTTACAATGAATGAAAACCCTTTGAAAACCCAAAACCCTTATATATATATATATATATATATATATATATATATATATATATATATATATATATATATATATGTACAGTGCTGGGACCAAGGTTATCTACACACCCCAATCTATGATATGGCCTCCCCATTCTACCACATCTAAATTTTCATAAGGTATTATTCATAGAAAATACAAATTTTTTGTAACCTAATTATGTACAATAATGAATATGAAATATATAGATGAACAATTCAACTAGAAAATATATATATATATAAAGAAATATAGTCTTAAGATGTGCTATATTTATGGGATAAAGTGCTCAATATTAGAGATAGAACATGTGTAAATATAAAAGTGAACATTGAAGTAAACATTTAGAGGCGACAATCTGTTTAATGCTGGATGCAATTGTCTATGTTCGTAATTGAGGAGTCCTACTGTATATATATATATATATATATATATATATATATATATATATATATATATAAGTTACTTTTTTCCTAATTCTTATTTTAGTCTATACAATAAGGTTTTGTACAGAATCTTTTAAAAAATTTTATTTTTTTACCTATATATATATATATATATATATATATATATATATATATATATATATATTTCTCTCTCTCTCTCTCTCTCTCTCTATATATATATATATATATATATATATATATATATGTGTGTGTGTATATATATATATATTTTTATATATGTGTGTGTGTGTATATATACATATATATACATATATATTGTTTGTTTTATATATATATATATATATATATAAAACAAACACTATGTATCACTAAGGCTCAGCTAGTGTATTTCTGGAAGGTAGATTTTTTTTATTTTAAGCCAGCAGTTTTTGTAATTACAATAGTTAATATTAAGGGAGAGATACTACTAATAAAAGATCAGCCAACATTTTATGATATATATATATATATATATATATATATATATATATACAGAAATACAGTGAGTCACCCGGTTAGGGAACAGAACCAGCCACGAATAGTTAAAATACTTGTAACCCTCCCACCCTAAAAGTGCTTATAAATACCTATTTTGATTGTTAAAACCCCATATGCTTAAAAATTCATCCTAAACACTTTAGAAACATTTTAGACTCTTTTAAAAACAATTTTCAAAAATAGTATTGGTGACCATACATTTAGCGTAAATTTTCTTTCATGCGTACAATAACCATCTTTAATTACGCATATATCAATACAACCATTGAAAATACTGTGTAAAATATGATGCCCCCAGACTTAGCATAAACCACTTTTAAAACTCCAGCCACAGCCCCTAACAAAGAACAATGCCCAAGCACTACGCATCTTTTTTTTTTTTGTGTTTGTTTGTGCTAATTTTTAACCATAAAATTTTACTGTTATATGTTTTAAATCACTTAAATAAAAGGAAAATAATGCAAGAATATTTTAAATATGTTCTATCGAAAAAATACGCGAATTGAGGGAGTTTTCAGTGAATAATTTGTACATATGTTCTTCAGAAAAACACACGAATATTTAGGGTTTCCGTGAATAATAAGTACATATGTGCTAAAGAAGAAGCCATGCATAGGCGGGGGCTTACTATAGATATTTACTCTGCACACATATAGGTAAATAAACAAGCAAACATCCACACATAGACACATACATTTATGTGTGCATAAATGAATGTATGCAAGGCAAAACACACTTAACAAGAATGAAGATAACAGCTCACAACTGCCAGTCTTAGGGGAGGGAAATGATAACAATAATGAAGAAGATAACAGGTAGTAAAATGATAAGAGAATTGAGAGAAAAATGCAGGGAAATTGTTTGAAAGAAAACTGGAAAAATAATGAATAGATAAGAGAAAAGGGAAAGAAAAAACATCCCTGAAAAATAGGATGAAAACTAAAAGGTTGATCTGACAGCAACTCTCATTGGGTAAATTTGATGAATTTTGTATGCTGCACCTAGTGAGGATTGAACTCACTACTTATTAGTAATTATCAACCAGATCAGCTTTGGAAACCATAAAATCTTGCTGAGATGCTGATCGATATATGTATGTATCTATGTATTGTTTATATATGCATAGTGTGTGTGTTTGTATGTATATATATATATATATATATATATATATATATATATATATATAGTTAGGTAATGAAAAGTTTCGTAATCCATATGGATAATCCCAAGGAGGATGTAATCCAGAGAACTCAATGTCAAACCAGAGCAAATATTAATTAAATATTGAAAGTCCACATTGAATGAAATGCGTCAGCAACTATTACAGTTTTCCTATTGTCATTTATATTTATAAATATTGTCTTTTCTACAGGTTAACTCTGAGAAATTTTCATATACCAATATATATATATATATATATATATATATATATATATATATATATATGTGTGTGTGTGTATATATATATTGGTATGTAACTGATATATTGACTGACAGACAAGGACAATGTATCTGTTCATATCTATCTGTTCAGATCTATCGATTTGATCATATCTATCTCTTCATATCTATTTATCTATCTGTTCATATCTAGCTATCTGTTCCAATCTATCTATCTCAGACTGTTAATATCTGTGTCAGTTTATTATTTAAATGCATTCCCTCTTTGTTTTGTTCATCTCGTTATGCAACGTCTTCTTCAGATGTGTAATTCATAAGAAAATGGAATGGTCACTTGTTTTTAGTGCAACATGTATGGCGTCAGAAATAATCAAAAATATACCAACCAGATTTCAGTACCGTCCACTTCCCAAACATTACCCATGTAATTTGGAGCAGTCTAACATATACGCAGGGACAATCAAAAAGTTTAGTTGTTCAAACAGAACTTCTCAAAGTTATTAAACTTCCATTAAAATCTCTTCATGTCTTTCTGGCAAACAAAACGGGTACACACACACATATAATTTCGTTTATATATATAAGTTTTGTTAAATCTTACCCTCTTCAAGTCTTGAGTCAATTGTTATCTGTCCTATATATCTCCATAAATTGTATCCCTTATCTTCTCCCTGTACAAACTTACAATACCATGATTTAATAACCATCTATCTTGAGTGGCTCTTGTGCCTTGTGTTGGGTGAACAACAGTAAAAAAGAATGCCATGGTCTGTGTTCTTGAGTTTTATTTTCAAATATGTTTTACATCCAAATCAAAATTATAGATAAACTGTTCAAAGTTCATGTTTTTTTTTTTTTTTGTTTTTTCTACAATTTTTGACTGCCTTAGTCATTATCATTTATGCTTAAAGTGTATATTAAATAATAATATCTATGGAATATTTGATACATTCATTCTCCAGTACTGCCAAGCTCTGTGAAATCATTCTACACATGACATCACATATACAATACATATATATTTGAACTTGAAGTGTAGTGTTCCCAAAAATGCCAAGATTCAGGGAACAAAAACTTATCTACAATATTGACAACATTTAGTTTTTATTAATAAATGAGTCAGTTGAAAATCAGTGAAAAAAAAAAAATGAACTTTACATATTTTATCCACAATTATGATTTAGATGTACAACAGTTTATTCAAAAATAAGAAAAATACAAAAAAATTAGACATACAGACCTTGACTGATTAATTTAATTTGTTTAAATATATATATATATATGAAATATGCAGAAAAATGTCAACATCCCAAAATAAAAGAGCTCAATCTAAAATGTAAAATAAAATACAGTCTAAAATATAATAATAAAATATATATATATATATATATATATATATATATATATATACACACACACATACATGTATAGACATATGTATGTATGTATGTATGTATGTTTGTTTGCACAAATATTCATGCATATACTTATCTACATTAATGCACAGAAAATATGCAGATAGGTATACATCTTATCAAAATGTCTAATATTCCAATCACAAGCCAAAGGAGTGCACTGAATTAGTTGGGGAGGGTAGAAAAATCATAGAGGAGGTGGTTTGTATAGATTGCTAGAAGCATGCCACCATTTTACACATTGGTCTTCCTCACCAGAGCCAAAGATAACAATGGAGAAAGATAAGAAGAGAAGATGAAGATGGAACAGAAGGAAAATAAAAGATGGAAAAGATTGCACAAACATGAGAAGAAACAAGAAAAATAAATAAATTTAATCATGCCTTGAAAACACTGGAGAAAACAAAAGTAACTTTATTAAATGATGGAGAATATTGAAAGTCATTAAGCAGACGATAAGGGGAGATAATAAATACAAGCAGCTGATAGACGTTCATCATAAATAAAGAAAAATGACAAAAGAGGACAAAAATTTTCACAGTGGGGAATAAAAGCAGGAAAAGGAATGACAAAGTGATTCTTCTGACGATAATAACCACCCGCCCCTCAAAAAAAAAAAAAAAAAAAAAAAAAGAAAAGTGAATTTTAATAATGAAAAGCAATAAAAGAAATATTTTGTAGATGATAGTAAAGATAAACTCATGAGAAAAAGTGACCAACAAAATGAGAGATGACAATGGAAAAAAGGAAATGAGAGAAAACAATACAGATAAAACCACAATTAGAAGTAACTGTTTGGTTGATTTTAGGACATCTTAACCCATGTTTCGGTTATCTAATGCTGAATTTTGTATGGGTCAGCTAGTGTGGATAAAACTCACTAACTAGTTGTAATGTTTCACTAGTCTCAACTTCAACCATTTCCCTATTGTACCTGGATGTAACAAAGGGTCTGTTTAACATAGGTGACCATATAAACAGGCCAAAGATAAAAAGTGCACTGTCTCCTCAACCACTGTCACAGTAGTATCCATATCTCTTTTAGTGCAATGAGGAAGGTGATCCCACAGAATTTGAATCCCCAGCACCAGGCTTCTCTCATAGATTTGCCAGAACTTTGATCCCAGCCAAAGATCAGGGAAAGTAGTGCCAATTTTAAACAGAAGTGCCACAGAGAGGTACTTTGATCCTAAGTAGAGAGCTCAGAGACTCTGATCTTTGGCCACTCCATCTGTAAATTATTGCCTCAATTTTGACAGGTACTATGCTAGCTGTAATAGTCACTGTAATTAAGAGCAATGGAAACAAAATTTTAATCCTGATGAAATATAATATGGCAAGTGTTTCTTTTAGTCTGTAAAGAAGAAACATACATAGAAAATACTTTAAAAAATCTCCAATATCCTCATTATTTCATCTGCAATGCTAAGAGAAACATAAAAAGATACAACCGCAAAAAGATAATAACATTATTAACAACAATAACAATAAACTAGATAAAAATAGACATATAATACTCCCTAAGATCTACTATCCAAAACAATTTATCCAATCTTCACAATATCAAAATAATTACAACCACATTGAAAACTATCATGGATATGATCAGAACCAAAAATATCCATAACAACAAAAATTTGGAAATAGGTAAATATAGAATAAACTTTCACAATTGCATTTCACAGTACATTGGGGGAAACTTGCAGAAATTTAAAAAAGCCTATTTATGAACACAAAAAGAAACCTATACATAACAAATGCATTTGTTATACAGAGAAATAAATTCAACAACTTTGATCTAAAGAATGGCACACTTATTAAACAAGAAAGTAACTTGTTTAGACAGAAAATTCTTGAAAGTTCTGCTATTGAATTTTATCAAAATGTAAATTTGTGATCTTGTTTTTTTTCAAATATCACCATTCCTGAAAGATTTAATTATATCTAAAGCCAACATGCATAACTATAAAAATGTTAAAAAATTAAAAGAAAATGGTTAAATTCATAACCTATTATTAAAAAAAACACACACATATATGTATAAATAATACATAAATTTATCCCATACTAAAATAATTTAAATATTAATAGCATAAAAATTCAACATCATTTACTCACTTTCATCAAATTATGTCACTTAGCATCTTCCATAATTTATCCAAACTTTTCAGTTAACCTGATGAATATTTATGAGCATCTCTTAAATTTAAACATTTTGAAAAACTAATAATATTTTTAATTTTGTTTATAGATACTTGTTGTAAAATCAAATCCTCACATTTGCCTTGATAAAGTCTGTCAGAGGACAAAACACGTTGACTAAGTTTTCCTTTTATTTATATATATATGTGGTATGGTGGAGTAGAAGACAGCAGCTCTGACTGAGGGCTTGGAGAGCCGAGTTCAAATTCCACTCAAATCAATTATATTCACTTGTGTGCTAATACCCTTGGGAAAGGTATGAATCCTTTTCTTCTCCCCGTGTTATGGGTAAATAGCAATACAGACAGGGTTCTATAGCCTTGAATGGCAACTGGTCTAGGAGAAGGAAAACTCTGAATTCAGAACCTGTGGAAGTTTGTTTGGAGACCTTGTGGCACATATTCTCTGTATTCGACACTTCAAAAAGTGTGGTTGGTTCTGCACAAAGCCTTCACCACTATAATCAAATCATGTGCTGGTGTCTGACTGACCTCATATGTTGAATACAATGGTAGAGTCCACCATATATATATATATATATATATATATATATATATATATATATTAATGATAACGTTCAAGTAACAAACATCTTGTCAGATCTTCACACTGTGGAATATAGACTATTTCTTTTATGATAGATAGTAGGTCATCCACATTGATGCTTTTGAATAAGTCTCTCATGCTAAAGAGACCAGTCAACTTGTTTTACCCATAGAACTTGATGAAGAAAAGACAGATTCATGCTTTTCATCAGGGCCTTAGTGTAAAGTGAATGCAACAAAATAAACATGAATTTGAACATGTTTTTGCCGATAACTATTGTGATACTTGCACATCTTTAGAGCTTTATAGTTTGTTGTAATACAATTGTTTGAGGCTGTTATTGCTGGAGACTCTGTTGCCAAATGATTTTTAAGTGTCTTTTGCATAACTATACCTGTATTATTTTATTTGCAATTCCTTTTGTTTGTTTCTTGATTTCTATACTTCATTTTAATTTTGTTTTTATTTTTTTTCCTTACCAGGAGAGGGGGAGGCACCAACAGGTCTACTTGTTCAATACACGGTATATATAAATGAATACCTCTCTAATTTTCAACCCAGATACTGACAAACAACATGGAGATGGAACTGGTTAGGTGCTCACTAGTGAAGTAACCCTATGACTATACCCAGTCATAATGATGCTAATGATGATGATGATAACATTTTTCTTTGTATTTTGGGGATTCTTTTATTGGTTTCCTAATCTGATATTTGTCTTTTGGCTTAGTTTTTTTTTTTTTTTTATAATTATTCTCTATTTATTGCAGTTGTCATTAATAATAATCTTGTTATTGATGAGGAGATAATCTCTATCTATAAAAGGCAGGATGTGTGTAATGAATGCATGGCCGCAATTTCCAATGGATTTGCACCAAAATTTACATGCACATGCTCCAAGTTAGCGGAAAGGTCAAGACTGACTTTGCATTTCCCAACTCCTATCGATAGTGGAAATAATCGATTTTTTCGTGCTTCTATGGCAGTTTTTCATGTAGTTTGCGGCCATTTTGTACTGGCCAGAGTGAGAGCCTATAGCTGGCTGCCACGAATAGGTAGGAAGATTCTTTTGGCCAGCATGAGAGCCAGCAGCTGACTGACATGAATGTTAACTAGCATGCTAGCATGCAAAAAAAAAAAAATCGATAGCTGCATTCATCACAAGTGGGAAAAATTTAAATCTGCATGGGACTTTACTCCAATTGGCTCATTTGCTTGCTTAAACTCAACGTTGATTCTGATTCTGCAGAACAGGGTTGGGTGTGAAAAAGTATTTGTTGTTAACATTCTTTTTTCATCTGGTTTTTCCAGTTACGAGTCCTTTTTTAAAGCTGATCGTTTTGTGTTCATTTTGTTTAGTTCTTTTTTCGTAACAGATTTAATGTTTAGTATAGAGCTTAGAAAAAATTCTCAGTGTGAGGTAGGCAAGAAGTAAGGCATGTAGCAACATCAGCACAGCAAAGGGCACTCCTTTAAAGGCAAGGAAGGGCAAAAATATTTTAACTCAAGTGATAGTGATTGCTGTACGAGTCATATGATTTTTTAATCAAGCACGGGCAATGCCGGGCGATGCTGCTAGTAAACTTGATATAATAGAGCTAATAGTCTTGTCCCCTTATTATTATTCTTTATACAGTTGTATCAGTATCTGTCTATATTTCTGAGATGAGGTATTATGTACACTATTTACATTATTCAGATTATTGTCCTCCATCTTTGTCGCCATATTTATTACGACATTTTGACCGTTGTACGCTCTGATACTGAAGACAGATACTGAAGAAGGCCGGAGCATACAATGGCCGAAACGTTGTAATAAATATGGTGACAAAGACGAGGACAATAGTCTGAATAATGTAAATAGTGTACATAATACCTCATCCCAGAAATATAGACAGATATTGAAGAAGGCCGGAGCATACAATGGCCGAAACGTTGTAATAAATATGGTGACAAAGATGAGGACAATAGTCTGAATAATGTAAATAGTGTACAGTTGCATCATTTTTGCATTATGTATGATAATATTCATTGTTCCCATCATTATTATTATGATGATGATGTATTGCTGTTAATTTTGTAGTTTTTTTCTAATTTTTTATTAATATTGTCTGAAATATTTTATTTTCTTCTCTTTTTTGATTTACATTTTTAACTGATCTTGTCTTATTATGGGTGTTTTCCCTCAAACCATACAACCTCAGACAGAGAGCACCTTTCACAGCAATCATACTTCTCAGGCAATGGAATATTTGGCTTTATTGTCATTTTCTTAATGCAGGAGTTCATTGGTATAGACCCAAACCCGTCAATGATAACTGGCACATTTTGGCAACTTCAGTCTGAAGGTTGGTGCATTTCTTAAGCTTGCCAATTTCTTTAATATTTTGGTCGTTGATGAGGAAGTATTTTCTTATTTCTTTGTAAATGATGGTGATGTCTGGTTGGTTGGTTAGCCTTAAGAATGCAGTCTGTTTGGATGTTGAAATCCCAAAAGATCTTGATTTGGTCATTTTCAATTACCTTCTCCGATTTGTGCAGGTACTATTTCTCATCCTTCATGTTCATACTTCTTACATAAATACCAATGCAGATGAGATCATTCTTTATCATGACAGTACTGCTATATTATTATTATTATTATGATTATTATTATTATTATTATTATTATTTGTGCTGTTCTTGTAGCTGTTATCACAATTTCTCTAAACCTTGACATGGAGGGATTGCATTATTAGAAAATATGTACTTACACATTGTTTTTTGTTTTGTTTTGTTTTTTTTTGAATTCTTTACAGATTTCTGTCGTTCTTTCTTTTAACATTATTTTTTTAATCTTTTTTCAATTTCATTCTGATATCAAATCAAATCAAAAATGAAATTCCACTTCAGAGGATCCCATTTTACTTCTCCTCAGAGCCTCAGTATAGGATGTGAAAAAAAAAATAAAACAAATAAAAAACAGGAAGATGAAGAGAACAGTGAGATGAAAAGGCCGTGAAGAGAGAAAGAAAAAGAAAAGAAAAAGAGAAAAGAAAGAAAAAGGGAAATGAGAATGAGAGAGAAGGTGATAAGAAAATGAAATAGAAATTGAACAGGAATGAAAAAGGGAAAATAATATAAATAAATAGATAAGGAATAAAAACAAGACTAGAGAGTGAAAAAAAGGAAATGAATGTGAATGAGGTAAAAAAATTAGAGAAGAAAGAGATGAGCAAAGGAAAAATGGGAAATGAAAGAAAGAAGGATATGGTGAAAGTGAAGTAAAAAATAAAAGAGAGAGAGAGAGAAAGAGAGAGAAAAGAAATAATCAGCAGCTGAATGTATGTAAAGAAAACAAAGAAGGGAGATTGAATGTAAGAAAATGGCAGTTGGTGGGAAGAGATAAATAAAAAAATGTGTGAAAAATAAAGAGAAATTAATCAAAAATTCACTTGAAGAAAGAAGCAAATTAAAGTGATAAACAAGATGAACAGAGAAAAAAGAAGAGAAAAATAAGAAAAGACAGGGGGAAAAAAAAAAAAAACTCAGTGAGAAATTTAAGATGGAAACCAAAATTGAAGGAGGTAAAGTAATTCTTAACCACCACTCCCAACCCCGGAAAAAAAAATTTCAAGGCAGCAGTCGATCTAATCATTCATATTTACCAAGACAAATCTTTCATTCAAGATCCCCACCCACATGCATGTCACAAAAACAGAAAAGAGAAAGAAAACAAAATGGATTAATATTGAAATTGTCGACACCTTAAAACGTTTGTAGACATTTTTCAGATAATCGTCAACATTAGGGCCCGCGCTCGATTAAATTCAATTTGACGCACCAGCAGTTCTGTTCTCGCGAAAGAAAGTCACAAACTTAACCAGGATTTTTCTGATTTTGAAGGTCTTTTTTTATTATTATTTGGAAATTTTAAAATGTTTCTTGAGCTCATGTTAATATTTGGCAATTTTCAAGGATGTGTCCATTTTTGCAAAGGATTGAAAGCTTTCTGAGTAAAAAACAATTTTCTTTCTTCCCACCGATAAGCAAAATTCTTGCTTTATTATTTTCCTTCTTTTTTTTCTTTCTTCAAAAGAAATTTCTAAGGCTTGAAATATCAGAAAAGAAAAATTTGTTTTCAGTGCCAAGTTCTAGCTCACTGGTTAGATAATCATACTGGATGCAAAAATGTTAACTGTTCAGGTTTTGTTTTTTTATATTACAACACATTTAATGGATGTATGGTCAAGTGGTTAGAACATTAATGTTTGAACCATGAAACCTGAGTAAAAATCTCACCATAGCCAATTTGTCAAGGAGGTGACTTATGGATAGTTGTATAGTGGGGAGACAATCCCAGTATGGGTTATCATTAAGAATTGCTGGAAAACCATGCCGTGGGTGATCCAAATTTTGTCAGTGAAACTGGGTAGATGAAACTGTTTGAAAGATGTTTATAGTTGTGCTAGCACAAAATCACAAGTCATCATGACTGAGAGTTTGAGTGTACTAGCCATGTTCAAACTACTGCCCACACCAGATTACACACTTTTTTGTAGAATTTGTAACTAATTTCTACTCAGCCTAGTTGCAATATAAACTACATGGGTGTTGATCAAACACAAATCTGCCAGAGTAGGTGCCTGTAATAGGAATTAGCTCTCCATCCTAGTAGATGGGTATACTGGGAAATAATTAGTGAACTCTTTACTTACATGCTTAAAAGAAGTATTTCTGGATGGAAGCTCAGTGGGTAAAGTGGCAGTCTGTAGACTGAAAGGCTACCATTTTTTTTTAATTTTTTTTCAAGGAGTAAAGTAAAAAAATGTATTCTCTTTAACCAAGTTTTACATTCAATAACTAAAAAAGCATTTCTAACCAAAAACTGATTTTTTTTTTCAAAAATGCCTTTTATGTTTACTTCTTGGTGGTGGTGGTAGTGATGGCTCAGCAGATCTGAAATTATGTGTGATTTATGGACAACAAACTTATTTTGACTTTATGCATAGAGTATTATATGAACAAACTTGGACAGATAGATAAAGAGAGTGAGAGAGATGAACATGAACATATGGAATAGAAAGATGGGCATGAACATATTGAGATAAATAGATATTAACATAGAAAGATGAATAGAGAGATATGAACAGACTTAGATAGATAGATAGATAGATAGATAGATAGATAGATAGATAGATAGATAGATAGATAGATAGATAGATAGATAGGTAGGTATGAACAGTCAAGGGAGATGAACATAAGAAATAGATAGATGGACATGAACATATTTAGATAGCTAGATAGATAGATATGAACAGGTTGAGGTACACAAACAGATATGGTCCTATCAAAGTTGATAATATTTTTTTTTGTTTTTTTGAAGCATTTCACCCCAAGCAAGGCTGGGGTGCCACTAGCATGCAAGGGATTACAGAGAGTGAAAGTAAGAGTAAAGAGGGGTGTTTTAGGAAAAGATAAAGAGAAGGATGGAGACCAAGATCAAGGCATTAAAAGTTTTTGATTGACATTACATTTGAATATTTGAAGATTATAGTTATCAAGGAAACAAGTAAGAGGAAGGGAGTTCCATGGTCGAGAAGTGCAAGAGAAGAAGCTGCTGGAGTAGAAGAGGCGGTTACACTTAACTTTTTCAACAGTGAAAGGGTGGGACTGAGATTCCAACCTAGTAGGATGCTTAAATTCATGTAGTTTGGGCACCAGTGAAAATAGCTTGTTAGAGCAGTTACCAGGAAAATATTTGTAGAAAAGACAGAGGGAAGCCACATCATGTCTGTGAGAAAGTGACTGGAGTTGAGATGCCAGGTCAGGACCTATCACATTGCATATCCATCTTTGGATTTTGTCGAGAACCTTGAGATGAACAACGGCGGCACCAGACCATACATGGCAACAGTATTCAATGCAAGGACGAATAGTTGATTTGTAGATTTGAATGATGGATTCAGACAACAAAAACCTTCTGATGTGACACAGAGAACCAAACTTCCTTGCAGTAGATGAAGCTATTGATTCAGTGTATCTGTTCCACCTCAGGTCAGTGGAAGGCGTGAGACCAAAAAGGCTGAGAGAGACGTTGTTGTGAAGTTGAGCATCAGCAGGGAGGGAGGTTTCTCTGTAGTGGGTAAATGAGAGCAGTTTCATTTTGGAGGCATTAAAGTTTACAAACAATTTCCTACCCCAGTCACACAGATTGGAGATCCTTTTTGAGTTCAATGGTCAAGTTAAGCAGGTTTTTTTTATCATTTCTATTGTCTGAAGGGCAAAATAGTGGATGCTTCCATCATCTTTCTTTTCTTGCACAACAAAGGCAAAATGTCATTTTGCACAAGACAGTGACTAGAGCTGAAAAATGAATTTATCATGAGAATTCAAAGCAAAGAAAATCATATCTAAATCTTCAACACCTGAAACTGGAAAAAAAATCTACTCAGGAAAAGACATTCTTTTCTGTCATTTTGTGACATTTAAAGAGAATTGCACAATCTTACTATGAACAAGTGGCTTCTTTGTATGGTCTATTCAAAGGGAATTGCAGAACCTGACAGTGAGCAACTGACATATTTGAATGTTACATTCAAAGGGAATCACAGAACATGACAGTGAGCAACTGGCTTGTTTGAATGGTGCATTCAGAGGGAATTGCAGGATATGACAGTGAGCAACTGGTTTGTTTGAAAAGGAATTGCAGGACCTGAAAATGAGCAACTGGTTTGTTTGAATGGTGCATTCAAAAGCAATTGCAGGACCTGACAGTGTGCAATTGGTTTGTTTGTTTGAATGGTGCATTCAAAGGGAATTGCATCACCTGACAGTGAGCAACTGACATGCTTGAATAATGCATTCAAAGGGAATAGTACAACCTGACAGTGAGTAAGTGGAACGTTTGAATGATGCATTCATAAGGTAACCTTAGAGTGAGCAACTGGCATGTTTCAAAAGCACACAGAAACAGAAAAACCTTTTTCTGAAAGTCAGCTAGTGATTTTCTTGCATTCATTTTGGAATGAGATATGAAGTTCTCCATATGATTTATTCACTGAACCCGAAAACTTCAAATTATCATGTGTTTCGCACCATGCTTCATCAACTGCATCTATCACTTCTCCCTTCTCTTCAAATATGGAATGAATAGCCGGGTAGATAGATCGATTTATTTTTGGTTAAAAGCCAGTCTAGGAGAAGCACTATTCCAAATTTGAAACTGCAGAAAAGGTAACAGGAAACTACTCCGCTATCTTTTCCTCAAAGTCATGACGATACATGGATAAAAAAAAGAAAAGGAAACTGTGAAGAGCTATGATCATGTACATCCTGAAGGAATATAGGATTAAAAAATAATTTGACCATTCATTAATTTGATTGTTGTTTATTTACTTACAAGAATATATGAATAACAACAGCAAATCTCTTAATTGGCTTAATCAGATTATTTAATGTTGAAGCTAGGAATTTAATTATGCTTCTGATGCAACAGACAATAAAGAAGAAATGTAAATAAAGCAATTAAAATATAAATATTAAAATAAATAAATAAAAATAGCATGCAGTTCAATACTGTGCATCTGCTCATGGTTCAACTAAGGTTCAGAATTGGAAGCCTATTTCAAAATATTTGAAAGAAATGTTGAAAGTTAAACAACTTGGCTTTTTCATTCATTTTGTAGCATATAAATATTACATTTGTTCCTATTTTATGGTTTTGATGGTAAACTAAAGATAAAATTTCACAAACTTTTTAAATACCTTTTAGAAAGAAAAATAAATTACTCATAAAAAAATAAGTATTTAGCATGAATAACAATATCATAGAGTAAAATAATCACTTTATATAACATATAATAACATTTTTATATGAGTTTTGCATTGTAAAAACAGAGTGAAGGAAAAATGTTTGTTTGTTGGTTCCTGCTGGGAATGACTGCCAAATATTTGCCCCTCCCCTTTTTATAAGCAGAAGAACACAAATGCATGCTGGGATTTTTTCCTAGCTCATAAAATAGGCCAGTTCTCGGTTTCATCTGATTCAGTCCTGATCTGTCTTGTCTTGAAATCAGAATGTTAAATTTGCTTGTCTGAACTTGTTTTTGTGTGTCAACTCCAATTCTTAGCTTTTGAACATTTTGCCATATTACAGTTGCTTTGCTTTATTACTCTTAATTTGTTTTACACATAATGTTTGCTTGCTTTATATTATTTTTTGTCCTGTTCTTTTCTTTTTCTTGTTATTGTAAACTTTGTCAATTTTGTTAGTTGAACAGTTCTGTTACTTATTTTGCATTTGACCATGGCCACTCACTCCATAAAAAAATCAAACATAAAATATTATTAAAATTAACTTTCTTGAGAGAGTATTTGTAAGATTTGTAATAAAAACTAAAAAATCTTTAAATCAAGTGAAATTATGCATGTTCTTGGTGAGCGCATACTGCCTCGTCTAGATTTTCTAATTTGTTTTTTCTTTTGTAGTGTAAAATATTATGTTGCAGCATAAGAACTGTGATAAAAATTCAACATATTTTTTTAGATGTTAGATTGACTGATTTGTCTTTTTATGGTTTATCATCTCTTTGTAATTAAAACTGAGACATATTTTATTTTTACATATTAGAAACAGAAATACAAATTACAAAAAAAAAACAAAAGCTTATCTTTACTGCATTTGCTTTTATGAATAAAAATTTAATAGAGAAGAATATTAAATTAACTTTAAGTGAAAAAAGCTAAATAAACATCCAAGTGACAAAATCACGATACCTGAATTACATTTTTAGTGAATTTTGCACAAAACATTTGTTTTTGCAATATGCATCAAATAATATAGCAAGTCTTGGGGAAATAAAATAAATTGTATACTCAAATTAAATAAGCTGAAGTTATTTCAATTATAAAAGCAAAAAAATTATTTTAATTTCTTAAGCCATGAACTCTTGCAAACCCAAACCTAAACTAATATGTGTCATTTGTGATGAAGAGCTTTTGAAGCAGACCTCCAGTTCTGGCCTTTAATTGCACCTTGAGTTGGCCTGGAGTATAGAATGTCATGAAAAGGAGTAAGATGAATTTATAGTGGAAAAACACAATTTATATATGATTAGAGATAACAAATTAAAGCCAAATTTACACAATTATTAGAAAATATATATCTCTAACGACACACCATTATTTTGTCTAGCTAAGTTACATGCAGATTGCACTCTACTCAAAACAAATTTTAAAAGAAACACAAATATATCAGACTGCTAACCATTATTGAGTCAAATCTTGTTTGCCACAGATGCTTTTAACTAAGTCCATGCATTTCCCTTATATAGGCTATAAGAACTAGTACAGATATCACCAACAGAAAGCAGAGAGAGACTTCATGTACGCACACATGGATGGCTGACTGCTCATCTGACTATTAGGCTTTGTAAACGACCTCCAATAAACACAGTAAATGAATGAACCCTATCAATGCTTCAAGCACAAAGTGATAACTACCAAGCAGTCAGCAGGGTTAAGCATACTCGTTTTTCACCGTCTCACTTCACACCTAGTACCCTGCACATTCAATTCGTTACAGTATACCACTTACCAGAGACATTTTTATAACTTGTATATAAAAATAAATCTTTGGTCATTTATCTAAACAAGCATCCAAGTTCATTTCTTCTACTCCAACCTCGAGACCAACAAATTAATACAGAAGACTTTTCTTAATAAAACCAAAATGTTAAGCAACATTACATGAAAGAGTTCAGTGACAAATTCTTTTAAATGCTATGTCCTTTCAGGACGTAGATAATTATAGCTCTCCACAGCTTCTATTTCTTTATTAGCTGTGAATTGTCATAACCATTTTGTAAGCATTAGTAAATCTCAAGGTTGATGGACATGAATTTCAGTTTATAAAAAAAAAATGATCTCCACCTGAACATGTGTATCTACTAAATTTTCCATTTATAGTAATAATATGTAATGTTTGATTAAAAAATTCATTCGCTTCTTGAAAATTACTAATATATACATGTGTGTATCTTCTAAAATTTACTGTGTTTATAGAGGAAGATTGGTCAGTATCAGAGATAGAATATTTATAGACAGTAAAATTATTTACAACCAGATTATATTGAGAAGTCAGACTAACGAAAGACTTTCAATCTAGGCCAGTTGTTATTAATTTCATTGTTTAAAAAAATAAATAAAAAACCCACTAAAAATAACGTTTA
Source organism: Acanthosepion lycidas (assembly GCA_963932145.1). Lineage (NCBI taxonomy): Eukaryota > Metazoa > Mollusca > Cephalopoda > Sepiida > Sepiidae > Acanthosepion > Acanthosepion lycidas. The sequence continues at coordinate 48,722,657 of OZ010575.1, forward strand.
TAATAAAGAAATAATGTTGGCTAAAACATTAATTCAAAAAATACTATAAATAAAATTCAAAAGGAAAACTCTTTTGGTATAAAAAAGGTTTTCTTTTGTGTGTGTGTCTCTCTCTCTCTCTCTCTCTCTCTCTCTATATATATATATATATATATATATATATATATATATATATATATATATACTGTCTCCTTGGGCTTCACGTTATTAGACTCTAGTGTGTATCATACATTCCCCTCACACTACCCCCCAAATAATTTTTTTTTTTTTTTTTTTTTTGTGCTGTGCATATTCGCGCGGTTTGAATTTTTTTTTTCTTCCCCCCTTATACCATTAATCATTTCATTTTTTAATGCTTTAATTGTATGAAGGGTGTTTGTGTGAGTCAATATTGATTGCAATAATTGTTCCCAGTCGACCCTGATGAGCTTGGGAACGAAACCGGTTGGTCTGTTCTGTAAGTGTTTTTCATCTCTTACTTTTTATTTTTCATAATGCCTTTAAGAAATAATTTGTATCTATTCCTTGCAATATTACGGTTCTGTACCTCCAACAATTTATTTAATATATATATATATATATATATATATATATATATATATATATATATATATATAATTTTCTATTGTATTTTCATGGGTAATCAATTCTATTACTTACATTGGGATTGTTATAATGGTAACTCCTCATCCCAGAAGTTCATAAAGTAATCAGTGCCATATCAATATTTCCTGTTTTAACTTCTTTTTCTTTGATATTTTTTCATTTGTAAAGTTTCAAATACTCTTTTGTGATCAAGTCTTGGTTTTTTATTGTTTTTTTTGCATTGATATATTTGTTAGTTTTATTAGATATTCTAAAATAAAAACAAAAAGCAAAATTATGTATAGCTGCACGCAGAACTTGTTGACAAAGATTTTGTCCTTATCATTGTTTCATCTTATAAATGTAATCTAAATATGTTTAAATTATTTTTCTGTTCTTTTAATATTTATTGAATAATTTATGAATAAACTCAATGACTTATGGAAACTGAAAATTTTACATGTGCAAAAGAATGTGAACCCTTTTAGATAGTACCTTTTAACGTCTCCTTTTTCCAGTTCAACCAAATGTCATCTGTAATTATTGACCAATTGCTCACATCTGCTGTAAAGGAATTTTGTCCAATCCTCTTTGTAAAACTCAGCCAGTTGAGAGAGGTTAGATGGAAATCTGGCATGAACTACAAAATTTCTGTTAGATTAAGATCAGGACTTTGAGTAGGCCAATCCAGAGTATGAATCTTCTTTCTTTCAAGCCATTCCTTGGAAGTTTATTTGGTTTTCTTAGGTTCATTGTCTAGTTGCAGAACCCATTTTTCAGCCAAGTCTCAACTTCTTCACTGATGGCAGGAGATTCTGATCTAGAAGTTGTTGATAGGACTGAGAATTAATGTTTCATTGGATAAATCGTTTAGATCCAGAGGCAGAAAAGTAGCCCCAGATCATAACACAGTTGCCATAATGCTTTACTGTTGGAATAAGGTTCTTTACTTGTAGGCAGTGTTGGGTTTTCTCCAAATATGAAAATTTTTGACTGCGACCAAACAATTCTATCTTTTCACTCATCTGTCAGAGAACAGATTTCCAGCAGACTTCTGGTTGGTCTAAGTATCCTTTGGCAATGTTTA
>OZ010575.1:48729328-48776828 GCA_963932145.1 Acanthosepion lycidas
CGCCTCCTCTTTTTTTTTTTTTTAATTTTCTCTTTCTCTCTCCTTCTTATAAGACTGTATCAAAAGTATTTTGCATTACAGATCTTCCTCCCAAAGCTTATTTTATGTACAAATAGAAAGAATATCTCTGACCACACTGTTGTTTATTATTAATATTATCATTATTAATACAATGTTGATTATGGTATATCAAATTACTTTTTATTTTATAGATCCTTCTCCTTAAACTTATTTCACATACACACATATTATTATATTAATATTATTATCATTATTATTCTATGTGCAAAGTCCTCTCAGTATGTGGGTGATCATGGCCATCCACAACTTCCTATCCTTTGTAACTCTTAGTAACATGTTTTCTTTTTATCGTCCCACCCACTCCGTGTTCTGCAATTCATTCACATAAGCTTGACAGGTAAATGGCCCACAGTCTTCCTGTCCTATTTGCCTTTATGTATCATGAGTGTCAAATTCTCCAAGCCCTCCTTCCTCATTATGTGTCCAAGAAATTTCAACTGTTTCATTTTCATTTTTAGTATGTGTAGTTTTTGGCTTTATTTTCCTTAAGATTTCTTGTTGCTTACCAGCTCTGTTCATGGTATTCTCAGCATCCTTCTGTAGAACCTCATCTTTGTTATCTTGTCTCCTCTTTGTCTGTGAGGAAACAGTCCAGCATTCCCTGTTATATAGGAGGATTGATATTACATAGCAGTTTAGCAATCTTTCTTTGTCTCCAACGAAACTTTCCTGTTTTGTTAGTACTTTGCTTAGATTTTGGAAGGAATCTTATTATTATAAATATTGTATATGAAAATTATTTTTGTTTTACAAAAGCCTAATTCATGTACACATTGAAAGACCATCTCTGACTCACTATTATTAATGATATTGTATGTCAAGATTATTTTTATTAGATAGAACTTTCTTTTAAAGATTATTTCATGTACACATCGAAAGACTATCTCTGAACTTGTTGTTGTTATTATTATTATTGTGACAGTGGTGATAAGAGTATATCAAAATTATTTATAATGCCACTATATTATTATTATTATTATATACATCATTTCATTATTACTACTATACAGCTCTATGTCTTGTTTCAAATGTTATAATGGTAGATACAATTTTTTTTGTTTTTTTAAATCATTTCACCCGAAGTAAGCTACTAGTAGCCAAGGAGTTACTGAGTGTGAAAGAATACGAGAAGAAGATAAAACATTATTAATGGAAGAAACCAATAAAAGAACAAGTTAATGATTGACACTGAATTTAAATTTTTGAAGATCAAAGTTGACTGGAAAACAAAAAGCTAGAAGAGTTCCACAAATGAAAAGTGTGAGAAAAGTATAGAACTTACAGCCACATTGAACTATTTCAACTGTAAAATGATGAGAACTGTCAATCTTGTACTACACTTAAATTTGTAAAGTCTAGGGTATCAAAAAGGAAAACTCATCAGAACAATTATCATGAAAATATTTATAAAAAATGCATTGGTAAGTTATGTTATGGTGATGAGAACATGACTGAAGCTAAGATGCCAGGTCAAGTCCAATAACATTGCAGATTCTTCTTTGAATCATTAAATGCACAGCAGGAGCATAATACCAGATATGACAGCAATATTCAATGCAGGGATAAATTCTCAAATTATGTGTTTGATAGATTCTGGCAAGAAAAATTATCTAACATGACACAGTAAACCAACTTTTCTAGCAATTAATTCAATACAATCTTTCTACCTGATGTTAGTGGAAAACATTAGCCTGAGAAGGTACAATGAGTGACTCACCTGAAGGTTAGCATCAGCCATGTTGACAAAAGGTAGAAATGGTTCTCTTCGATGATTAAAAGAGAGCAGTTTCATTTTATTACTGAAAATGAAAATGTACTGAAATTCTAGTATTTTGAAACATTATTTTAAAATGGACCTCATAGTTGTTTTGTTTCAAATGTTATAATAGCATACAAATATTGAGATCTTAAGCTAGACCTCAAAGACATTGAAGCTGCTCACAGAAATTGGGAAGATGAACGAATGGAAACACTCCGACGGTACTGAGAAACTTATTCAATCATTAAGTTAAGAATTTATAATTTCAGTTACTCATTATGTGTTAATTTAAATTTTTTAAAAAGTTAAAGAGTAAGCAGCAAGAGGCACAGTTTATGGAGATATGTGGGGAAGAGAATGGTTAACCCAAGACTTGAACAGGTTAAAATTGGAGATTGGGGCATTACACTCTTGGGGATCAGTTCCACAATGTAGCAGTTTGTGAGAAGCTGACCAAGTGGAACTTACATCTCACTAATGAAATACGAAAGGAATGTGGGTATTTCACTACAATTTGCTTCGTATGGTGGACCTTATCTGTGAAGATTAGAACTGGTGGAACTAAGGAATTTACTTTGTCTGAACACTTTAAATGGAAATAGTGAAAGAGTATTGAAACGTTTGCAATGTTTTGTACATGGGAAAGAGATTGTATGATGAAAAATAATTCATCATCCACAAGGCTGCAGAGATATTTTTGAACTCTATCATCAATAATATATAATAATAATCTAGTAAATAGTGTCTAATATTTTTGTTGTCAATTCTTGAGAGAAAAGAAAATGCATAAATCCAGTTTCACATGTTTGAGTTTTATAAAAATTTTTGAAAAATTCCAAAGTAATACAGTAATAGAAAAATTTCTTTAAAAAAAATACCAAAGTCATACAGTCAAGTAAAAAAAAAAAAACATCTTTTTGAAATACTATTTTTTGGCGGGGGGGTGGGGGGAATTTTTGCAGATACACATGTTAAACTTTGCCCAAGTTCTCTTAGCATTTTCATGATACTGTTTCTTCATTCTCTTATTCATTATTCAGATCCAAAGTTTTCAGCAAAAGGTTAAATAAAAGATGTAAAAATGTTGCATAAAATAATCAATTTTCATAAAACCAAAATAAATAAATAAAACAGAAAAGAAATTCCCTTCTAACTGCCATTTAAAGAGAATAACGATAACAAACAAAGATCTTCCTCATTCGGGGACAACAGACTCCAAGATGACTTGTGCTGACATTGAAATGAAGACACAAAAGAAAAGTCTTGTTCTCTCTTTTTCCTTCTTGTCTTCTCTTTCTCAACTCTTCTTTCTCTTTACCTTCAATAGCTCTGTTTTCTGTTTTAGCTTTCCTTCATTTTGAAAAGAGAAGGCATTCGCAAAAGGAAGTCAGTGGAAAGTCTTTCAAATGGAGACCTCCACTAAAGAGAAGACATTTTTCAGAACTCCATTTCCTCTGTTTCCTTTCCTATTTCTCCTGCTGTCACCATCCACTTTACTTTTCATGGATTCCACTGACGTATTACAGTCATTGTTAGCTTCAGTATTGACCTTGCAAGTGAAATTGAGGCTTTAGCAAAATCTTGGTCATTCTTTTATTGATACTATTCCTCCCATTACAATTATGATCACAATTATCATTATTATACCTTCTACTTTCTCTTTCGATGCAAATAGTCTGAGCACTTGGCTAAAGGCTGCAGGTGAGCTTGTAAAAATCATGTTTCTCTCACAAGATATTATGAATAAGCATAGTTCAATTTCATGCTTAATACCGTTTGTCTCAGAATACAGTAATCGTTTAAAACCATTACACATAAAAAATTACCATAAATGATTTACTCCAACTATCTTGATTGTTTCAATCTACAAAAATAAAGAGAAGATTTCAAGCCACAGAAATTTAGTTCGATATGAGCATACTGAGAATATGATAGACAAAATGTGTGAAATGAGGTGCTTTTAAGGAAAAAGGAAACATAACGGCCATTTATACTGAGAATCAGAAAGAGAGAGCTGAAATATCTGAGACATGCAATGGGAAAAGGGGGTTTGGAGAATCTGACAGTCACAGGACATACTGTGAAACAACACATAACCTACCTAACAGACTTGTGCAAATAGTTGACAGAACAGAGACTAAGAGGGATTGTAAAAAGTCAAACATCATTTTCTGAAGGTTTTTTTGGAGGTATGGCACTTCTGACAATAACATAGAGTGAACATGTGAATAATGAGCAACTTTTAAGGAATCTGGAAACATAAAGGATGCTTATACTCAAAATCAGAAAAAAATATATATAAAATTTCTAGGGTACATAAGGATGAAAGAAGGCTTGAAAATTTTACACTCAGAGTACATACCAAAGACAAGCAGGTAACTGACCTAACAAGTTTGTATAAATGGATGGCAGAAGAGAGACTAGGAGGGATAGTAAGGGGACAAAATCTGCTTGAAGTTACAAAGGATAAGAAGCTTTGGGAACCAACCATCACCCACATCCTGAAGGGACACAGCACATGAAAGAAGAAAATCTTGATTATCATCAAAATCTTTTGACCACTGTGTCCTTTGGCCTTATTTAGGTGCCTGTTATCTGGCAGCAACCTTCCAAAATTTTCAAACTGAACACTTTATTCAGTCTGTGGGGCTAAAATGTTCTCATTCTGCTGTCCATTTTGGTGGATATCTTCTATTACTGCCATTGTTAACTTCAGTATTGACTTTGTAATATAAAAGTGAGGTCTTAGCAAAATCTTTGTTATTCTTTTATCAATACCAATCCTCTGATTATAACTGTAAAGTCAGTTGTCATTATTTACACTATTTACATTGTTTGGACTGTTGTCATCATCTTTATTTCCACACAAAATAGTTACAATACCTCATTGCAGAAATATAGATAAATGTTGATCGTCATTACTAAGTCTTCTTTTATCATTTTGAATACAAACAATAATAAGTACTAGATTGAAGGTTGCAAATCATTTTCAGTGGCAGACTGGGTCTAAAAATATTGGTTGCCAGGAGACAAAAAATATATTTATTATTTTCATAATGAATAAATAAAATTTTTTTAAAAATGCATATGAAAAAAAATTATGCAATTAAAGTTTTTTTTATGGGAAAAGCAAGTATTTCTTTGTAATTATGTACCGTACATATTACTGGCAGGAGATAAATGTAAATACAGAATGTTACAATTGAATTTTTAATTGTCTTTTTTTTTTAAATTTTAAGTAATTGGTTGATATTTTTAAATAATTTACTGCACAATTTACACATTAACAAATAGTTCAAAAGCACAATAGAGCATTGCATGCAATAGCAATCATTTGTATTCACTAGATAATTGTTCAAATCTGCTAGTAATTGATTTGACACCCAATTCATCTAATGTTTCCTTTTCAATGGATAGCAACATGTATGACTTCAAATTTCTTAACCTTGTCTTTATATTCTTTTGTTTTAAAGATGTCCTCTCACATTAGATTACAGTAACTGATAGTGTGAAGATGACTTTATAAAGTTCTTATTTTTCTTTTATTACTAAAGCAGTTGTCTATGTTTATTTCTTTATAGCATTTTTATTTGATATAGGGGACCCACTTCATCAGTGACCCACTTATCATCAAGCAAGCTGACACCCTAGCCAGTCCACCATGGGTCATTCTGTAAAAATCAAGCCTCTCTCATACCATGAAGAACCACAGTTGCCTAATATAATTTTTCTCAAAAAGCTGTAATCTCTTACAACCATTATGCACATAAGAATTTATGATACACTGATTGACGCCAACTTTCTTGATTGTTTCCACTTTCACAAATCAAGAGGAGACTTGAGACAACAGAGGAATAGCTCTACAGAAGGATTTTTTTTTTAATCATTTCACCCCAAACAAGGCAGTAATGCCATTAAGATGCAGGGGATTACAGGGAGTGAAAGAGAATGAAAAGAATTTAGTGAGAAGTGAAGAAAATGACAATAAAGGAACAGGATTTAGGAAGTTAGAAGATGGCAACTGATGTTGCACTTAGATTTTTGAAGATTGTAGGTGTCAAGGAAGCAAGAAACCAGAAAGGAGTTCTACAGGTGAGAAAAGAAAATATTGGAATAGAACTGATGGTTGCATCTAGCTAGTTCAAACAGTTAGACCTAGTTGTTAATCTAGTAGCACACTTAATTTCATGCAGTCGAGACATTAAGTACAACAGCTCCTCAGAACAATTGCCATGGAAATATTTGTAGAAAAGACAGAGGGAAGCCACATCATGATTGCGAGAAAGTGACTGAAGTCGTTATGCCAGGTCAAGATCTATTGCATTACAGACCCTTCTTTGAATTTTGTCAAGAATCTTGAGATATATAGCAGGAGCATCTGAACAGATATGGCAGCAATATTCAATTCATGGATGAATGGTAGATTTATCAAGTATTCTGACATGAAGAACTCTCTGGCATGATACAGTGAACCAACTTTCCTAGCCGTAGCAACTGATTCAGGACAATCACTCCATTTCATGTCAGTTGAAAACGTGTGCAAAAGAAGGCACATAGTGTTGCTCTCCTGGAGTTTAGCATCAGCCATGCTAATAGTAGGCAGAAAAGGGTTCTCTGGTGATTAAATGTAAGCAGTTTTGTTTTGGAGATATAAAAATTTACAAGACATTCCTTACCCTAGTTAACCACTGATTGGAGGCCCTTTTTGAGAGTGTTTGCCAGTTTTACTTTGTCAGATCCGTCAGATTTGCCAAGCAAATAGGGGTAAATAGTTGTGTCATCTAATTGGGAACTGCTGAGAATATTATACACAGAAAATATGTGTGCAATGAGGACGTTTTAAAGAAAATGGAGTGGGGGGGACGCATGCTTACAATTAGAAAAAAAAAAGCAGTTAAAATTACTCAGGCATGCAATTAGAAAAGACGTCTTGGAGAATTTGTCATTCTTTGAACTTTTTCTGCCAAGATACAGACCTTCTACATATTATGCTACATCTAATTTTGTGGGCAGAAAAGAATCATAAGTCATAAAGATGTGAGGAACAAGGAATTTTTTTTAAGGATAATGGAAACAAAAAGGGCTGATAAAAAGACAGTTGAAATTTCTAGAACACATAATGAGGAAAGGGTCTGGAAAATTTGACACTCACAGGAGATATTGAAGGCAAGAGGGGCAGTGGGAAACATCAAGTCACCAACCTAACAAGCTTGGGTGACAAAACAAGAAGTGGGAGGGATTGTGAAAAGACAATCTTTACTAAGAGCTACAAATTATAAGAAGCTGTGGAGAGACATGATCGTCTACCTCTTGAGAGTTCATGGCACATAGAAGATATCTGGATAGTTGCTTTTGTGTGTGTGTGTGTTTTACCATTCTTTAAAGTTATTTTTATTTGTCGACAACATGGTTGTGGTGTGGAAATTATTGCTGTATTTCCTTTAAGTTGTTCAATTATAGAAAAATGTCTTCAGAACTTCTTTGATTCAGCTGAAACAACCAGTCAATGTATTAATACAATGAATGGTTGTTTAGTATTAAATTTCGTATTTACAATCAGTAAATTATTCAAGTTTTTTACCTTAAACTATTTTCTTTTCTTAGTGGATTGTAGAATAGGCAAAAAGCGGCCAGAAATTTTGTAATTTTTTTTTCCAAGAGAAGCACTACAGATCATGAATTTAAAAAAAAAAAATCAATTCTTTGTTATTAAAAATTAAAAGTTATTTAAAATGTTAAAAAATTAAAAAAAAATTACGAAATTCGTAATCTGGAGCCCGAAATCGATAGTATGAAAAAGAACAAATTACAAATTATTTTTTTTTACGTTTTACGCGGTATCGTCATATTTTGTTTTGGCTTTCGTAGGGAAACTATTTCGCATCGTCTGAGTTGTTGAAATGGTTTCCCTACGAAAGCCAAAACAAAATTTGCCCACCTCGTGAAAAAAAAAAAAAAAAAAAAAAAAATTTGTAATTTCTTTTTTTTTTTTTTTTTTTTTTTTTCTAAATTGGGTGACATAACGTGGTCTAGGGGAGGTAGCAGAGGGAAGGAACTTGTTGAGAGCTGCAAGGGTTAGGACGATGTGGAGAGCCATTAATGCCTATGTCCTGAAAGGACATGGCACATAAAAACAAAGGGAAAACATTTCATTTTACTGTACAGTTTATTTTACAATGAATTTATAGCGAATTGGACCTCTTGAAGTTATAATTTTATTTGCTTGTCGACACTTTAGTGTTTTGTTTTGTTTATTTTGTTCAATTACGGGAAAATATGTCTTCTTAAAAAAAAAACATCTTGAACGTAGTCATTGTATTTCACATTTGCAATCAGTAAAATTTTTAAAAAGTAAACTAAACAAAACATTATTCAAGTCTTTTTTTACTATTTATCATTTATTTTAAACGCTTTTTGAGTTTTAGTTTTCTTTTTTTTTAACTTTTTAATACAAAACATTGCAAATTTTATTAACCTTACCTGACTTTTACCAACAAGATTTGAGCATTACTTTTTTTAGCAACTTGGATTTCCAGCCCGAGCTCTAACCATAGGGATAACTTTTTTTTTTTTCCCTCCTTTTTTAACATGATTGTCACTGATGGCGTTTATTTTATTTTATTTTTATAGGCAAAATGTCAAGCTCTCGTAAAATAGTGAACAGCATTTATTGGGTCTACGTTAGTGTGTTTATATACGCTTTCTTTTTTTCTTGAGAAATTTTGCTTTCTTATTCTGTCTTCCTTCCTTTCCCTCTTTCCTCCTTGCTAAGGTTTACACTTCGGCACTGGCACTGTTGACTAGTAGATTTTTTTTCTAATATAAAATAAAATTGAAAAAAATAGAAAAGAAAAATTATATTCATTATTTTCCTCCCTAAATTTATCTGACAGGGCAAAGACAGCTAACGATTTATTGACAATGACAATTTAAAAAAAAAAAAAAAAAAAAAAAAAGCAAAATTCTTGTTTTTGATTGTGCTGATAGCTCAGCTTACTGAGCAAGTATAGTAAAGCTTTTTGGGCTTACTCTTGATTGGTGTGACTTTTTCGTCATATTGAGTTGGAATATATCTTTGATAATAGTAAGGTTCTCTCTGTACAAGAACCGGGGGCTACTCGGCGTTAAGGAGTAGCTTATATGGATAAGAGAGGAAGATAACCGATAACGGTTTTTTTTTACTTGTACATATTACCTGACACTTGTGCTTCGTCCGTGTGCTGGTGATATCACGGCTATGTCTAGGTTGGACTGGTTCGGGCTTGGGCCAGCTATAAGCCAAGACCAGCTCTGACCAGCTTGGACAAGCTATGACCAGGTTAGACCAGTGGCCCGAGTGGAAACACTCGGGTTCCTCACGTTAAAACCGACCTTGTGTCACATCCTGACTCAGTGCGGCGTACCTACTTGAACATATTGTAGTGATCGGCGAAACATCTTAGGAGTCAGTGGTTCGTAGGAAGAAGCTGTTTGAGTAGGACTTTACTTATCGCCGATGGAATAAGGAGGGAATATGGGTGGTTTTCTACTGTGTAAGTGTCATGGTGGGTCCTGGAAGTGAAGGTTAAACCTGGCGGAAAGCAAGGAATGTAGTTCGTTCTTGCAATTTCCATGGAAGTAACGATAGAGCAGTTATTGACTCGCCACACAGAGTGAGGTTGGAGGGCGGAAAATAATTCTTCACCGGCAAGGAAGGATTCGAAGACGCTCAAAACTGGAAAATGAGGACCGGGCAGCTCCCGACCAAATATGGCAACATTACTTTTCTTAATAAGGTTTGGATGTGGCCCTAAGGACCATAGGCAGTGTGTATTTGTGTGTGTGTGCACGCGCGTGCGTAGGTGGCAAGACGGCCTTAAAATCAGGGGTTTAAAAAGTGAAAACGTTTTAAAAGCTAGTAAGAGTGTTTCATAATTATTCCAGTATATCGATATGAGTTCTGACTCTCAGTTTGGGGTAGCAATTACTGGTACTGTAACTGGCAAAAAAAAAGAAAAGAAAAAAAATTTTTTTAGGATTTAAAAAATAATTTTTTTTTTTCTTGATTAATATATGTGCAATGGAAAGTGACGGATGAAGTGTTTATTTTTTTTCTTTACTATTTCACCCACAACAAGACTCAAGAGCCGCTCAAAGTAGAGAGTTACTGAATGAGATGTGTAATATAAGCGTCAGAAGGGAGACTAGGAAGTAAAGATTATGAGAACAGGTAACGACTGAAAATAGACTTAAAGGAGTTAAAATTGTGGTGTTGGGGAAATATCCACGCAGAAGTTTGTTCCACAAAGTAGCGACTCTTGGGAAGAAGCTGTTTGAGTTGAACTCCATTCGTACCAGTGGAATACGGTGGTCGTAGCAAAACGAGTCTTAACTTTGATTTATATTCATACCATTTTCACAAGGTGGTGAGGGAACTAGAATTTTTTTTTTTGTTTTTTGTAACGAGTTTGTGTGGCCTGCTTCGTTACTGGAATAACTTACGAATTTCTTGCCAGTGCAAGATGGAATCCCTCTAAAAAGCCAAGCTCTCAATTACAGATCTTCTGAGCAAGCAGGCCGGCCCTAACGCCACATTTTCCTATTTATATTTATCAGATAGATAGATAGATAGATAGATCAATACAAAAGCAGAAGGGTGTTTTATAGATTCCGCAAAATCATTTGACAAGGTAAAGCACAAGGATCTAATTGAGCGACTAGGAAAACTAAATTTGTCTGGAAAAGATGTTAGAATAATCCAGAACTTATACTGGGATCAAACAAACTGCATACGGGTAGCAAATGAATTGAGTCGCTATACAAATATAGAAAGGGGCGTAAGACAAAGATGCGTCTTCTCCCCAGATTTATTCAACCTTTACAGCGACGCCATTCTAAGAAAACTGGAGACCCTATCAAAATTTATTATCGGTGGGTGTGAAGTTAATAATATATTAGGTTGGTGCAAAAATAATGACGTAATAATGTCGTTTTTTGACGTTAAAAAATACGTCAAAAACGACATTATTACGTCATTATTTTTGCACCAACCTAATAAGATAGGCAGATGACACTGTGTTGATAGCTGGCTCGGAAAGAAAACTACAGGACTTCCTACACAGCGAACTAGAAGAAAGCAAGAAAGAAGGACTAATCATCAACTGCAAGAAGACAGAAAGTATGGCTACAAGCAAAAGAAAAAGACCAAAATACGAGTTACAATTTGGAAATGTCAATATCAAGCAAGTGCAGAAATTTAAATAATCTGGGAAGTTTTTTAACAGAGGATGGAAAACGCGACACCGAGATTCGAATACACATTAGACTAGCGAAAGAAGCATTCCAGAAACTAAGCAGGATGCCGAGAAACGGGAAAAAATCATAAGAAACAAAGAAAAGAGTGCTGGATTGCTATGTGATATCCATCATCTTAGTGAATGCTGGACAATCTCCCCACGGATGAAGGAAACAATCAATATCAGAAGGATACTGAAAATTCCATGAACGAAACAAGTAAACAAGAAGGAATTCTTAAAGAAAATGGCAACAGAAAGAACATGTCTACTCAGAATCAAGAAAAGACAACTGGAATTCACATAATGAGGAAGGAAAGAGGGCTTGGAAAACTTAACCCTCATATGGTATATTGATAGCAAAAGAGATATGGGAAGGCAAGTTTACTTAACTGGCAAGCTTGTGTGAATGGATGACGGAAGCCCTATCAAAGGGAGATGAACTGCTAAGAGCCACAGGAGATAGAAAGTTGTGGAGAGTCTTGACCGCCCATGTCCTGAACGCGGCACATAGTAGAGGAAAAAGGATTTACATTTGGCCTTGTCGTCTTGCGCTATAATGAGGATAAATTTAAGCTTATCGATTAAGTTTGAAGAATGGAAGTCTTTAAATCAAACATAATCCAGTCGTTTCTTCCTGTTAACTGGCTTTCTGAACCGATTGAAAGAGGAAGAAAAAAAGCTGCTGCTGATGATGATGATGATGATAAGAAATAATAGAGAGGGAGAGTGTACAAAGGACAAAGATGGGAAGAAATACAAGGAGATAAAGAGAGAAGTAAACGACACAGACAAAAAAACAATTGTGGCATACTAGAAACAAGAAGGACGAAATTGAAGGTAAGATGGAAGAGGAAGATGGATATGAAAGCAAAGAAAGGGGAAAGATAAAGAAGAAGAAAATGAACTGAAAAAGAAAGACAATGAAAAAAGAATTAAAAATGAAGGCAGATAAAAAAGAAAGAAAATGAATAGTAAAAAAAAAGACGATGGAGGAAAATAAAAAGAAATTTAAGGCAAGAGAGAAAGAAAGAATAGAAAATGAAAAATAATCGAGGAAAGAAAGACAGAAAAGAAAAAGGGTAAGTGGTAAAAGAAAGGAAGACAATGGACACAAAACAAAAGAAAAACAATTGAAAAAGAGAGACAGATAAAATGGAAAAAGAAAGAGAAAAGCAAATAAAGATAAGCGTAAAAGATGAAAAATGAAGAAAAGAAAAGTAGACAATGAAAACGACAATGGAAAAAAAGAATGAAAATGTGCGACAAGAAAGAAAGAAAGAAAGAAAGTAGGTGCGCGTGAGAAACATATAGAGAAGAAAAGACTAAAAAGAGAACAGCAGGAGAGAGAAGCAAACAAAAATAGAGAAGAATAGAGAGACTGACAGGCAGAGAGAAAGAGTGAAGTTAGAGATAAAGTAAATTAAAAAAAAGTAAAAAAAAAACCAAATAAACATGAAAAGTGAAAAAGAGTGTAAAAAAAAAAAAAATAAGAGTAAAGGAAAAACAAAAAGTCGGAGAGGGAGACAAATAATACTGAAAAGAAAGACGTAAAAATTAAAGAGAGGCAGCAGTAAAGTGACGAGCCCAAGAAAGGGAAAGAGTGGGATGTAGTGGGATGGAAGGTGCTTCTGCCTTTAATGCGTGTTACAGAAACAAAACAGCAGGTTACAAAATGTTCAAATCCACTGGAATAATGACCGTCGTTCGTGTCGAGAATTTCCGCCAAAGTGTCAACAATTTTCGGCTCAGTGGGTTGGGGGTGTAAAGGTCAGTGAAAATACATTGTTGGGTCAGGGGAAGAGGTATTCGGCAGACTCCGAGGGCGTCGGGGCTGATGTAAATCGAAGTTGGTTGCGAGTGAATAAGGTGGCTGGGTTGTACTAAAGCGTGCAGAGAGTCACGAATGGGGCGGAGCAAGTGAATTTAGGTTGCTGAAGAGGCGGGTCTTGGTGAAGCAGAGAGTAATCGTCGCATTGTCGATTATTTGAGCAGGATTAGAAGGCGAAGAGGTTTCTGATTTGGATTTCATTTTAAATACAAATTTTGCTTTCCAAATCTCCCGTATGCCGTTCCTTTCAGCACTCTCCACAGCTTCCTATTCTTTGCCTGTCGTTTTACAAACCCTCAAACTCGACATTCTGCGATTCATTTGACACAAGCTCGTTTGGTAGGTTACTCGCTGATTCCACTCTGCTCCTTTTACCAGTTACCTTCGTTATGACCTGTTAGTGTCAAATTTTCCAAACTATCTTTTCTTATTATGTGTTCCAGAAATGTCAGCTGTATTTTTTCTCATTCTAAGTAAAAACGACGTTTTCGTTTCTATTTTCATTTAAAGCTTCATCGTTGCTTACATGGCGGACCGGTGCAATGGTCTCGTGCCGAGCGCCACCACCCCATCCGAATCTATGATACGCCCTCCCCACTTCTCAGTTGTCATAAAAATTTTATTCTAATTACGTATAATAATGGATCACAGGTGAACAGTTCAACTAGAAAACTTGAAAATAAATATAATTGTATAAATCGAAATTAGATGTCATAATAGATCATTCCATCTTTTGCGGCAATTTTTAACATCAACCTGAAAGATTTTTCTTGTTAAAAACGTTGAATAATTTTAACACATTCAACATTACGGATAAAAAGTAGGATTTTTTTTATAGTTTCTTTTTTCCGAAACTTAGCATGGGCAAAACAAATTCGCGGATTTGGACGAACCCCCCAACCCCCCCCCCCTAGAATGACGTGAAATTTTTCCATCATTTAATGATTAGTTGTGCTGAGTTTAAATTTGTAACGTATATAAATGAAGGTAGAAAAAAAAGCAAATATTGTTAATATAGCGAGGGTTAGAAAGCACTGCTTGGGCCCCCAATCAGGCTTGTCTCACCCCTAACCACAGTGATAAGTCGTGGGTAGTACGTGCCCACCCTTCTTACATGCCACGTTCGTGGTATTCTCAGCCTCCTACAAGTCTTCTATTCATCTACGAGGAAACTGTCCAGCATTCACTGCTATATAAGAAGGCTGATATTACATGACTGTTCACCACTCTTCATTTTTTATTTTATTTTTTTTGCTTTTGCTTCCAACGAAATTTTCTTCTTTCTTAGTACATTGCTTAGTTTCAAAAAGGCATTTTTGCTATTCCAATAGGGTCTTCGGATTTCGGTGTCACATTTTCCGTTATCTGTCAAAACACTATCCAGATATTTACACTTCTGTACTTGTTTGCTGTTGACGTTCGTACCTCACATCTTGGGCTTTTTCCTTTGCTGACAACCAAACATTCTGTCTTCTTACAATAGATGGTTAGTCCTTTCTTGTCGCTTTCTCAAATATGAATTGCATTTAAATCATGACTTTCGAAGGACTGACTATAAGAAGACGAGTTTTCCCCCGCACAATGGTTTGAAATTAAATTTCTACTTCTTCAAGTCACGAGTTAATCGTTATCTATCTTCCATATCATCAATAATCCCCACTTCCTTCCGTTTATAAGATTGTTGGCGTGCAGGCTAGTGAAAACACGAGACGGAATCTTTCATACGGAAAATTACATTTTACTTAATTTTGGACTTTGGCCAATTGGTTGTGTGGCTCCGAAGCGCCTTCTTGGGCGTGGATTCGACATCTCGTGTCAGTATAAGAGACTATCCTTGATGACTCTCGGTGTTTATATATTTTTAACGCTATTGTTCGCCGAATACAAGGCCCAAGAGTCACTCAAGTTAGGAGTTACTGAATGAGTTACTGTTTTATGGACATAAGAATAGTAGTTTATGATTATTTGTAGGATAGTTAATGATTATTCTTAGATTTGAAAAGGTTATTATTTAAATGGCTGGGGAAGCATTTTTTCAAAAGTCTGTTCCACAAAGCAGCAAAAAAGTTGTCTGAATTTAACTCCTTTTTACCACTGGAATACGAAAGAAATGAGGATAGTTCACCCCGTGCACATGGCAGGATGGATCTTACCTGTAAAGTTCTGAACTAGGGAATGTAGATTGTCAGAACTTTTTCTATCTAAATAGTGACAGAGTAGCTATAGGCTTGCGATGTTGCAACTTTTAGAAAGGGGTTGTTGGGTGGGAAAGAATTCATCACCTACAAGGCTGCGTCAGTGTTTCTGAACTCTGTCATGGCTAGAAAGATAGGATTGAGCATCTCCAGTCCAGATATGCCCGATCACGTGGATTTACACTTGGCAGCCAGGAGGTCATTCCATCAACACAACCCTTCACCTGGCTTCACTGAAAAGTGCAACGTCTATACTGGCATGATCTGGTGTGAGACATATACTACACAAATTCTCTTTCATTCATGTTACATATCTCATTCTTCATTACCATTTCAACTGTAACCCTCTACCTTGAGTGGCTTTCGAGTCTCGGATTGAGTGAATTTTTTTTTAAATCTAAATATTTTAGCAACTGTTTTGGATCTGCGAAGACAGAGTTAGAAAAATATTTTGTGGGTCTCCAGGTTCATAGCCAAAGTTTCTTTTTAGAAAGCAGTTACATATATATTTACATATTTTAAAGTTTTAAGCTTTTTCAAAAGAATAATTTTTTCTGTTCTATGATGAACATATCTGATGATGTGGAACCCCCAACTGCCTAAATGACTTAAAATATCACCCAGTGTTTCATATGCTAAATTGTGGCTAAAAAATAGTCTTCGGGAGGAAGACTAGTTTTATCCCCAACACTCAGTATATTAAGCAAAAAGTTTACCTCAAGTGGTTTTCTGGTTGGTCTGACACCATAATATTAATTATTGAAATGGAATAATAATACCGCCAGTAGCTGATAATGAGCAAGTGAAACTTATGTAGGATACGACCATCTTGATTAACAAGTTTGAGAGAAATCGTCCTGATATCTCGCTTGTACACAAGAGCAGCTACGAGTTGATCCTAAAAGACTTTGCGATACCATGGGATAAGAACATGGAGAAGGTAGAGCAGGCCAAAATATACAAGTATCAAGACCCAGTAGGGTGTTGATACCTATATAAACCTGAAAAATATACCTAGCAGCTCAAGTTATGATTGGCGCATTCGGAATTATTCTGTTTTATAAGACGTCTTGGGGATACCTGATATCACTGGGAGTGCCCAGGTAAGAGCACTGCTCGGAAAAGCTTATGTGCTGAGGAAAAGATTTGTGTCTTTGCGCTGCGGGTAGGAACTGAGATATGACCAGGGCCGGTGCAAGGGTTTCGTGCCCCCACCCGAATTTATGATACACCCCCCCTACAACATGCCAATTATCATAAGGTAGAATTCATATAACATATAAATTTTATTGTAAGCTAGTTATGTACAATAATGGATCCTATCCAATGCAGGTGAACAATTCTACTAGAAAAATTGAAAAATAAATACAATATATCTAAATGCAAATTAGAGGCAATGTCATAACAGATCATTTCATCTTAAATAAATCAATGTTATGCGGCAATTTTTAGCATCAACTTGAATTTTTTTCCTGTTAAAAATGTTGAATAATTTGAACACATTCAAATTTATGGATAAAAAGTAGTGAATTTTATAGTGTTTTTCCGAGACTTACTATGTAAAAAACAAATTCACGTATTTAGACATACCCCGCCCCCCCCGCACAAAAAAAAACCAGAATGACTTCAGAATCCGTGAAAAATTTTGCTGTAACAAAAGAGAAGATACTTGAGTTATTTATCCATGTCTCCCCACTGAGACAGGAGGCGACAGAAGGTCAGGCTTAATGTTGGGAACCCAAGCGCGTACACTCAGGCCAAGTACAAAAATTACACAAGCCCCCGCAACCCTCGGTTACGCTGGGTTCGGTAGCGTCCATCGCTCCCCTCTCTAGTTCAATGAGAGGGTGCAGCTTCGGGGAGCTGTTCCCCAGAGCCGGGCACCTCAATGTATCATTTTCTTCAACTGCATCTCTGTCCGGGTGTTGGGGGATGTGACAAAGCTATAATTGAATCGCACTCTGCCCGAAGAGGTATCCTTAAATCTCATTGGAAATGTCAACAGCAAACAATACAGAAATTTAAATATTTGGAAAGTGTTTTAACAGAGAATGGAAAATGCGATACCGAAATCCGAACACACGTGAGAACAGCAGAAGATGCATCCAAAAATGTCAAGCAAAGTACAGGAAAAATGTCAATGCATCCAAAAATCAGGAAATATGGAACCACCTCTTAATTTCTGTTGCACTCAGGTCCACCCTGGTAACACTTGTTAGGGTCCTAGCTATCGACAAGTAGTGAAAGCCAAACAAAACATTATGAATATATGAAATACATTTTTATAGTAAAAATAACAGCATTACATTTTTATATAAAATTTACCAACAATATCTATTCATAGTAAAATACATTTTATCTATAGTTGAAGGTATACAATTGCGTTCAAAATATATTTAGTTGTAGCAATAAATTGTGTCCAAAATATTTAAATTTTGACATCAAATTAACCAATAGAGGTTGATATACCGCTAAACAAAACCACCAACCAATCACAGATGAAGAGAAAACTGCAGGGAACAGAAATGTGGTCCTATAAAAGAATGCTGAGAATATCATGGATGAAGCATGTGAGCAATGAAGAAGTCTTCAGAAAAATGAGGAAAAATGGGCACTTATACTCAGAATCAGAAAGGGAGAGCTGAAATTTCTAGGACATGTAATGAGGAAGGATGGATTGGAGAATTTGTCACTCTCAGGATATAATGAAGACAAAAAGGAAAAGGGAAGGCAGTGGGTTACCAACCTCTCGAACTTATGTGAATGAATGGCGGGTCGGAGGGCTTGGTAAAGGGACAAACGTTGCTAAAGGCTAAAAGAAGTAGGAGGTCGCGGAGAGCCATGATCGTCGGCGTTCCGAAGGTACACGGCACGTAGAAGACGAAGAAGTAAAACCAAAACGGTAGCGCCAAAAAGGTTTACATGGAAAATTATTCAAAACATAAAACAACAGCGTGGTGAGAAAACTTTTGAATGCATGAGAAAAGATGATCTAAAAACCAGAAACATTAGAACTGTCAATTGCAGTTGAAGACAAGGGCGATTAGAATTAAATCAATCAGGAAATATGGGAGCAAAGAAGACATTTCCCCAGCATGCAGTTTGAGGCAGTGAAACACATGAAAACATTCGACAAGTACTATCGGAATGTTCCATGCTTGCATAGAAGGTTTAAAAAAAAATCGAACAAGTCAAAATGGCGGCGGTTTTCTATTTGGATTTGACTTTGTAGATAAACGGTATGATCCCAAACCGGAAGTGAGTATCGAAAATGAAAAAGTCAAGGTTTTGTGGAATATGAAGTTTCAAACGGAAAAAAGTTATTGAACATTCACAGCAGGATACAGTTGTTTTATTATTATTTTCTGTTTGATACCAGAGCAGATGAGAGAAAACGTACCAAAAGTTGAGAACTATACACACCTAAAGTACAAAACAAGGGAATATGGAATTGGCAATAGGTAGAGATTGTGCATATTGTAATCACAACAGTGCCAGAGAATTTTGCGAATTGGTTGAAAACATTAGATTTCTAGTGAGTTTTTATCTGTTGCAGAAGGTCTGGTTGCTTGGCACAGAACGAACAGTCAGAAAAGTACTGGATATCTAAGACTGCTGGATGTAGCTTGAAATTCAATGTGTAAAGCCAGTTAATAAGATCTAATAAACTGTGCAAAAATGACAAATATAATAATAATAATAATAATAATAATAATAATAATAATAATAATAATAATAATAATAAATTCTCAGATGCTGCACCAAGCATGACACTCATGGATCCTGATACTAACCGAGTAGAGATATTAACATGTATATATATTTTTTCTTGGCGAATTAAGATTGGCTTTAGAAAACATACCGTTCAGTACAAAAGATGTGCTTGTGTGTTGCCGGAGCACAACCAGTTGGGCATGTCCCCTAGGGTCTAACACACTGAATGGGAATAGTTGGGTAGTATTATGTCCGGTTATTGAGGGTTTTTTTTTTAAACATTGGATGTGTCAGTTATCGGGAGGTTTTTTTTTTTTAAACATTGGATATGCCAGCCAAACGTCATAACGAGACTTGGGAACAGTCTCAATTGAAGACTATAGGAGCAGACTGGATTACGCGACCTGGAGGTATTTCTAACTGGGTCCTACTCACAAAGTTATGGGCTGCTTTTATAAAAACTTAAATCATATCGCGCACATTTGGCTGTGATGTATGTGCTTTGTATACCTTTATCAGAGTGGGTGTCATGATGGATATATTAGGCTTCTTATATTTGTACATTATTAGACTGCTGCTCTCTCAATAATAATAATGCCGTTTCATGGACAGTTTGAGAGGGACATCGAGGCCATTAAGGTAAAAGATTTGTCGGATTAGTTGACGAAAGGCAGATTGAAATGCGTGACTGAAAGCCTACTGGTAGCCGCCTACGAATAAACTGTAAATACTAATTCTGTTCGGAAAGTGGATTCGGACAAGTGCAAGCTGTGTGGCAAAGAGGCAGAAAATGTCCTCAAAATCATCAACGTTTTTGTAATACGCGCGCAGGAAGAATACAGTCACCGTCATGATAGAGCAGCCTCTTATCTGCATTGGTAGGAAGTATGGACTTGAAGTCGGCGAGAAATGGTACCGCCACAAGCCAGAAAAGTCAAGATTTTGTGGGATTTCAACGTCCAAACAAACCGCGTTTTTCAGGCAAGCAAACCAAACATCTTTGTCACGAAGAAAAGAAAACAGCCTTCTCATCGATGTAGCTGTTACTGGTGACTATAATATCAAGGTCAAAGAAATTGACAAGCTTATGAAATACACCGACCTCTGGATTGAAGTTGCTAGAAAGTGGGACTATTGTCCCAATTATCATTGGGGCGTCGTCATCTACACAAGCGAAAATCGGAATAAAGCCTCATATTCTATCGCTTTAGAAGTATGTGTTGCTTGACAATACGAAAGGTGCTGTTTAAGGCCGTAAGACTTAATGGAGAACACCAATAATGAAAAATCTTTGGTTCAAAACGAAAAACCATACAGAAAACGAGATGATAATGATAATTACCAATGCAGTAAAAGGATCTGTCTATATTTCTGAGATAAGGTGTTATGTACACTATTTACATTATTCGGCCTATTGTCCTCATCTTTGTTGTCATATTTATCACAATGTTTCGGCCGTTGTACGCTCCGGCCTTCTTCAGGTGATTGGAATGTCGAACTGAACACTTTATTTCGCTCGCTGGAGTAGACTGTTCTAGTTCCACATGCCATGTCTAATGGATGTCAGTTATCAGTTAACTGCTGTTAATTCCCCTCTTCAAATTCTCCACTGCCTTAACCAGGTATTGAACTCACAACTCTTTGGGCCCTGTCACTGGATCTAAAAAACACCTTTATCCACTGTGCCATGTTTCCTTAAGCACGTGGGACTAGAACAGTCTACGCCAGCGAGCGAAATAAAGTGTTCAGTTTTCATTCCAATCATCTGAAGAAGGCCGGGGCGCACAACGGCCGAAACGTTGTGATAAATATGGCAACAAAGATGAGGACAATAGTCCAAATAATGTAAATAGTGTGCAGTAAAAGGAACTGCCGTAACAAAGTGCTGGCGACATTAGTCGGTACCAGCTGTTCCATCATGCTTAAATATGCCTCAATACACAACTATTATTAATCAGCTGGAAACTACAGAAGAAAGAGACGTAATTGCAAGGAAATGCTGGTAATAGGAAAACATTAATCTGGGGAACAACATTAAGGCTGCAGGGGGAAATGTCTGCCATACGAAGCGGCCATAGTAGAATGATTGGTTAATAGATGGGTGGGTTGGTTTTCATTACGACTCCTTGTTTTATGTTCAGCTGTACTTCTTGCTTTTTATATATGAATATAAATAATGTATTCTGCTATAACTAAAGTAATTTAGTCTTATGGTCACCGGCTAAGCAACGTGGAGCCTGGTCAGTATCTAAATGGGTGACCGCTTAAGAATACCAAGTGCTGCAAGATTGGTGTAATGGATAACGTATAATATATGCTAAATGGATAAATATGTTTCGGCTTCAAATAACCAGTAAAATGTTGATAAGCCGTAAAAAACAAATCAATTATGTGTGTAAATTACTCTCGAGTAGTTTGTAACACATTTATTTATCATCTCTCGGTTGCGTCTCAGTCTTTGGGCAGACTGTGCTCAGAGATAGCTCCGTCAAAGGACAGAGTCGCAACTGAAGAAAATTATATTGAGAGGTGCCCAGCCCTGGGGAACAGCTGCCTTAGACTGCGCCCTCTCATTGCACCAGAGAGAGGGGAATCGGTGCTTGCACTGAAGCCAGCGCAACCGACGGTTGCTGGGGCTCGGGCATTTTTTGTTCCTAGCCCTGGTGTACGCGCTCAGACTCCTCACATTAAACCGACCTTGTGTCACAGCCTGACCTCGTGATGGTGGTGGTGGGGGAGTAAATACAAAAAAATCGATTATAAAGTAATTTTGTAATGTTTTTTTTTTATTTAAGGTAATTATAACATGTTTATACAATGCTTAAATATACTAAAATCGTTTTCCTGAATATGCTCTTCTGAAATGAAGGTACATCTTAGACGTCCGCGTTTCGTTTATATCGTCATATACAGTAATTAACATTCCAGATTAATTGTTCAAGTCCAAATGGTTAGAACATTAGCGGGGTCTGTCTCGTAGCTTACAGCACCTGGTATTCCTCCATGCTCACCAATCTGAGTTCTGATCATGCTCAATGTTGCTTAGCTTCGGTGATCAGACAAGAACCATTGTTTCAACGTGATACGACCGTAAACGAGCTGCCAGTTATTATTATATGTTCATGTATAATTCATACCCCTAACCGTGGGCTATGAAATTCTAGGGAGAGGAGAATATCTCGTGTATAATATGCAATGGCATTTCAAAATTTGTATGACCTCAATTTCACATTTGTTCAGTTTTTTTTTATCTGGTTCGTGTCGACTAAAAATAGGAATTTATATGATAGAGATAATATTAGCTACTTCCTTATAAGGAAGCATTCATTCATTGACTGAGCAGCCAGTACCATTGTCGTTTGAAATTTATCAAATCTTTCTCTTAAAACATTTTCCAGGAAAATATTCGTTAATTGTTATCGTTCTTTCAATGATTGATGACGGTTTCCTTACTAACCTTTTGTTCGATGCAGTGCAGAATGTCAACATCTTGATTATGTTATTATTCTCTGTTCGAGTTATATGTGTTATCCGTTTTAGTTGTTGCTGCTGTTGAAAGTCTTCAACTGATCCGGTTTCTGTTATTTGGCACAGTTCTTCGTGATTCTGTATCGCCAGGAGCTTACATTATGTTTTGAAACACAAAATTTACACAATATTTGGAGAAAAAGTATGGATATGTTCATACAAGAATGCAACAATAAGATCACACTCGGACAAAATAAAATTATAAAGTATAAACACATTTCCAGTGGCCAATGGCTAAAACGGAATCGGCGTGAAATTGGACGTTACTACGTCGTCTACCTTCGGGTATATAAGAGAAACGATCCAAAGAAGGGTCTGTAAGGTTATCGGTCCTGACCTGGCATTTCGACTTCAGTCACTTTCCCATCGCCGTGACGTGGCTTCCTCTGTCTTTTATATTTTCATGACAGTTGTTCTAATGAGCTTTCCTCTTTAGTACCTCGACTATGTGAATTTAAGCGTACTACTAGATTGGCTATTAGGTCCCATCGTTTTACTGTTAAACTAGCTAGATGCAACCGTAAGTTTTATTCTAATAGTTTCTTTCGTCGCAGTTCTCACCTCTGGAACTCTCTTTCAGTTTTTTTGCTCCGACAATCTACAAAAATTTAAATGCAACCTCATTCGCTATCTTCTATTCTCCTGAAACCTGTTCTTTTATTGTCCTTTCTCTCCCACTAAAGTCTTCTTTTCTACTTCTATTGTGTCTTAGTGGTAATAACTTCTTGCTTGGGGTGAAATGATTCAAAATAAAACTACCGGAAGTCTGCTACGATACGACTTCGTTCACAGCTTCCTCGACTAAACTAAGCTGGGGGCCGTTTATCGTAAACCAAATTCACTCTGCATGATTGACTGTCCAATATTTTGACTATAATGTCTAATGCTGCATCACGAACGCAATGGCTTAATATCGATGTGAACAAATTTATTAAGCAAATGCAATGTCTGGTTAGTGATTTATTTTCTTTCTTACGCATTACAGTACTTCTGAGATTACAAGGACTTCGATTATCCGGACGTGAAATGAAGAGAAGAATTAAAATCATTCAAACATTTTTCAATTATCCGAACTAAACCCACTCTAGTATTTAATCCCAGACAAGCGTTTTGAGAATTTAAATAAAACATACGCAACGTTTGATAAAAATAGTCAAAATATTAAATTTGGTTGCGCTTTCAATCAGAACTTAACCTTACAAATAAATTTACTTTTTTTAATCTAGTTTTGGAAGTTAGCGGTAGAAAAACGCGAGGTGAACGGGAGGAAACAGATTGATGCATTTCTTTATTAAAAATAAGCTGGACTAAACGTTGAAAAAGGCATTTGAAAATGTTATTCGAAGATATATTAGATAAATTTATTTCAGAAAATGATGCTTTTCTTTATTCTTTTTCGATAATTTAGGCATTCAATTATCGGGGATTTTCAATTATCCGAACATATTTTTTTCAACACTTGTCCTAAGGTATCCAGATAGTCGAGGAAGGACTGTCGTTCGTTTGAGCCATATAGTGATTTACTGAACGTAATTTAGATGTGGCACAAGGCCGAAATTATGGGGCACCAGGTGGGGATTCAATTTGAGTTATATAACTTATTTTTGATCATATTGCCCTGAATATGGTGACGCACGTTTCCGGAAAAATTGAATATTTAGTACTCACGGATAATACACGTTCCTAGGCTTAAAAAACTAGGGGAAGTATGTATTATATACGAATTATTACGGTATTAAATTAAAATTTAGTACTATAAAATATTCAAAATACGAATATAAACATTACCAAATTTGAAAAATTTAGAAGGAAATGAAAATCGTTTATTTCCTCTGTAAAATCTTCAATGCAGTGCTGCATGTTGGACATGGCAATAAACTAGGTATTTACTCTGTCTCCCCACGAAGATGAGTTGTGACACAAGGTCTTTTTTAAGGTGGGGACCCGAGCGCATACACCCGAGCAAGGAACAAAAATTGCCCGCAGCCCCTGCAACCGTCAGTTGCGCTGGCCTCGGCGCAAGCACCGATCCCTCTCTCTGGTGCAATGACAGGGTGCGGTCTCGGACTGCTGTTCCCCAGGGCGGGGCACCTCTCAGTATAATTTTCCTCAGTTGCGACTCTGTCCTTTGACGGGGTCGCCCCTGAGTGTACTCTGCCCAAAGACAGAGACGCAACTGTGAGACGATAAATAGGGTGTTACCAACCGCTCAAGAGAGAGTAATTTTCACACGGCAATAAACTAAACAATAATGAACGAGTGAATAATGAGAAAAATAAAATAAAAATAGTTGTCAAAAAAGATATAAGAAAATGGAGACATATTAAAAATAAAACCAGTGTTCCCACTGATAACAAAGATAAAACGAACAGTTAAACTTTTTAAACTTTCCTATAGCTTTCGTTTTCTTTAACCTACCATCTCAAATCTCAGGGTTTGGCCACAAGATGACAGTAACAAATGAATAATCAACTCCTATATCCACTCTGCCGCCATCCTGAAGTTTTGGAGCCTTTATTTATATTTACTGTCAAATGGTTTCAATTTCTGATTATCCTTGCGAGTTCGTATTTCATTTTCGAAATGTGATAAATGCCAATATACTTTCTTTCTTATTACATATTGAACATTTAATAAGTATCCAAGTTATGTTGGTACCAATTATTGTGTTATTTTCATGGCATGTTTATGCCATGAATCACCTGGAAGGTAGCCACTTCTTTTTGTCTCCACACAAGGCTTTGCGATACCACAAAGTTGCTATCTCGTTAAAAGAAACCAAACCCGTGGAAAGTGATTTCCTAGATTGCAATCCTGTTTATGAATCAAACCAATTGATCCGTAAAGGAAAATCGGTTCATGAATTTAACAAAACCCACTGTACATGTACAATGGCGAGTAAAAGAAATAAAGTCATCTCACCAAAAATTAATTTAATTTTTACAAAGTTTTAAATATTTGAAATTATAATTTCAGAAGTAGTGTCTGCGGTTATCCAGTACTGCAGGGCAAGTTTTTGTATTTACATTTTTTAGACTACTGTTCACTCCCCCAATTAAAGGCTCAAGAGCCATTCAAGGTAGAGTGTTACTGAATGAGTTTGGAAAAGATGCTATGAAGAAATCTAATACTGTTCTGGATTTTAAAAGGCATAGTTTGGGGAAAGGTGTTGTTGCAAGGTGGAAAATATTTAATCACCTGCAAGGTTGCATAACAGATATCTAGTTTTCAAAATGAATCCCAGCTGGATGTATCTCTATGCCACTCTATGGGAGCTCCTCTGATCTGGTCTGCTGAAATAAAAAGTTCCCTTATCTCTTTCCTGTCAGTTTTAAGCATGCCTCTCCACAAAATAGAAGCCAGTCTCTAACATTAGCATTTCAACTGATGCTTTATCTTTGGGAGGTCAATCTTGTAATACTGCAATGATTTCATCAGTGAGAAACTTCTTTGTTATGTGTGATGTATGTCAAGGGGATAAATCATGGAATGTTTCAACTACTGCTATATATGGTAATAGGATATTAACAGCTAGAACCTGTGATCATGTTGTTTTCCAGGGATAATTCTGGTAACAGTTACACAGTTCTCTCCTTACACTCTTACCAGGGAACAGATAAACTTTGTGATATGACATATAAATGTCCAAACAAGCAAAATAACACA
This sequence comes from Acanthosepion lycidas, assembly GCA_963932145.1. NCBI lineage: Eukaryota > Metazoa > Mollusca > Cephalopoda > Sepiida > Sepiidae > Acanthosepion > Acanthosepion lycidas. The sequence goes on from OZ010575.1 coordinate 48,755,375, forward strand.
GACTATACTAAAAAAATTGGACTTTCTAGAGAAATGCTCCTCTTCAAGAAATAAAAAAATAGGGAAATTTTTTTTTAAAGGAAATAATTTTTGTAGTTAATAGTCTTCAGAGCTTCCTTGGCTCATGGCACTTGTCAAAATAGAAAAATATTGATTTGCTATTGACTTAGAAGCAGGATGCTGTTTATAATATAAATACAGTGTCAAAACCATCTCTGATTTTGACAACGTTATTGACCTTAGGCTAAGTCCCTTAGCTGTTATTTACAAATGTCAAGTTTGAAAATGTGTAATCATTATTGATATCTGCATATATTTTTTAATTTTCTGAATTTTTTAAAACATTTTTAAAAATATTTTGTATTGGATTTTTCCACAAACATTTGAGGTTCATAATTATTTCACTTAAATTAAGAATAAACAGATGCATAATTTTATTCATTTATGTAAATTTTTGTTCTTTGATTCAAAAAATGTATATATCTGTTTGTTATTTAAAAGGAATCTTTATGTAGCCCACATCAAAAAACGTTTTTATAGACAAAACATTTAAGGCCAATAACTCAGTAAAAGTCAGAGATAGATTTAACACTCTATTAATATTATAAACAGGGACCTCCTTCTAAATTGACAACAAATCAACATTTTTCAATTCTGACAAGTTTCAGTGTCTAAGGAAGGTCAAAAGAATACTAAGGAAGGTCAAAAGAATACTAATTTACAAAAGTTATTTCCTCCCCAAAAGTTTGCTGTTTTTCATGAGTGAATCACTCTAAGTATGGGAATTTCTTTTTGCATTGCTATTGCTTAAGCTCTCCAGATCATGAATATAAGAAAAAAAATGTTTATAAATTTTCTAAAATTTAAGATGGGGTTCAGTTTTTATAAATTCATTGTAAATTGATCCTCTACACTAAACTAAAAAAAAAATAAGAGAAATAATTCATAATAGTAAAAAAAAAGCAAAGAGAAAAATCAACTTTAAATTCAGATTTTGTGGCCATTTTGAAATTACTTGAAATTTTGTACTTAAGAATTATTCTAATACAAGCAAGTAGTAAAAATATGCTTTAAATAACATAAATATCAAATTTTTATTCTAACTCAAAATTAATTGAAATTTCATAAGACTAGCAAAAATATGCTTTATTATGTAGTATGAGCATTTTTTTTTTGGCTTTCATAAGAGGCAGAGGTCAACTTGTAATGAATTTACATAGCAAATTGAACCACATTCATAAAATTTAGATATTAAAAAATATATATATATATTTGTGATCTAGAGGGATTATTTGATTGTAATATGAAAAAAAAGTTGTTAAAAAATGGTTATTTCTTGGAGAGGTATGTTTCTGCAGAGACACCAGAAATTTAATTATCAGAAACAGCATGAACAACCATCATATTAAATACATATGTCTCAGAGAGGAGATGGGTGCTACCAAGTAATCTCCATTGAACCGAGAAATGCCATGAAGGACATAGAATGACACCCTGATGATCTGTCAGGTCATGGAATGGTATGATTTTGAATGAAGACAGATGCATATGATTAATTCTTGCATTGTCAGGAAAAAAACATGTCAGAAACTGAAGAAGATGATATTAATGAAGTTGTGTATGCATGTGTAAGCAGTTTCTGCAGGAAAGCAGTATTTTTTTTGCTTGTTTCTAGTTTGAAAATATTTACATTGTGCTTGTCTCTTTCCTACATTGAGAAAAAAATGCATGTGCTAATTAGTTTTCTTCAGCAACTTTGTGAAAACTGAAAAATGTTATGCAATTTTCTCAAAAAAGAAAAAAAAAGGAAAAAATTTCTCATAAATGAATACTAATTAAAGAATAATACTGATTTATTAAAAAGTTTACACCAAAAAAAAAAGGTTTATATGAAAAAATAAAGAAAATATTAATAATGGATGTAAATGGAAAAAGCACAAGTTAAAAAAAGATGAAGAGTCAATCGAAAAACCAAAATGGGAGGAAGAAAGACGAAAAGAAATAATAATAATAATAATAATGATGATAATAATAATAATAATAATGTAGCATCTGCATTGGTGACTATGTAAGAAGTATGAAGGTACTACCACAAACCAGAGAAGGTGATTGAAATAACCAAGTCAAGATCTTGTGAGAAATTCAACATCCAAACAGACCATGTCCTTGAGGCCACCAAATCAGACATCACCCTTGTTGACAAAGAAGCAAGGAAATGCTCCCTCATCAATGAGGCCATTCCTGGTGACTATAATATCAAGGTCAAAGAAACTGACAAGCTTAAGACATACAACGATGACCAGATTGAAGTTGCCAGAATATGGAACATTCAGGTGACTACTGGTTCCGGTTACCATCAGGGCATTGGAGGTCCATAACACCAAACTGAAAGTTCTACATTGAGAAAATCAGGCTAAAATTTAGTATCTGACCACTTCACATCTGAAGATGTAAATTGTTTGTTACAGCTCATGACATCTAGCAGAGAGATGAAATTTTAATTTTTATTATTGCATTATTCCAACATTTTAACATATCAGCAGATAGCTATTAGTGACAACAACTGAACACAAATAGTTATTAATTTAAAAAAAATAGTAATTAATGTATAATATTATCCATAACTACATGTACAAGAATGTAGTTTTTGATAAAAGTAAAAAAATAACCATAAATATGTAAAAATGTGTATATTGTCAAAAATTCCATTTTTATGCATTAATAATTGTTGTAATGTAATGTCCCACACTCCCTATTGCCTATTTTGGACTGACTATATCAGTAGATATATATAGTGAGCACAGGATATACCTGGTCACTTGCTTCAGGAATTACTAGCAATTCCCTGTCTTTCAGTATTGTACTCTCTTTTACAATAAACCTCTCTTTTTTTCATCTATGCTCATGTTGCTGTTCCTTTCACTTGAGTACCACCTTTGTCTGTTCATAACCTTTTTAAGTAATTGACTGATTATTACAATTATTAGGATTCACTTGCAAGCAACCTCTTTTTGCATTAAAAAAAAAAGAAAGAAAAGAAAATGAGCAAGAAAGAAAGATACAAGATATAATCTCTTTTCCAGAGAAAAGGAAGAAGAGAAAGTATTGTTAAATTATGTTTCTTCATCATAAGAATCGGTTTCATGATCTCTTACTTAGCATAGGCCAATTTGATTGGCTGAACTGATTATAAACATAAGAAATTGTATATTTTATAAACATAACAAGATATATATTTTTTCCTTTCTCTTACCACCTCCCTTCATGTCCTTATAACAACCTCATTCAGTAACCCTTTACCTTGAGTGGCTTCTGGGAGAAAAATAGTATAAAAAAAGGCAATGTAAGTTTCATAAACAAATATATATTATATACACAGCAGAAGGAAGTTTTAAAAAAGCTAGATCATATTAATGGTATAATGAAAAAGAAATTAATGTTTTATTATAAAATAAATACTGGAAATTGATAGCAGGTCCAGTCTATCATAATATAAAAAAGGTAAGAGGAAAAATTAAGAAAAAAGTAAGATGCAATAGGTCAATTAAAAATTGATGCCATATCTGGTCTGGTGCAGATATAACAGCCGACCAGGTCTGGTAGCAGTAACTAGAGATTCATGACAAAATCCAAAGAAAGATCAGCAACATTATCTGTCCTGACCTGGCATCTCATTATCTCAGCCATTTTCCTACTGCTGTAACATAGCTTCTCTTTGCCTCTTCGATAAATGTTTTCATAGTAAATGTTCCAATGAGCTTTCCTCGTTGGTACCTCAACTTCACAATTACATAATTTCACTGTTGAAAATACTACTTCTACTTATAGAACATACTTCTATACAAATTATAATTGGTTGATTTTGGTGTCTCCAATTCATATTTTGCATGATGTGCTGTTCCATTTGCTGTCAACCATACATTATGTCTTCTTACAATTGATGTTTAGTTTCTTTTCATGTTCTTTTATGACCTTCTGTGAGAGTTCCTGTAGTTTGCTTTCTGCATCTGATATCAACACCATGTTATGTGTATACCTTATGCTCCTAAAGTTGTTGCTGCCAATAAATAATCCTGGTAGTGTTATAATCTTCCTAAAACCAAATCTTCTTCTGATTCGTGTTACACAAATTTTCACCACTGGCCGAATGTGAACGCTCTGGAACCCAAGACTGAACTAAAAATTCCGTCAAGTGCGCATCGGTTCCACACATACCTTCTGCTTTCCTCACTCACCCAAAAAACATACAATACAAATTTTTTACCCAATAGCACTCACTCCCGATTAAAGAAATAAATAAAAATTGGAACTGATCTGAGCCTAGGAAAAAGACATAAAAGCCCATCAAAGGAACATCTTAGTCAGTCAGTCAGCACAACAGCCTGGGTTCACATGCTAGTTGGAACACCACCTCCACACCCAAAGACAACTGGTCTCCCATCTCCAAAGACTACTTGCCAAAAGTTAAGTCCTAACTGACCCTCCCTCTCCTACTGTACACCTCTATGGACAGCTTTACTTATCTATTTCTTTCATCAAAAAGACATTCATACCATCTCTAACCTTCTTTTTATATTTTTTATTAATACAATTATTTATTACTTAAATCTCTGTCATTTCTTCTTGTTCTGCCACCATACACTTAATATAACAGTAGGATCTCTCAGGATCACTGTCATGGTTGACTAAGTCTAATGGGAAAACACATTTTCATCTTATATCCTTTCTATTTTTTGTGTATTTAATGAATTCATTATCTATTTTTATGCAGTTTTTTTGCTCCCAGTATCGGTTCTGGATTATTCTAATAATTTTCCTTTATAAATCAAGCTTACCTATCAGTACAAGTAGTTCTTTATGACATACAATGCAATAAAGAAAATACCAGCTGTGAAAAAATAATAATTAACAATTTAAGAAAAGTTTATATGGATGAAAAAAACCCAAAACAAAACAAAAAAGAAAAAACAATTTGACAATGACAGACACAAAATGCATACATAATAGAAAATATGTCAAAAGATTTTAAGGAGTTAAAATATTGAAAGGAAAATTTATGTAAAATCAAGAATAAAAATTTCTTGGAAAGAAATGCACATAGAAAATAAAATAAATAGTAGAATTATAAAAAAATAAAAAATAAAAAGGAAAACAGAAAATAATGGCGGGAAAGAAGGTTGTAGAGTAATAGAAAAACAAAAAGAAAACTTTCTATGAATATTTTCATAGTAATTGTTCTGATAAGCTTTCCACTTTAGTACCTAGACTTTTTGAATTTAAGTGCAGTACTAGATTGGTGGCTAGGTCTCATTATTTCAAAATTGCTAAATATAACTGTAAGTTTTATGCTGACAGTTTGGTTCTTTCAGCTTCTTTCTTTCTAGTCAACTTTGATTTTCAGAAATTTTAATGCAATATTAATGTTTCTGTTTTCTTAATTTCTGTTATTTCATAGTTCTCTCTCCTTAATAATGTTTTTCTTTTTCTCATATTATTTCACAGTTACTAATCCCCTGTATCTTAGTGGCTTTATTGCCTTGCTTGGGTGAAATGATTAGAGAGAGAGAGAGAGAGAGAGAGAGAGAGAGTTGAGAAATAAATTGAGAAAACAAAAATGAAAAGATAGAAAAGAAAACAAGAATAAAAACAAGAAAAACAAAAAATAGAAAAAACAAATAAAAACTAGAAAAGAAAAATGAGAAAAAAAAACAAGAAGATAAAGAAAAAAGAGAAAAACAAGAAAAAAAAAATATATATACCTGAGTGGAGGAGGAAAAAGAAAAGAAAAATGAAGAAAGAAACAATGAAAAACAAGAAAATCAATAGAAAGAGAAGAAAAAACAAAAAGGAGAAGGCAACAAAACAAGAAGAAAAATCAAGGAAAACAGAAATCAAGCAGAAAAAAGATAAAAGACACACTTGAGTGAAGGAGGAAAAGCAAGAGAAAATGCAAAAAGAAAAGCAAGAAAAAAGGAAAAAAAGAAAAGAAGAAAAACAAGACAAAAAGAGAAAAAGAAGAAAAAATATACTTTTGGGGATGAAGATAGGTTTGGTTTGTTTTATGGCATATCAACCTCAATGGTTTATTTAATGCTGGCAAAATCTTTATTTCTGGTAATATTTTTTTTTCAAAAATGTATTGCTGGTATTAAATTTTTTTTTGTTTTTACAAAGTATTTCTGGTATTAAAACCTTTTTTTACATTTACATAGTGTTTTAACCCCAGTTTGGGGGCTAACTATTTACCCATAGTTGGGACCCTAACAGGTCCTACCACCCCTGGTCAGGATGAACCTGGAAACACCAGCAATTAAGAAGTGGTTTCACACTCCTCAAAACCTTCTGATCAGAGGACTTGCTGTTGGATGTAGTTTATCGTCATACCCAGGACGGTTTGTGGATAAAGAAAAGCAAGAGAAAAAAGTAGAAAAAAAAAGCAGGAAAAAGAAGGAAAAAGGAAAAAAAAGAAAGAAAAACAAGAAAAAAAGAGAAAAAGAATACAAAAATAAAAAGAAAAAGATATAAAACAGATGAGTGAAGGAGAAAAAGTAAGAGAAAAAAACCAGAAAGAAGAAAAAAAAAGAAAAAAGTGGAAACTAGAAGAAAAAAAAAAAGAAAATAAGAAAAAAGAGAAAAGCAGAAACAAGATGTTAAAAGAAAAAAAAAACACGTATGTGGAGAAGGAAAATCAAAAGTAAAAAAAAAAAAGGAAAGAATTGAAGAAACTTGGATATGAAGTCATTGGCAGAAATAACAAAAATATTAAAAATTAATATTTTTGTTTTTTAAATTTCAAAATGCATATAGTAAATTATATTACTTTTTTTGTCTGTGGCACACCCCATCTTACCAATATTCATGCTAAAATGTCCAAATGAAGTTACCAAAAACCCGAAAGCAAGGAGTGTAAGCCAAGACTGTCATTTATCATGTATATGCAGGAAGTGAGGAAAACCTAGACAGGCTGGCAATATTTAATCTAATCTATCTTCTTGACATAAATGGTGGACATTTGACAAAAAAAAAATATTTAAACAACTGCACCCTTCTTCTCATATACACAGATACATCTAAAAAAAAAATGGAGACTGATATTATACAAATAAGGGTCCATTTACATACATTATGCCACCATATTTGTTTTTCTTTATTTTAATATTTGAAAATAATGTGAGTTTTATGGATAATTTACAGATTTTTTGGCGATTATTTTTTCAAGATTTTTGTTTATTCAAATTGTGGATGTTGATTATTTATTCATTTTTTTTTCTTGGTTGCATATGTGTTTTATCGAGCATGCAGAATATCAGTGTCATTGTCTTTTCTGATGTTTGTCTTCAAGCACTGGGTTATTTGAATGTTCTGTGCGTTTTGCTTCATTTTTCAATTACACATTTCCCAGTTGATATTGGTATTATTAATAATAAAGTATTTAGATAACCTATTACATCACTCTGTGGAGGAAGTGGTTAGCAGTCTACTCTCACAGATCATTGCATCAGTAGTGAAAATGGTCCTCAATAGGTGCTATAAAATCATGACCTTGTGTCAGACTAGTCTAGGCATTGTGGTAATAGTTATTGGATCTAGTCTGGGTGATCATTACAATTTGCAATACATTTTCATAGTAAAATCATTTGCAATGCATTTTCACTTGGAATGCATTTTCATAGCAAAATCATTTGTAATGCATTTTCATAGTGAAATCATTTGTAATGCATTTTCATGGTAAAATCATTTGTAATGCATTTTCATAGCAAAATCATTTGTAATGCATTTTTATAGTAAAATCATTTGCAATGCATTTTATTAATAAAATTATTTGCATTGCATTTTATAAGTAAAATCATATGCAATGCATTTTCATGGTAAAAATATTTGCAATGTATTTTCATGATAAAATCATTTGCAATACATTTTCAAAGTAAAATGACTTCCAGGCATTTCAACATAGGATAATTGTTGGTGAGGCTCGTCTGGTTGAACATTACTTGTGAGTGCTCACTGTGTTCTCCGTACAAAATGCAGTATTAAATAACTCAACAAAAATTGATGTGTAAAGTCGATCAACCAACTACACCAATGATAGCAGTCTGTTTGTATCTATCTATGTCTTTTGATATCCATCAATCTTTTGATGTCTATAGTTAATGAGACTTGAATGACTAACCATTACAACTTCATAGTGAGTTTGAAATTCACTGGGTTATTAATCAATCAACTATATCTATCTATCTATCTATCTATCTATCTATCTATCTATCTATCTATCTATCTGTCCATGTCAGATCTAAACTCTGTATAGATGTCATGCATAGCATCCAACTCATTCAGAAATGTCCTAACTATCTACAATCTATATCCCAGCTATATACAACCGTTTTCTCAGATTTCTGATTAGAAATGGCTTCAAGTGAATCAATTCTGTGGATATTAGGGAAGACTGTACTTTGTTTGATCATGCAGACTAGTGATATTGAATCACAAATAAAGGACTTTACTAAATAACAAAAAACATATAACTTAAGGACTTCCAACAGCAACAATAACTAAAATAGGCACCACATCTAACTAAAAAGGAAAATAATGATATAATCAAATTTGTGACTCTCCATGTCACATTCCCATAGAAAGTAAACTCCCATCAATACTAGAAAGAGCAATAATAGCTGATTCAACATGAGAAATCTATTTTCCTGAGAATCTGTCTTAAGAGAAAGATTTTAGAAATTTCAACTGTGTAATGCTGTTTTTTATTGAATACCAAATATTGACTTTCTTAAAACTGCTAATCTTACTATTACCATTATTGTCACTGGTATTTTGTCCCAATAATTACTTTTACTGTATAGTTAAATTATAATTATTATTGTGAGAGATAACAAGCCAACAAATGAATTTATATATATATATATATATATATGTATATATATATATATATATATATATATATATATATATATATATATATATATATATACACACATAAAATGTGAGTGCTGGGCATAAAAAAAAATTGCTTGATGCAAAATCACAGAGTTAAAATTTATACTAATAATAGATATACATTTTGTTCCTCACTGTTTGGTACAATTGTCTCTTTGTACTAAATAGTGAGGAGAAAATATATATATATATATATATATATATAGATAGATAGATAGATAGATAGATAGATAGATAGATAATATTAGTGGCCTATATATATATATATATATATATATATATATATATATATATATACATATATTCCCAAGAGGATAGAATCCAGGTAGAACTCAATGTCCAGGACAGAGTAAGAATATAATATAAAAGGCTCAAACACTAATATTCCATGGTTATAATTTATTACATTGGAATCGTAATCACGATCCAATTGATCAAACCTAGAAATTAAAAAAAAAAATAAAAAATGGAAAGAAACCATGACAAAGTGGGAAAACGTTTTATGTGACTCATTTCAGCCTATTTTTTTCATTGGACTAAAGTGATATTTATACATCTATAAATATGAAGCTGAATATACCCATCATGACACCAAGTCTGATAAGTGTATACCAAACACATGCATCACAGCCAAATATGCCCAATATGATGGTAGGTTATGATAAAAGCAGTACATAACCTTGCAGGTGAGACCCAGTTAGAAACACATTCTGATCAGATAACCCAGTGTGCTAAGATTATTCCTCAACTTCATAAAGCAGAAAACAACCAAAAAGTCATAGATATGTTTGAAAGGTCATTTGCTACAGTTTTTGTGGATATAACCTTTTAGATGTGTACATAAACCCAATAGTATTAAGTGCAACGCATCTTTTAATTTGTGTTTTGTGTTAATGAGTTCTATTTGTTAAATTGCTTGAATATCAGCTCAAGGTGAATTTTTATCTTATGTCACCAATGTGAGGGTTCTTCATTTTCTATGTACTGTGTCCCTTCAGGATTTTGGTGAACATGGTTTTCCACAATTTCCTGTTCTTTGTAACTCTTAGTAAATTTTGTTATCTTTTTTCTATCTCTCCTAAACCCTAATCTATCATCTATTCACACAATCTCATTAGGTAGGTTATGCATTGTTTTCCTCTGTCCCTCTTGCCTTCAGTATGTCCTGTGAGCATCAAATTATCCAAACCCTTTTTCCTCATTATGTGCCCTAGAAATTTCAACTATTAAGTTGTCCCAGAAGTTCGTAAACACTTGTGAAAGATTGAATTTTTATGCAACACAATCCAGCACAATCAAGACAAGCGATGGGTTCAGAAAGGGCAAGAGACACTGTCGGTTCCAAAACAAGATTGATTCGGCAAGAAAGTCATGTTGTGCATTTAGTGGAACTTTGAAGGAATCGTGCATTTTGAGTTGGTTCCGAATGGTTGTGCCATCAGTGCCAAACTTTACTGTCAGCAACTGGAGTGGGTCTAGGAAAAGTTGAAGCAAAAGTACCTGGCTCTGATCAACCGAAAGCGCGCTTTGATGCAGCAGGACAATGCCAAGCCACACACCGCCAGGAAGAGCAAAGACAAGTTTGAAGAGCTGAACGGTGTTGAGCTTCTGCCACATCCAGCCTACAGTCCTGACTGTGCTCCATCAGATTATAGCCTTTTCCACACAATGCAACACTTTCTGAAGGGCCGCCAATTCAACTCGTTTGATGACGTCAAGGAAGCGTGTCAAGAATTCTTTGATTCGAAGCTGGCTGAATGGTACTTTCACCAGACCAAAAGCTTGCAGATTGATGGCAGAAAGTCTTGGAAAATGAAGGTCTTTATTTTGAGGAATAATTTTTGTTGTTACTTGGTGAGTAAAATTTCAATTTTTTGCAAGTGTTTATGAACTTTTGGGACAACTTAATATCTTTTTCTGATGTTAAATATCATTGTCCTTTTCGTTTTCATTTTCTGTGAAACTTTGTTGTTGGTATTCTCAGCATTCTTCTATAGAACCACATTTTTGTTGTTTCAAATCTCTTATTCATCTGTAGGGATATTGTCCCACATTCACTGCCATATGCAAAAAGTGAGGGTTAATTAACACATTAATGAAATTAATTGGTTAAAGACACAATATAGTACAAGTTCTAGTTTTCCTTCTTTTTTCTCTTGCAGAGATGTCCACATTTTACTTTACTGTTGACATATTTTGACTGGTTCAGTTTCCAACCATCTTCAAGTATTTAAACAAGTACTTTTTTTTTTACTGATATTTTTAAATATCAGATGGCATTTAAGCTAGCTCCTGTGGAAGTCTCTTGATTGGGCCTTCATCACAATAGGTAGGGAGAAGTAGATGTTATAGGCAACAATAAACTACAGAACTTAAAATTGATCACTGCATTTAAGTATTGCATTAATATTTAAGCTTACCTTTTAAAAGTTCAAAGATAATTCTTCTGCAGCCAATTAATTTAAAGAAGATTTGATGCATGTAGGTCCTTAATTTCCATACAACCAATTATTTTTATTTCATGGGTGACTTTTGTTGGATTTCGCATCTAATTTCAATTATTCCCAAATTTATTTCCCAGTTATAAAAATTGTTATTGTACAAAAAGATTTGTTACAAAAAATCATGTAAAAACAATTGCCAAGCACAATCACAATAATAAAAACTTGGGAATCCAAAATTTCAGGATTGTGGGTCTGGATCTGGCCTGGAATGTTTTTAATTTGCTCACAGAGTCAACCTGATTCTAAAATGGTATGATATGTTGAGCTATGGCCTTTAGGAGTAAAGATGAAAAAGTGTGACACAGTGACACACTGACATTCGCATTTATTATATAGATTATGTTCAACATATGCTCCCACATTTGAGCCTGCAATTTTATTTTATTTGACCAATCTGAAATGACATCCTTTGCTTCCTGAATGGTCTAAAATATTGCCACTGATTAAAATTAATTGCCCTGCATTTTTGATGTGTATTTTGTTCCCAGCTGCACTGTATTTTAATACAACTTAATCCTTGAATGCCGAAACCAATCTTATTTTTATATTTACTAGCAGCATGGCCCGGCGTTGCCCGTGCTTGATTCAAAAATCATATGACTCATACAGCAATCGCTATCATTTGACTTAAAATATTTTTGCCCTTCCTTGCCTTTAAAGGAGTGCCCTTTGCCGTGCTGATGTTGCTACATGCCTTACTTCTTGCCTATCTCACCCTGCAAATTTTTTCTAAGCTCTATACTAAACATTAAATCTGTTACAAAAAAAGAACTAAACAAAATGAACACAAAACGATCAGCTTTAAAAAAAGGGACTCATAACTGGAAAAACCAAATGAAAAAAGAATGTTAACAACAAATACTTTTTCACACCCAACCCAGTTCTGTGGAATCAGAATCAACGTTGAGTTTAAGCAAGCGAATGAGCCAATTGGAGTAAAGTGCCATGCAGATTTAAATTTTTCCCACTTGTGACGAATGCAGCTATCGTTTTTTTTTGCATGCTAGCATGCTAGTTAACATTCATGTCAGTCACCTGTTGGCTCTCACGCTGGCCAATAGAATCTTCTTGCCTATTCGTGGCAGCCAGCTATTGGCTCTCACTCTGGCCAGTAGAAAATGGCCACAAAGTACATGAAAACTGCCATAGAAGCATGAAAAAAATCGATTATTTCCACTATTGATGGGAGTTGGGAAATGCAAAGTCAGTCTTGGCCTTCCCGCTAACTTGGAGCATGTGCATGTAAATTTTGGTGCAAATGCGTCCGTGCATTCATTACACACACACACACACACACACACACATACACACACACACACATCCTGCCTTTTATAGAAAGAGATTTTTACAGCATATATTTGTTATCATTGTTATTGTTTTATAATCTTCTTTGATATGTCATATCCTTTCAGAACGTCGGCATTCATGACTCTCCACAAACTCCTAACTTTTCTAGCTCTAAGCAATATCTTTCTCCTTACTAATCTTCCCATTCTTTATTCTGCTATCCATTTACACAAACTCATTGCACAGGTTACTCAGTGTTTTCCCTTTGCTACTTTTACCTTCAGTATTTCCTGTGAATGTCAAATTCTCCAAACCCTCTTTTCTTCCTTAGGTGTCCCGGAACTGTCTTTTTGGATCCTAAGCACAAGTGTCCTTTTGGTTCACACTTAAAAACTTCATTTAAATGTTCCATACATGGTATTCTTGATATTGTTCTGCAGAAACCTATCATTGATGCCTCAAGTCACTTTCTTATATGTGAGGAAATTGTCCAGCATTCACTACCATAGATAAGGACTGATATTAAATAGCAGTTCAACAATCTTTTATTTGTTTCTAATGAAATTTAGTTTTAACACCTCTGTCTCTCTTGCTTTCAATATGCCCTGTGAGTGTCAAATTTTCAAAACCCTCTTTCCTAATAATAATAATAATAATAATAATAATTATTATTATTATTATTATTATTATAGGGAGTTGAAAAAGCTAAAGAAGCTATGGAACATGACAGTTGAAGTAATTCCTGAAATAATAGGTGTACTTGAAACTTGAAGGAGTGCTAAGGACAAATTTGAATTGACACCAAAATTGCAGACCTCCAGAAAACTGACATCCTTTACTCTGTGAGGATTCGATGAAAAATTCTTGAGTTGTAAAGAAGCCATGTCTCAAAAACAAAAATTCCACTGATTATATTACTGTGTGACATTATTATTATTATAGATATGAACAAACTGGCACAGATTTTTTTTACTATTGTTCACCCAATATAAGGCCCAAGAGCCACTCAAGGTAGAGGGTTACTGTGTGAACATATATTAGCGTAGGAAAGAACAAGTGTGAGGAGTATAGGGCTGAAGCAGACTTTAGAAGGAACTGGAAACCCAATCCTGAACATGAAACAGGTGATAAACCTCTACTGCTGTTCAAAAGATATAAACAGACTGTGTAGAATATGAACAGACCGAGATAGATTAATAGACAGATATACAGATAAACAAATAAATAGATATGATCAGACCTAGATAGATAAATAAAGAGACAGAGACAGGTGGACAGGCAAATGAATGACAAAGTGGAAAAATTCTGTGTTATATGTTTTGTCCTCTAGAAGGATTTCACCAGACTAATGTTTTTATTTTTATCTTTTTATTTCTTTAGTCCTTCCAAAGGACAAAATATGTAACATAATTTTTCCACTTTGTCATTCCACTTTGTCATTCATTCCCTAACATTGCTCTGATATATAGATATTTATATATCACATTTTCCCACACAAAGAGATATGAACAGGTTTAGATACATCTAAACAGAGAGAGAGAGAAAAAATACCTACATACATACACAGACTAAGACAGATGGATAGGTAAAAAGATAAATATAAACAGTGATAGATACATACATAAATTAGGTCAGTATATATGGGTAGAAAATAGATATGAACAAACCGAGATAGATATGAACAAAATGAGATAGATAGATGTGAACAAAATGAGGTAGATAGATATGCACAAAATGAGGTAGTTATGAACAAAATGAAATAAATAGGTAGATAGATATGAACAAAATGAGGTAGATATGAACAAAATGAAATAAATAGGTAGATAGATATGAGCAAGATGAGGTAGATATGAACAAAATGAGGTAGATAGATATGAACAAAATGAAATAAATAGGTAGATAGATATGAACAAAATGAAATAAATAGGTAGATAGATATGAACAAAATGAGGTAGATAGATATGAACAAAATGAAATAAATAGGTAAATAGATATGAGGTAGATAGATATGAACAAAATGAGGTAGTTATGAACAAAATGAAATAAATAGGTAGATAGATATGAACAAAATGAGGTAGATAGATATGAACAAAATTAAATAAATAGGTAAATAGATATGAACAAAATGAGGTAGTTAGATATGAACAAAATGAGGTAGTTATGAACAAAATGAAATAAATAGGTAGATAGATATGAACAAAATGAGGTAGATAGATATGAACAAAATGAGGTAGATATGAACACAATGAGATAAATAGAGAGATATGAATAAAATGAGGTAGATAGATAGAGATAGAGAGATAGATAAGGATTGAGAAAGAGAAATCTGGTTCATATTTAAAGTTGAAAGGTTGACAAGGAAATTTTTGATGATGATTTCTGTCAATATTGTGATTGCAAAAAAATACAAGGCTGGGAAGTGGTGTATGTGGGTGGGCGTATGCATTGCAGTTGCTGAACACTTATTAGGATAGTTGTTTACGTGAACGAAGCCATGTGGAAACAGAAGGTGCTGACTTTCTTTGTGGGAAGAAACTTAATAGAAATTAAAGTGAATTCAAGTCAGGCAGAAAAGATTGGAAAGAAAAAGGACTTGAAAGAAAGGGAGAAAAAGTACAGAGAAGGTTAAGAGAGAATCCAAATGAGAGAGTGGGAGGAATGAAAATGAAAGAGAGAAAAGAGTGAGATGTGAAAAGTAGCGGGGGAGCAGCAAAATCTAAAAGGAATGAAGGAGATTATTAAATAAAGATAAGGAGAAAGAATAATAAAATACCTGAGAGAAATAGAGAAAGAGTGAGAGAGAAATGAGTAGAAGAGGAAATTTTGCAGAGAGAGAAAGAGAAGGAAAATGAAAAAGAAGAAATCTAAAAAGTAAGGAGGAGGAAGAAGAGAAAATTTAGGAGTGAATTAAAAAAAGAAATTTCAGAGAGAGAAGAAGAAGAAGCAGAAAGAAGAAATTTGACAGAAAGAGTGTTAAGGAAGAGGAAGAAAAGAAAATTAAAGATTGAGTTAAGGAGAAGGAAAGAGAAGAAATTTAAAAGGAAAAAAGAAAAAATCTATGAGAGAAAAAGATAAAGAAGAGGAAATCTCAAACAGAGATGAGAGAAAAAAATGAAGCGGAAATCCTAGAGGAAGAAGTAAAGGAAAAAAAAAAAGAGGAGGAAAAAGAGGAAATCCAAGAGAGAGATAAAAAGTAAGAGGAGAAAATTTAAGAGATAGAGATAAGGAGAAAGAAAAAGAGAAGCTAAGAGAGAGATTGGAAAAAGAAAGAAGAGGAAATATATGAGATAAAGAGAAGAAAAATGAAGAAGTCTCAGACTGTGATAAAAAGGAGAAGAAGAATCTTATTGTAATATTGTCATTATTCTACTCTGAATCTTTATACAAGAATCTTTGCAAAGTATTAAAAAAACAGTAAAATTTTGTTAGAAACAAAGAAAAGAGTTCCAAACTATTATATAATATGAATCCTCCTAGATGGTAGTGAATGAAAGATAGAAAAATACTATATTTAGCTTATTACATAATCTTCATAAAATTAATTTTATTGTAAAAGTCCATAAAATTGTCAGAAGAGCTTAGATCATTAAAAGCTACCATATGTAGAACGTTACACAAGCTTCATGAAATTAGCCTTGGATTATAGGTTCACAAAATTTTCAGAAGATTGGTTGATTCATTTGTTTTCTATAGCTTATCAATCTTTTACAGGTTATTTAAAGTCAGAAAATATTTTTAGATTGTAAGAATTTTTTCAGGTGAGGAGATAATAATGATTTAGTGATACAAGTCTTATTAACTAACCTATAGCTGAGGGGGAAAGAGATGGATTCATGCCTTTCCCAAGAGTATTTGCACATAAGTGCCTTTAATGAACACACCTGGAATAATAACTTGTATCTTTGATTAACAATTCCAAGCCATTATCCATTACACCACCTCCACATCCAAGCATACAGCACCTGGTATTCCCAAGTGGTCACTCATCTAGGTACTGACCAGGCTTAACATTGCTTAACTTTATTGATTGTATGGAACTGGTGTTTGAATGTAATATGGACATAATCATTTATTCAGAAGAGTTAGGATCATTGAGATATATCATATATAGAACATTACATGATCTTCATGCAATTAGAATTAGAGTAAAGTCCTGTAAACCTTCAAAAGAGCTAAGATCATTGTATTAGTAACATCTGATGAGAAAATAAAACTGAATGAAATTGAACTTTTCATGTTACCTGGCATAAATCACACACTACATTTGAAAGATACCCTATGTAGAGCATTTCATAAGAATATGCAAACAAAGAGAAGTTATTAAGACATGAAAAATATCATTGAAAATGCAGCTACCTTTGACCTTTGGAAATAAAAACAGAATGTTAATAGGACAGTTTTTTTCCTAGACAACAATATTATATTACTCCTCAGCAATATTTATTGTTTTAAAAATCTATAATTAGAACTGTAATAAAACCTAGAAATATGATGAAAGTAAATTTATGCATTATTTTTGTTCTTGAAAATTTACAGCAAAAATATTAAACACTATTTATTTATTAGATTGTTCATAAAAATAATTTAATATTTACAACATTCTAAAAAAACTAATACATTTGTATTTAGACAAATGCAAATTACCAATTTATAAAGAAATAAATAGGAAAACATTTTTTTATCCATAAATTTATAAACATTTATTGATTATTAAAATATTATGAAGCAACTATAAGGAAATCTTTACTATTTACAATTTTAGAAAGTTCGAATCAATTTGCAATTGGCCAATATTTTGCCAAACATTCCAATAAAGAATCTAATAAATAAATAGTGTTTATTATTTTTGTTTTAAATTCTCAAGAACAAATAAAATGAATAAATTTACTTTCATATGTTTAGGTTTTATTAAAATTGTAATCATCACTTTTTAATACAATAAACATTGTTTATTTTTTAACAAGTGAAGATTGAAGGTAGTTAAAATAATAATGGTGTCCATGGGAAAAAATGTTCTTTTGAGACTGTATTTATGCAGGCACAAAGTTTCAAGTCTGACAAAAATACTTTTGATACAGCCTAATACCTGACAAACCAGAGTAACAATCTAATTTTTATACATGTCCCCAAACATCTGACCCTTACGCTCAGCAGCAAAAATGCCAATAAACACAGGAGGATAAGGGAATCTCTTTTTGCCCAACATTGCAACCATTTTCTGCAGTGCTGATTGCTTTTCTAGTTTTCGCATTTATTTTCTGTCTGTGTTTTCCCTTTGGTTCACTGCGAAAAGTCTTATAAGCTATCATTGTCAGCATTGTTGTCTCAATAGCCTTATTCTCTGTCCAAAATTCAATATGTAAGTTATTTAAAATGCCTCGCTTGTCCGCCAATCTGCAAGACATAATGGTAATTGCCAGAGCAAATCATGTTTCTGTGAAGCATTTTAGCGCCAAACAATGGTCTGCAACCTAATCAGATTCCAATGCCTGCTTCTTGTCACACACCTGCTTACCTTACCTACCCACATTCATTCACTTACATGGTAGCTCTAATAAATGCTGTATTGTCACACAGCCAGGACAAACCACTGAGAAGGCTCACATGCTCAGGTCATCAGTCTTGTACTGTTCTTGTGAATTTTATCTCCTCATTCATTTCCTGTTATTCTATGTTTCTGTTCTGTAAAGCATTATTCGTTTATATTTTCAGTCTTCTGGGAGACATTATTCTCTCTTTATATATGAATCCTATATATACTTAGATAATAATAATGATGATAATAATAATAATACAACTCAATGACACCTATGAAAATATGCGAAAATTACTAGAATTAAACAGCAGAATTTTTGTCAAAAAAAATGCTCAATAGGTAACGAGAGCAACATTAGTCAATAAATGAATTAGTAAATGTTAAAAGGACTTACCTCATTGACCAACTCCATAGTTTCACATAACAATGCTCCTCAGGGATAGAGGGTCCAATAAACCTATTGAACTATTGCCAGGTATCATTTTAATATTTATAAATATAAATATAAATATGATACCTGGTTATTTACCATTTGTATTCCTATAGTAAGAAGTAAATTCCATTCAGACAGTTTTTCCCCAAGAACTTCTGCTTTGTAGAACAGACTCCCAGTAGCATGTTTTCCCAATCACTACACTCTTGACATCTTCAAGTTATCTTCAGTTCTTGCCCTTTCTTATGTTCATACAACACCAAACTGTAACCCAATAACTTGAGTGGCCCCTGGGCCTTGTATTGGATGAATATAAGTATAAAAGAAAAATTCAATAGATTTATCAGAACTTCTGAATCTGTTGAGCATTGCTATGTGAAACACTGTAGTTGATCAATAAGATAAGTCCTTTTCGCAAATTCAAAAATAATTTATACACTCTATCTATCTATCTATCTATCTATCTATATATATATATATATATATATATAGAAAAAGTTGGAAATTAAAAAAATAATGTACTTTTATGAAAGTATTTATTTATTTATTTGTATATATATTTGATATTTCAGATTGGCCTCAATCTTTCTTCAGAAATAACTGTTTGTGTACACAAACAGTTATTTCTGAAGAAAGACTGAGGCCAATCTGAAATATCAAATATATATACAAATAAATAAATAAATACTTTCATAAAAGTACATTATTTTTTTAATTTCCAACTTTTCCAATATGTACATATTAAGAAAGTATACGTGGCTTCTCATTATGCTGTATATATATATATATATATATATATATATATATATATACACATTTTGAACAATAAAAAATATTAAAAAAATAAAATCTTCAGACACACTGGGTTGTAGATTAATATTCTTTCATTTTCATTATTATTATTATTTCATTTAGATTCCTTGACTAGTTTCGGCCAACATGCCCATCATCAGGAGAAAAAAATTTTTTCTATATATAAAAGTGAACATTGAAGTCAACACTCAGAGGCGATAGGCTGTTTCATGCTTGATGCGTCTGCGTGTTGACTTCAAAGTTCACTTTTATATTTATATTTACATACACTCTATTTCTGATATTGAGCACTTTATCCCATAAATATAGCACACCTTAAAACTATATTTATATATATATATATATATATATATATATATACTGTCTAAATACATATATATATATATATATATATATATATATATATATATATATATATATATATGTGTATTTAGACAGTATATATTCATTCAAGCATGTTTCATTAAATAATATATACATATATGCATATGGCTATTTATTTTTATAATAATACATTCCTATTCTCTAATTATCTTCTTGATGTTAAGTTGAAATTCATCATAGTTTTTGTTAAACCCAAGTATTTTCAATCTCCTTCAAGATCATCCTTGGGGGCGAATTGTGAAGAAAAATGTAACTGTAATCATTGTGGGGGTGTTTTTTTTTTGTAAATATATGTTTTTTTATGTAACTGTTATAATTATAATTATCTTAAAATTAATCATTGTGGTTACAATTTTTTTTTTTAAACAAGCATTCCCAATGCAAAATGCAAAATGGGTAACCAGAGATATAAAACATAGTGTTAAATATTAGTCAATTCAAATGCCTTTTAAAACATTGCTACAGTACTTGTAATAAATCTTGTTCAGTGTTGGTAGGTTGCTTTTGATATAGACAGTGTTAAGATAGAAGTCATGGTCCAAATGCAAAATAAATAACACAAATGTCAAACAAACAGAATTAATAATATTTGCAATAGAAAGAAAAAGGGGTAAAAATTAAATGGTAGCAGGCAAGCAAGCAAACAATATAAGTAAAGCAAATTCACAGGTAAGAAAGCAAAATGTTTCACAAAACATGAATTCGTGTCTTCACAGAAAAGCTACATCAGACAAGTGAACCCAATGATCTTCCATAGAGACAAGGTAGATCTGGACTGAGTCAAGTCAAATTGTAAATCAAACTATTTTATTGACTAAGAAAAGTATTGCAGCATGCATTTTGTGGACTTTTATCTATAAAAGGGGAGGGGGAAAACTTTTGCAGGCCTTCCTGTTCGATTGGAAATCAACAGAGGGCCTTGGGAATTTGAAGTTTTTATTTATTATTTTCATGGTGTTGTCAACAAGTATTTTCTTGTATTGTGAAGGAGACAAATGTGCCTTTAAATGTTGTGTGATAGATATACAAACAAGTTTTATTAAGTTCAACTGACAAGATTTGTCTGTTTAGATTTTATTTTATTTTTCAAATTTTTGAACAGGATGTTGCATATCAGGATTGAAATTGATGATACAATGTGCAAAGTTTATGCTTGTTCTGTTGCTTCTGTTTAAATAATTTTGACTGTCTCATCCATTATCAAGAACAGTGTGTTGTCAATGTGATAAGCAAGATTAGGTTGAGTTGGTCAAAAGTATTTGAACAAAAGAACGAATAAAGTATTAGCCATTTGGTAAAACAAATACTATGAAAATACTTTCACTCCATGCTCACACCTTAAAAAGGAAAACTTGTAAGGATACAAGAAAAATTAAACAAAAACTCACTGGAAACCTAAACCTCAGGATTTTATGCCATCATCATTTTGCACCTGGGCTTGGCTTATGACCCTTGACACTTCACCTCAAAAATTCTCTAACCCAGACCTGAGTGTTAGCCACATATCTCCTGCAACTGCTGCGTGAGGGCCTATATATATATATATATATA
>OZ010575.1:48781828-48801828 GCA_963932145.1 Acanthosepion lycidas
TATTTCTTATAAGACAACAGAGTTTTTAATCATTCTATTTATGTAATCTGTGAAATTTTTCATTGAACTCAAAAACTAGGCAATGAGAGGATTTCATTATAAATGATTGTACAGTGTAACCCGGATATAAGAGACCCTGATATAAGAGAAACTCGGATATAAGAGAAACCCGGATATAAGATAGATTTTCTCTGGTCCCAAATTAGAGCCTGTGGTAATGTATATAAAGTAGACCAAACCGGGATATAAGAGAAACCCGGATATAAGATACTTCTTCTCTGGTCCCGACAACTCTCTTATATCCGGGTTACACTGTATGTAATTTTCTCATCCTGTATAAAAAAGAGAGTGCAAGATGCGATCAAGATTCTCTACAACTCCCTATCCCTTGTACCTCTGAATAACGTTTTTAATTCCTCCCACCATCCATTCAAATAATCTTAGGTCATGTATATGCCCCGATACCTTCACTGTCCCTTTTACTTTCAATATGACATGTGAGTATCAAATTCTCCAATCCTGCTGTCCTCATTATGTTCTAGAAATTTCAGCTGTCTCTTTTCTGATTGTGAGCATAAGCTTGCTTTTTAGGTTTGTTTCCATTTTCCTTAAAATTTCCTCATTGCTCACATGTTCTGTCTGTGTTATTCTCAGCATCATTCTGTAGGACGACATTTCTACTGCCTCAAGTTTTCTCTTAATCTCTTAAGGGATTGTTCAAACACTGCCATATAAGAATATTGATATTACAAAGGAACACCAAAACCAAACAAATGTAGAAATTTAACTATCTGAATAATGTTGTAATAAATGTCAGAAAATGTGACTTTGAAATCTGAATATGAAATGGAATAACAGAAGATGTCTTCCAAAAACAAAGCAAAGTATTAAGCTGAGAAAATATCATTAGAAACAGAGAAAAGATTGCTGAAACAGAGTAAGGTCTAATTTCCAAATGGCAAAGAATGCTGGACAATTTCCTTACAGATGTGGAAGAGACCTGAAACAACAAAGATGTAGTTATGCTGATGAATGCTGAGAATATCATGGACAGAATATGTGAGCAACAAGGAAGTTTTCAGGAAAATACAAACTATAAGGTAACTCAGACTTACAATCAGAAAGAAACAGCTGTAATTTCCTCATGATCACATGATGGGGGCTTTACACTCACAGGACGTAATGAAGGTAAGAGAATCATACAGAAACAATATGAGCAACCTGCTTAATCAGTTTGTATGAAGGGATTCATTGATTATGAAGAATGATGGTAAAGGGTAAAAAATTACTTAAAATGACAAAAGACAGGAAATTGTGGAGGGCCATGATCACCTACATCCTGAAGAGACCCGGCATATAAATGTATAAAAAATGAGTCTGTTGTGTACAATAGTCTCATTTTCAAATAGCTTCTCTCACAAATGTCTGACATGCATTTCTGACATTGTACTGATACAGATATCCACTAAAAATAACATTTGAAGTAATAAAAATGTTGGATGCAAAATAAATCCATTAATTCTTTTAGAGATTGATTTATAATACAAATTTATTTCTCATGAATGGCCATACAAATATACAACCCCTGCCTGCCTTCCATCAGCATGGCTGATGCTAACCTCCAGGAGAGTGGCTCATTGTGACTTCTCAGGCAAACATTCTTGGCTGACATGAAGTGGAAAGACTATATTGGATCTATTTCTTGGTCTGCTGCTACGAAAGTTGGTTCATTGTGTCTACATCCATGCTACAAATATTACTGCCACATATAATCCAGTACTCCTGCTACATATTTAGAGATTCTTGATAAAAATCCAAAGAAGAAGCAATATTATTGGTTCTAACCTAACATTTTGACTTCAGTCACTTTCCCACTGCCATAAAGTTGCTTCCCTGTGTCTTTTCTATAAATACTTTCATGGAAATCATTTCAGATGAGCTTTTTGCTATTATACCTAGTCTTTATGAATTTTAGCACAGTACTAGATTGAGAATAAGGTCTCATCAATTTACAGTTGAATTGGCTAGAAGCAAGTTCTATGTTAACATTTTCTTTTCTCACACTTCTTGCTTGTGGAACACTCTTGTGTCCCCATGCTTTCAAGCCAGCTTTGATCTTCAAAAATTTAAATGCAATGTCAATTGTGATCTACTGTCTTCTTCAGTATTCTTCTATTGTTCTCTCTCCTTAATAATGTTTCTCTTTTTCTGATTCTTTCACACTCAGTAACTCCATGTGTCTTAGTGGCTTTACTGACTTGCATACGGTTATATGATTACAAATATATACTGGATTTTATGGTGGATATTAATGGGTTAAATCCGTAATAAATCAAGTTTGCTAAATTAGGCAACTTTTGTGAAAGAATCAGAAAAAGAGAAACATTATTAAGGAGGGGGAACAATAGAAGAATACTAAAGAAGACAGTAGATCACAATTGACATTGCATTTAAATTTTTGAAGATCAAAGCTGGCTTGAAAGCAACTTTTGAATGTCCATTTTAAATTTTGTTATTTGAGATTTTTAGGGAGAGTAAATTTTTAATTGATGCTGGTTTGATTTAGGATTGAAATTCAGAAGAAAAGTTGAGGGAAAAGACTAGCCAAAATTTAGTAGGGTGAGGTGAGAAGTTCACTTCTTCCCAACTAATCTTGTAATTTAAGCATCAACTTAAAGTCAAGACGAAAAAGTGGTGGCTCATTTCATCAGAAGGTGGGTGAATCTTAATAACTCTTTTGTTTTCTAATTCTTTCACACCCAGTAAGACCTTGTTTCTTAGTGACCGTCATGGGGTGAAATTTCTAGTAGAAACTCTCATCGTTACCCACTGTTCAATGGCTTAACATAATCAAGTGACCTCAGCTTGGGTTAAGGGTTAGTGAGGTGAGTTTGATTGACCATTAGAAATGAGTAGTCATTTCAGTCTTCACTTGGTGCCTGACACAAAATAACCCATCAACGGTTGACAAATCATAAAATCAGTCAAGCTAACTCTCCGACTACTTCTAAAGCACCTTGGTATGAGATATTGGTTAGCAAGGCTAATCTGGTTGACTATTACTATTGAGTAGTGAGTTTGTTCCTCACTGGGTGTTTGATACAAAAGTTGGCGTTAAATACCAGGGTTGACATGATAGAAAATCAACCAACCAAACATAACCAACCACTTCTAAGACAGCCCAATACTTGTTAATAGCTTTGAGTGATTGTAGCTTGTCGGACCTGGCAAAAAAACATTTTTCTTCAAACCTTATGGGCTGGTGCTACATAATCACAAACAAAGAACTGTATAACCAAAAAAAAACAGGAACTACATCCCTTGAGGACTTTCAAGAACAATAGCAACAACTAAAATCAATATCACATGTAACTTAGAGAAAATCATATCAAGATGTTGACATTCCATACTACATCAAATAAAAGGTTAAGAAGGAAAACCCCATCAACACTGGAAAGAGCAATAACAGTTGATGAACTTGAGAAACTTATTTTACTGAAAAGTTGTTTTAAGAGAAAGATTTTATAAATTTCACCTGGCAGTAGTACTGGCTGCTTGGTCAATGAATGCCGAATGCTTTCCTATAAGGAAACGACTAATATTATCATTACTATTAAATTGGATTCTATAACAATTCTAAAGACATGGTGGTTCATTTTATACCTTTGATGCACAGTCAAGTAGGAATCATATTATACAGAAATGTATATATTCATGCATTTCATATGGCAAAAATATGCTACAAGTTGCATATGAACCTGGGCGTAAAATTTAGTAATGATAAACAGTTATATTGTCACCCTGAAATTATTATTGCTAAAGCAGAAAAGTGAAAAAATGTAGGTTAAAGGCTTAGGGATGAAATCTTGTGGCTCTGCCTCCTTCTTAAATCTTCAATAAAATACCATTCAGTTTTCAAAAGTAAATCATTTTCATCAATAGTTACTTGATAATGGAACAAATTTAAAATTCCAAAACATAGAAATTTCTGTGTCGTGATGTAAAATATTTTTACTTAAAAAAATATATATATTGTTGTGGGTATATACTGTTTGTGTTTAGTTTGGAAGACATGTCTCTTCTGGTATATATTTTCCACAACAAAAATGGCGGACTCTGTATGTGAGTCTGAGTAATAAATGAATAAAATAATGACAAAACTATGTATATATAAACAAGTGATAATGCATATATCAACAAAACAAAGGTATACATAGACAATAGGAAATTTTGTGATGTTTGCCGGTTGAAGAATAAGGCAGGCATAATAGCCTGAGAGAGAGAAAGGGTCAGCAAAAAGCAGTAGCAATGACATGCGTGTTGCTTGTCTGCTGACCGTACTATCGTAGTAGTAATTGCAATGCCGATTAGAGATGTTTTGGGTTACACATGTTACAAAAAAATCTATTTGCTGACTTGGAGAAACTCTTGTTCAGCTAGTTACATTGTGTAGATGTGTCTTAATTTTTTTGAAATTTGCAATTTTGCTCTTTTCATCAGGTCTAATCACAAATTTTATAACTGTTGGCAGTTTTTCATGTCTGCAAACATGGAATGGTAGGTAGAAGTTAATTAAAGTTTTTTTTTCTATGCTGGCACTTGGTTTGAAAAAGTGTCTAAATGTATTGCTGAGTTTGTATGTTTATATATATATATATATATATATATATATATATGAAGAAATATAGTTTTAAGGTGTGCTATATTTACAGGATAAAGTGCTCAATATCAGAGATAGAACATATGTAAATATAAATATAAAAGTGAACACTGAAGTCAACACTCAGAGGTGACAGGCTGTTTCATGTTAGACATAACTGTCAGGCTGTGAGTTATACATATATATATATATATATATATATATATATATATATATATATATAGTCTTGTGTATTCTTGTATCCAGGAGAAAAATATCATGTAGGGGTCGGCAAAAATAGCAGACTTGGAATGGGAGTCCTCAATAATAAATGAAGAAACTAGCAACAAAATTATATATGTAAACAAATGATAAGTATGTATTAACAAAATAAGGGTATACATAGACAATAGACAATAGAATATTGTTGCATGTTACAAAACAATGAACATGAATGAAGAAAACATTTAAACTAGTGAATAATTTGTGT
The DNA here is from genome assembly GCA_963932145.1 of Acanthosepion lycidas. Classification (NCBI taxonomy): domain Eukaryota; kingdom Metazoa; phylum Mollusca; class Cephalopoda; order Sepiida; family Sepiidae; genus Acanthosepion; species Acanthosepion lycidas. The sequence goes on from OZ010575.1 coordinate 48,786,958, forward strand.
GTGTACTTTTGTGTAGAAGAAAGTCCTAGAGAAAATGAAGTGAAAGGTGTGTACATGAGTGTGTATGTGTGTGTGTTTCCCAGTGGGAAAAACATTTTATTAGGTTGGTGCAAAAATAATGTCGTTTTCTCCTATAGTAACATATGTGAGAAAACGACATTATTTTTGCACCAACCTAATACTGGTTTGATCTAGATCTTACTGCCCCTAAGTGAAAAAAGAAAAAGAGGATGACAAAGAATGTCACTGTCTATTTATAGACTTGGTGAACATCTTTTGTAGCAAAGTAAGTGGAGTAACTCCACAATATATATATATATATATATATATATATATATATATATATATATATATATAATTTATTTAAAAATTATAACATAAATATGTTATAAAATCACTACAAATATAGCCATTTTGTTTCAACATTTCTGGTGTCTTATCAAGTGATGGTGTTGAATGTTGAATATATATATATATATATATATATCTATATATATATATATATATATATATATATATATATATATATATATTTTGTATTGAGTGCTGGTGGTAATAAAACAGTGCTCAATGTATAATGTCGGAGCTAGAATTTATATTAATAATAAATATGCGTTTTGTCCTATACTATTTGGTGAACAAAACGTATATTTATTATTTGTATGTATATATATTCTTCAAAATTTGATGTGATTAGAGAGAAAGAGGGCTCAATAGCTATAAAAGCTGGCCACTCCTATTCAAGGATACCCATCTCTACTAGGACAGTTAGCTAATCCCTATTGCAGACACTCACTCAGACACATATGTATTTGTTCCACTTGTTTTTTATACTGCAACTATGCTGAGCAGACCTTAGTTACAGTTTCTGTGAGAGTGTGTTTTATCTAGTGTGATCAACAGTCTGAACAAGGCCAGCACACTCAAACTCTTGGTCATAGTGACTTGTGACTTTGTACTAGCAGCTATCGACGGCCCTGAATGGTTCTGTTAACCCAATTTCACTCACAATGCTTGGGTGTCAACTTGTGGCATGGTTTTCAGGCTTTCCAAAAGTGCCGCATGTTGGTATCACCCCCTCCAGACTGATAACATCAGGAAGTCTGTTTCCTGACAAATCAACCATGGTGGGATTCGAACCTGGGTCTCATGGTTAGAAAGTGAACATTCTAGCCACTCAGCCACATGCCCAGAATATATATATATATATATATATATATATATATATATATATATATATATATATATATATATATATATATATATATATATATATGTATGTATATATAGCCACTCAGCCACATGCCCAGAATATATATATATATATATATATATATACACACACACACACACACACATAGATATGTGTAAAAATTTCAGATAGAGTATATGTATAGAATGATAATATGCATAAAGATATCTTAGCCGATGTGTTTCGTCCTCTGAGGGTCTTTTACAAGGCAAATGTAAGGATTTTATTTTGTAACAAGTATTTATATACTGGATGAAAAATGTTATTCATTTTTCAATTTTTTAAGAATGTTTGTAAATATTCATCAGGTTGGTGGAAAGTCAAGCAATCTATGGAGAACACAAAGTGATGCAATTCAATGTCCAATAAACAAAAGCAAGTGACGTTTTTGAAATTTTTTTTTTTTATTGCAAATTAGTCATTAAATTATTTTAATTTGGGATTCATTTGTGTGTTATGTGTTTTAAATAACAGGAGGTTATGAATTTAAGTGTTTTCTTTTAATTTTTTGTATTTTTTTATAGTCATGTATGTTGTTTTCAGAAAATAGTAATTCTTTCAGGAATAGAGATATTGGAAAAAAACCTGTGGCACAGATTTATATTTCGATAAAATTCAAGAGTGACACTTCCAAGAATTTTCCTTATAAGTATGTTACTTTCTCTTTTAATAAGTGTGGCAGTCTTTCAACCAAAGTTGAATTTATTTGCATATACAACTAATGCATTTGATAAATTGTTATGTATAAGATTCCTTTTGTGTTCATAAGTGTTTTTTATTTAAATTTTTTGCAAGTTTCCTCAATGCATTGTGAGTAGCAGTTATGGTGATTTATTTTATATAAATATTTTAAACCTGCTTCATAATTATTATTGTCATGGTTCATTTTGGTTCTGATCATATCTATAATAGTTTTGGATGTGGTTGTAGTATGTATATAAATATATGTATATATGTATACAGAAAGAGATAGGTCTTTTGATAAACATCCAAGAAATGCAAAATGAACAAATAGTGCATAAAAGTGGTTTAACATGATATATATTTCTTGATTTTCTTCTACTTTGCTTGATAAGAAATTCAAGAACTGCTTCATTTTTAGTCTGCTATGTATTCAAATGAGTAGCCTTATCTTTGTTGTTTTTAATCACAGTATTCCCATTGCTACATTCTTTAAATGAAATGTGATAAAAAATAACTCAAATGAGGATACAAGTTCAAATCTCTGATAGAATTATGAAAATGATTTTTTTTTTCTCAGAACATGAGTCAATCCATCTTAACAAACATTGTTTAAGAATGGTTCTTGGAATCACTTTCACTGTTTTAGTTTTGAAAGTCTTGGAGACAGATAAATGAAACTTACATATAAGCGGACACACATACACACATATACATGCATATACAGACATGCAAAAAAATATTTAGTTGAAGTCAAACAAGTTAAGAAAAAGACTGATTACGTGTAAGCTGATCAGAATTCTAAGGGTAATGTTAACAAATCTCTCAAATTTCTGTAGCATGTATCAGTTAAAACATGTAAGAATCATGTTTATGGTTTGGAATCACAGCTGAAAAATATATAATGAAATTTTCTCTTTTTTTGAGGTGAGGGCTTGATTTTCAGTTCTTCTGAAAGAGTTTCAGTAATGTGATTTGCTACTTTCAGAGAAAAAAAGCTTGCAAAAAAAATTTTTTAGAGTCGATAACGTAGACTGCAAAGCTGCTTAAAATGTTTATATTAGATAAAGTCATTTCTGGTGCCTGTTCTCATATACAGAAAATGGCAAGATAAGGAATTATATAAATAATAAACTTACTCAGCTAGTAATGCTTGTGCTAATTCCTGACCCCCCCCCCCAATTTTTTTTTTTAACTTTATTATTATATATCTCAACAGATGGTCAAAAATGCCAAAATTAATTTTGGGCCAAAAATTGGGGACATATTTAAAAAAAAAAAAGAGATGGTAAATTGAAAAATTCTAATAAAAAAAAAAAAGAAAAAAGTAGCTAAATGGTTATTGTTCCTCACTCTTCAGAATTTAATTGAGGACAAAAATATATAAAAATTAAGAACCACAAATAGAATACTGAAAATTGTTTGATCCCAGCGATAACAGTGTAAACAGAGCTCTCCGGCTTTGAATACCAACAAGTCTAGGAGAATTCAAAAATTACGGACTATAAATAAAAAAAAATAGAAGCATAAATATTGGGAATTCAAAACTACAAATAAAGCAATGATATTACAAATTTACTGGGAGAGAAGATGGGCGCTGGCACCATAGCACTTTGATGTCTGAGGTTGAGATTTTGGTTTGGATTGTGTGTGTGTGTGTGTATATGAAGATATATTATTGCTATAAAATGTCATATTTAGTGGGTACATGTGTTCAAATGGACATTTTTAAACTGTGAAATTGTTATCTACTGGCTAAGAGAACAATTTTTAAATAAGATTTTTTACCTCCAGGTTTGTAGAAAACAGAAATGTCTACTCAAACATGTGTGCCCATTAAATATAACATTTATAGTAATGCCAATAATATTAACCATGTTGTAAAAAGGAAACATTTGGCATTCACTGACAAAGTAGCCAGTGTTGTTGGTTGAAATTTATAGAATCTTCCTATTAAAACTTTTATAGTAATATATATAAATATGTGTGTGTGTGTGTCCATGCCTGTATATATGTGTGTGTATATGTATATGTATATATATATATGTATATATGTATGTATGTGTATGTGTGTATATGTATATATGTGTATGCATATGTATATGTATATAAAAACATATGTATGTATATAAATGTATGTATATATGTATGTGTGTGTGTGTGTATATGTATATATGTGTGTATGCATATGTATATAAAAACATACATATATATATGTGTTTGTGTGTGCATATATATATGTGCGTGTGTATGTGTGTATATATATATATATATATATATATATATATATATATATATATATATGTATATATATATATATTGTCTAAGCATGAAGTGTAGCACCAAAATTAATGAGAATTTCTACTCTGAATTTGATTGACAAAACTTTGATTGTTACTTTCATTTAAATCATTTAATATCCTTTCAAGGGATGCTCCTTTTTATTGTTTGCCTCTTTATTAATTGAAACTGGTTTGAAATCTTGGTATATTAATGTCTTTACGTGGCTCTCTGTGGACTTATAAACATATTTTATCTTGTCAAAAATACATTCAGAATATGCGTTACATGACAACATATGTTCAATACCCTACGTGTTTCTTATCAATAATCCGCCTGGGGTCGTTTGATTTCACGTTGACATATCACAATTTTTCCGGTATGTTTCCACTATTTCATTGTTGAGATTCACTTTAACATCAAGATATTCAACAGTTTTTAAACCTGTATCAACAGTAATGTTAAAGCCTAATTGTTGAAATAATCGAAACACTATCAATTTTTCTACCAGTACTATTTTTAATAAATGTAATACTGTTGTCTTTGTACAGAGTGTTATTATCTATATCTATTTATATCACTCAGTTCATGCATAATAAACAATCCCAAAAGTCTCTGCACCATCAAACGTACCCATTGGTATGTTAAAATTCACATTTTTGGGGCCCTTGTTCACCAATACATTGTTATAACATAGTATGGACTTGCAATGGTGTTTAATAATTAGTACCTACTGCTCTGAATTTCTCATATATTGTTTGGAGAAGTTAATACACAATATAGAAGCATAAAAATCCTTTATATTCTATTTCAAAAAAGTGCTTCCTCTTTGGTTTTGTATGTTATTAAACCATTCTATATAAAGTCTTTGAAAAGGATATCTGGAAGTTAAATGGGAATAAAAAAAAACACTTCTACTTAAATTGATTGATTGGTTTGTTTTTTACAGCTTATCAACCTTTTGCAGGTTATTTAAAACCTGAAAATATTTTTAGATTCGAAGAACATTTTGGAATTAGTGAGGATTTATTGATACAAGTTCTACTAATTAACACATAACGGAGAGTAGAAGAGGTAGATTAATACCTTTTCCAAAGTTATTTGCATTAATGAATAAAGAAAATCTGACTGGAATTGGAACTCATCTCTCTGATCTTCAATTGTGAGTTATTATCCACTACACTGACCACACATCCAAGTTTACAGTACCTGGTATTCCCAAGTGGTCACCCATCTAGGTACTGATCAGGCTCGAATTTGTTTAACTCTGGTGATACAGACATGAACCACTGTTTTAATGTGATGTGGCCATAATCTTAGAATCTTAGAATCAAACAGAAACAGACAAAATTTCTGGGCCAGATAATAAGAAAAGAATGTTTGGTGCATTTGACATTCATTGGACAGATGAAAGACAAGAAAGTCAGAGGGCAAAATGTGATTTACTTAACTAAACTTAGCAAAATACGGATTGGGAAGGGTAGTAAGGAAACAGAGCTACAAAGGATAGGACGTTGTGGAGGGCCATGTTTTAATGGGACATATGAAAACTGTATGCAAGAGTACTGTTGATAAACCCCTTATTTTTAACCGATTTGAATACTGAGTGTATATTTAATAATATACTGTAACCCACACTTATTAACTGCACTCTTAATCTGTAATAAATTGAAATATATATTCAGGTGCTGCATTTCTATTTTCTTTCAATATATATATATATATATATATATATATATATATATATATATATATATATATACTTATCTACATAATTATTTTCAAATATAAGACCATATGCATATATATATATATATGTATATAATTATTTATTTAAAAATATGATTCCAACATGCTACATAAGAGTTCTCATGTTTCAAAACAAGAGCCGAAAACTTCAATATAATTATTTGAATTAAATTGAATTAAAGTAAGCTCTGTTCCATCTTCAAGCGAAATTTTTTTTGGAATAACTTATTTCTATTTTAATAACATATTCATTATTGAAATCAAAATTTCCATGGTAACGGTCAGCGCGATTGTTCATATAGAAAGGGGTGCAGGGTGATAATAATTTGTTTCAGTATAGAGTTACATTCATAGATGTCAAAACTTTGGATTATTTACCTAACCAGTTCTTTCCTATTTTCTATATATTTTCACACACACACACACACACACACACACACACATACATATATATATATATATGTGTGTGTGTGTGTGTGTGAGTGCAATCATTTTCTTTTTCTATCATCTTATAGAATGTTTTTAGTCATAAGCAGGTGCATGATTATTGAATCTGTTTCTTACAAAGAGAGATGACACAGAATCTTAGAGTTGGAACTGACTTCATTTTCAAGAAACATGACAATCTATTTACAGATATTTACATACAAACAGTGTGTCTCATTTGCATGCAAAAGGAATGTCACTCATTTCCTTAAGGGGATTGTGTCATATTTGGTAATCAAATCCCTTCTACCTTGTCTACATAATATCCATATGCATACATGTCAGTAATGGAAGTGGTAATATGAGATGTTTCCTTATAAAGAAACATTTATCATACATTAAATGAACAGTCAGTGCTACTTTCAGTTGAAATTTTTATTAAAGCATTTTTTCAGGAAACCAGGTTTCTCAATTCATTGCATTTTCCAGTATTAATATGTAAATAAATGTGAAAGTAAGTAAATGGCTTTCGAGATATGAATAAAAAGATGTCTTTTGTTTAAAAGGGTAATTGAACCATGCCTATTTTCAGCCTATTTTTATAGGGGATTACTCTATCTGCAATATTGAGCACTCCGACTCCATAAATATATATATATATATATATATATATATATATATATATATATATATATATATATATATATATGCATGTGTGTCTGTATATATATATGAGTGTGTGTGTGTATGTATTAGGTTGGTGCAAAAATAATGATGTAATAATGTCGTTTTTTGACGTTAAAAAATACATCAAAAAATGGCATTATTACGTCATTATTTTTGCACCAACCTAATATATATATATATATGTGTGTGTGTGTGTGTGTGTGTGTGTGTGTGTGTGTGTGTGTGTTAAGGGCACATGGCCAAGTGGTTAGAATGCTTGCTTTCTGATCATGAGGCCTGGGTTCAAATCTCATCATGGTCGACTTGTCAGGTGGCATCTTGATGTTATTGGTCTGGAGGAGGAAATTCCAGCATGTGGCACTTTTGGAAAGTGCCTGAAAACCATTCTGCAGGTTAACCTAAGCTTTGTGAGTGAAGTGAATAGACTGAGCTGAAAGCACAAGTCACTGTGACCAAGGGTTTGGACGTGTTAGCCTTGTTCAGAATGTTGATCACACTAAATAATGTGCTCATTCTCAAAAACTCTAAATAAGATTCATTCAGCATAACTGCAGTATAAACCTAAACACTCATAAATGTGCTTGAGTAGGCACCTTAAATGCGGGTTAACTAGCTGCCCTAATAGACTGGAATCCTTGGATTCAAATGGCTGCGTGAAGAAGAAAAATATGTAAATGTGTGTGTCTGTGTCAGTGTTTGCATGTGTATATATATATATATAAAAAGAAAAATGTGTGTGTGTATACAGTATGAGGCAAAAAATGGACGCACCCATAGAAATGATGATGAACAAAATATAAAGCTTATTACATTTGTATTTCACATTTATTAAGATGCCAAAGCATTATTATGACTTCGAGAAAGGTTAAATGACTGCTTTTCATGATCTTGATAACTGATAAGATTAATCAAAGTGAGTCATGTGTCCGCAAATTAATCAAAAAGAGAAATCAAACTGGAACATATAATGGCAGTAGCGGATCTGCTGACCGCTAAAAATTACCAACAGTAAAGATAGAAACTTGATTTTATCGACTTGCAACAGCACAAGATGTTGCCAAAGCAGCTAGTTTGGCGGTTTCTTCAAGAACAGTCAGATGAAGGCTTAAAGCAAAAGGCATTGTTTCCAAATACATAAAAAAGAAATCTTTTCTATCTGGAGAAAATCGACAGGCATGGTTGGTTTGGTGCAAAGTTCATTAAACACTGGATTAATCCGATTAGGAAGATTTTATGTGGAGTGATGAGAGCCCATTTGCTCTTAGATATGAAGGATAAATATGTGTTTGTTGCATGCGCAGTGAAACAAATACTCAAGGGCACTATTAAACACAATAAAAATCAACGTTTGAGGTGCATTCTCAGCAGCAGAAGTTTGGTAATTTGTAAAGAATCAAGGGAATCAGGAACCATAATCAATACCACAAAATTCTTGTTAATTAAATGTGGCTTTCTGCTAAAAACCTTTTTGCCAACACTCCACATTCCAACACGATAATGCTCCTAAGCATAATGACTTAAAAAATAAACATTATCTAGGGAGGAAATGTGATAAGGGTAAATTGCAACTCTTCCAGTGGCCTAGTCTGAATCCTAACCTTAAACCCAATTAAAAACCTTTGAGCAATAATGGACAAGTGTGCATGTAATAGGACAGTTAACACAGAAGGTGAGCCTTTTTATGAATTAAAATGCTGGAAAAATCTGGCAAAGGATATTGACTTACTAAAGAATTCAGCCTATATCATGCCATGAAGAATTAAGTCCATTATTAAAGCAAAAGGTTACCGAAAAAAATACTAAATCATTTTTGACTTGTATAATGTACATATGTACACCTGTATTAATAAACGAATTCTATTACTCACTTGTCTTGGTAAAAATGCAAACATCAACTTTCTATGGGTGCATCCATTTTTTTTATTCATACTCACACACACACACAAACATATATATATATATATATATATATATATATATATATATATATATGTATACACTAGAAACATCTGACAACAGTTTTATAAATGAGGATCACATCTTTCAATGGATTAACAGTATTTTAATGCATACATTATGTTCTACTAGTGAAGTGATTTCACCATTAATCGCATTAAAATTGCTGATTGATTCTATGTATGATTACTTCTTTATATATAAAATATATGCTGCCTAATTTAATATCTTTATATATATATATATATATATATATATATATATATATATATATATATATATATGTGTGTGTGTGTGTGTGTGTGTAAATATTCTCATATGGAGTATATCTGTAGAAGAAACAAAATGAATGAAAAGACAAGGTGTAAACTATACTATTTGACTGACTTTATAAAATATAGTTTTCCTCTTATCTTTTCATTCATATATATATATATATATATATATATATATATATGAAGAAATATACTCTTAAGTTGTGCTATATTTATGGGATAAAGTGCTCAATATCAGAGATAGAGCGTGTGTAAATATAAAAGTGAACATTGAAGTCAACACTTAGAGGTGACAGGCTGTTTCATGCTAGACACAATGGTTACGCCACCTCACGATTGTGTCTAGCATGAAACAGCCTGTCCCCTCTAAGTGTTGACTTTAATATTCACTTTTATATATATATATATATATATATATATATATATATATATATATATATAAGCAACATATCTTCATTCAAGCATGTTTAGGTGAATGACCTAGACATATTATGTTTAATTTTATTTTAATCATGTCAAATTCATGGATCACTTTCTTAATGTTGTCATTAAAATCATTAAGGCAGGCAATATAGTTTTTTTCATTTCTTTTATTTTCCCAAGTACTTTCAATCTCATCAAAGACAAAAAATTAATGTAATAGTTGTGAATTTTTTGTAGATGCACATGAAACACACTCTGTTAATTCAAAAATTAACTTTATCTAAGGGAGAAACTTAATTCATATTTGTAATTTTTTAAAAATTACAATTTAAGTATTTTAAAACATTGCCGTTATGACTGCAATATAAAAAAATTACATTTTAGATGTTTTAAAATCTTGCTGTTACAGACATTTTAAAGCATTGTTGCTATACTCATAATTAATCTTATTTAGTGTTGGTTGTATTTTTCTTATGTAGAGGGCTTGAAAAATTTGAAGTGGAGTATATTTGTATTGTTATTTAATATTTCTCTGAATTTTGAATGTGGATAGGAATGTTCATATTTAAATATTGTGCAGTAGAGCTTGAATTTGACATATGTTGCTGTGGTAGTAAGCATTTTTACAGGGAGGATTTGCTAGCGTCATCCTCAACAAGTTTCAAATTTAGAGTTGTCCTCCTAGATTTGTTGCGAGTGAAAGCGAGAGAGCAAAATCTGGCTTGCTATTTAACCCATAGCTGGGGGGACAAGGGTATTTTATGAAAGTGAATGCCACAATCTACGACAGAACTTGACCTCAGCAGACTAGTTTCACTTTCCATGCCAATAACCACTATGCTATGTGCATATTCAATAGGAGAGTCAATTATAAGATAATGTGAAATAATGGCATTGCAGTATTTGGTGATGGTCAACAAGCTATTCTGGAGGACCATTACTACTAAGGAGTAAGTTCAATCCTCAATGAATGCTCCATAATTGTGGCCTTGTGCCAAAATAATCTGTCCTTAGTAAATAAAGTAAAGGAATAAATATTTATGACAGAATGACAATCAAATTTCCAATTTGGCCCAGTTTCAAAACGTTTCTTTTTATGCATGTTTTTAAAAATTTATGAAATTCTAATATTCGGGGAAAAATAGTGAGTTTCATTTGCTTTGAAAAAAGATAAGCAAATTCTGACTACAGTGAATAAATATAAAGAAGAAAAAAAAATGTTTAAAATTTACATAAATTGATATTGAAAAATACTAAAAACACATAATTACATAAATATAATTATATATATATATATAATTGACAAGACAGATGCAGATGAGGTCTGCATATCCAATGAAAAACAAACAGCACAAAAATTAAAAACAGCAGAATTTTATTTTTCTCCTCCATATTTCATTCTCTGAGGAAGCTTTTAATAAAAGCGAAATGTCAGATTTATAAGCGTTTCCTATTTGTTCGTTATCTTATCATATATGGTGGCTGGCCGCTCATGTCTGAGTATTCCCATCTTCTATGGCAGCTAGCCAATCCCTGTTGCAAACACCTGTTCGGGCACATTTGTGCTTATTCAATACCAACAGAGGCTACTTGTGGTTTATACTGCAACTATGCTGAGAAGACCTTTGTTTCAGTTTCTGGGAGAACATTCTTAACAAGCCCAATATGATCAAACAATAATTTGTGACTTTGTATTAGCACAATCATCGACAGCTCCCAAATTGTTCTGTCTATCCAATTTAACTCACAAGGCTTGAGTCAACCAGTAGTATGGTTTTCAGGTACTTTCCAAAGGTACCACTAGCTGGGATCCCCTCCCTAGGCCACTAACATTGTCACCTTCTTGATTAATCAATGATGACATGATTCAAACCCAACTCTCATAGTCAAAAGGTGAAAGCCACTTGCCCATAACATATCAAGAAATAAAATTTATGTTCAACTTATCTTCTCAACCATAAAATTCGAAAAAGTAAAGAATAACAAATTTATATTTCATTTATTTTTAACCAATAATATAAACTACAGTTTCACTGACTTCAAACCATCCTAGATTTTATATATTATAATAACATAAATATAACAAAATCCTTAATATATATTTAAAGAAGTCAAATAAATCTAATATCTAATAATTCTGACATTCACTTATGTGCAAATACCCTTGGGAGAGATACGAATTCATTTCCTTCCCCCAGCTATGGGTTAAATAGTAGGAGAGGTAGCTCGAAAAATCATTATTACTCTAAAAAACTGTTGATGCAATATTCACTCAAACAAAAGAATTGTTCTTATAATCCAAAATATGTTTCAACTTTAAATAACCCACAAAGGGTTGATAAGCCCTAAAAAAACAAATCAGTCAATCAACTAATATCTAAAGAGTTATAAATAGTTATATCCCTTCACTATATTAAAAATTTACTTAATTTCTTTTTTTAAGCAATTTCTTATCTATAATAGAAAAACATGGATTATATAAAAATTAAAAAATGCATCTACTCAGGTACATTCAACATCCACAAATGCAACCTATAGTCTATACTGATTGTTAACTATACTGAATAAACCTTAGACACAATTACTGGAAGAGAGATCTTAATCTGGCATAATTAGCACCTGAAGAAAGCCAGTACACACTAATCCTCAGTCTTGATGACTTTATACCAGCACAATCACAGACAGCTTCATAACAGATTAAACTACCCAATTACACTTACAAGAATTGGGTCAACTTATGAATGGGTTTTCCAAGTAATTCCTGACAGTGCTACATGCAAGGATCATTTTCTCATACCAATATTATCCAGAAGTCACCTTCTTGTAGAATCAACCACTTTGCTATGCACACACACGCACACACATATCTATATATATATAGTTAAACCTAAAGAGCCAAACAAACCTACCGAGGTTTCACCTAAGCAGATCGTCAGGGTAGGCTGCCTTCCCTGATGATCCACTTAGGTGAAACCTTGGTAGGTTTGTTTGGCTCTTTATGTTTAACTAGGTCTGCTCTTCTTTATGCATTGAGCATTTTATTTAGTTATTTTGCTTACTTGTATCAGGGGTTTTTTCTTTGGACTTTGGACTTGCATGCGAGATGATTATTTTCGGCTGATGTACATGTTCTTTCTTTTTTTATACCTTTTTTTTTCCCCTTTTATATTGGTTTGATTATTCGCAAATCAAGACACCGAAGGTTTTCCAGACAAGTATAATTTCTTATACTAGTGTGTACATATATATATATATATATATATATATATATATATATATATATATAATAGGCTATAGTGTATGTAGGTATATAGGGAGAGATTCTTGTATATTTTAAAAAGAGAAAAAATGTAATGTATGCACTCAGGCACACAAAATGCAACAAATCTCATATAGGTATCACTCAAGCACTAAACAACAGTCTCCCTACACAAAGCAATGTTAAATTACCAGACAACAGAAAACACTTTGTATCACAACATATCCACAAATGCAACAAGGTTAAGTTTAAAATTATGCCAATATATCAAAAAGATGATTACTCTTACTTTTAAATACAAAAAAACTTCATAGACAAATTTAAACCATAACCCTACACACATAAGCACATACCATATACACATAGTGGCAAAAGACACTAGTTGAACTACACACACACACATAAACACACACAAACAAGCACACAAACACACCATAGAAAATGCATGTATTTACTATATAGGTTTCCTTATAATAATATAATATATAATATATATATATGGAGAATGAATATATACACACAAACTGGCAAAAACAAACACACTAGACTTACCACACACACACACACGTGTGCATGAACCCTACACACCATACAAAGTATATATATATATGTTTCCTTATAATAATACAATATATATGTATGGAGAATATATATACACATACTGGCAAACACACACAATGCACAAGAATAGAGGAAGGAAGACACTACAAAAAGATACAGGGGGGCATAAAAAGATAAAAACAAAAACATCCTCCTCTCTTTCCCTGTCTCTTACCAAACTTAACAGTTTTATTACCCAACAACCAGAAGAACATTTTTCAGCCAGTCCAAGATTGATACAGATGACAATTACAAAAGACAAAGCTTAATATAGAAAGAAAAATTAATTTTTTTAGATAATATACGGAACTAACCATTCTTCGTCTGAGGAAAGTCACAAGACCCAAAACCCGTGTAGGGATATAAATAAATGGACTACTCTATTATCTCAACAGTAGGTTATAAATATTAATATTTAAATTTTACAATGGTCAATTTCCAATCCATATTTAGTGATTGCCACATGCAGGAAACTCATATTGTACCAAACAGTGACAAACAAAATATATATTTATTATTATTATTATTATTATTACTAATATATATATATATATATATATATATATATATATATATATATAAGATAAAAAATAAAATTGAATGTTCATTTATCTTATTCCTATGTAGGGTTTTGCTGAAATTACATCTACTCATCTAAGTATGAGACTGAACTTGTTTATAGATGTAATGTACCTTTTCCTAAAAAATTGCTTATCTTAATTTGTTTATCCTTAAAGACGTATGAAATAAAATTTATATGAAATATATATTTAGGTAAGTAAAATCTACTGTGCAAATGTCAGAGTAATGATAATATAAGTGAACATTTAATTTTATTTATTTGTATTAATGCTGTCTCTGATATTGAGCACTTTTGCATAAATATATCATACCTTAAATGTATATTTTCTTTATATATATATATATATATATATATATATAAATATATATATATATATAGAGAGAGAGAGAGAGAGATTTGAAACAAGCTTTACTGCTACATATGACATGACTTTTAACTGATTCCAGTTCTAATTCCTGTGATTTAAAAATATGCCAGGACATTGTCAACAAAATTTTATCTACCATACTGACAACACCTTGTGCTTGATAATGATGAAAATGATTGAAAATACACAAAAAACCAAAAAAACAGGGGACTTTAGACAGTTTATCCATATTTCTGATCCTAATATATAACATGTTATTAAAAAATAGAAAGGATACAATAAAAAATTAAATAAAATTTTTGGTTGAATTGAATTTAACAAAACTTATTTGGA
>OZ010575.1:48804328-48816828 GCA_963932145.1 Acanthosepion lycidas
GTAATAATAGTAATAATAATAAACAATAAATAGCAATGAGTAAAATATTAACAAACAACACTATGAAATAGGTACAAATTACCACATTGAGACACACAATTATTTCTACTCAATAGATCCTGGAATAATTTGGAACATAACCATTACCACCTGCCCAATAATTGTTAGTATAATATGATACACATAGATATTTATAATGCACCATTGACCAACATATATAAATAGTCAAATCAAAGCACAACACACATGGCCTGATAATTGTACTCAGGCATGAAACAGTGTCTACTTTTATATTTACACATGCTCTATCCCTGATACTGAGCACTTTTATCCATAAATATAGCATAGATTAAAACTATATTTTTATGAAAAATCTATCTATCTATCTATCTATCTATCTATCTATATATATATATATATATATATATATATATATATATATATATATTCAAATGTAATGAGAACAAAAACAATATAAATTCAAATGTACATAGCATTAATTTAAAAGAGAGCTCACTACCAAGAGTAGAGCAATAGTTATTTATCTTTGTTCTTCAAATGTTGAGATGCATTCACATTGAAACAAAAATGCATCTTTGTTGTGAGTACTTGTTTGTCTGTATGCAACATCTTTATAATATATATATATATATATATATATATAATGTATAATATATATATATGTATAATATATATATATGTATAATATATATATATTTCCTAAGGGATTCAAATTCAAATGTTCCTTAAAACAGTTGCGAGTATAATCTAGTTCAGTGGAAGAATCAAATGAACAACACAAAGTAAATCAAGATGGAGAGAAATTAACTGAAGCAAAATATCCTATAAGCATAGAAAGTAGACTGATGACAATCTACCACCATATACTGAATAAAGTGTTCAGTTTGGAATTCAAAAAGATAAGCATGGTGGTCTGAATAGCAAATCAAATAATTATAATTCCTCATCTCAACTATTCTAACATAATGAAATATATATATATATATATATATATATATATATATATATATATATACATGCACACTCACACACACACTCATATATACACATATACATATATATATGTAAGAATATGTGTACTTTGTACTTATATACATATAGATTTATGTACTGTATGAGGGTGGATGAATGTTTGAAACTTAACATGGAATTCACAGCAGAAATTTTTGGCTGAAATTGACACTGTTTCATGTTTGTGCTTAATATTCCACATTGGATTAAGTGCAGTGGAAAGTTAGGAAATTCTGATGAAATATAAATATTTGTTGTAGAAATTGTATGCTTTCTCATGATCTGGCAGCAGACTTCTTGATGTGACGATATTGGCAGTGGCATTTCCCCTGGCCTCAAAAGTTGATATCAGATTATTTGGTCAGGTTTTAAAATGGGGATGGAGTAAGAACTTTTCAAAACCTTCTCAAATGTGTCTCATTGTTCCATGTTTATATATTTCATACTGCATATCTATCTATTAATTTATGAAATATGTATATTAAACCATTTGTGGGTAATTAAATGATAAATGGGGAAAACCACTATCTCTCTATTATTTTCTGTTCATAACTATCTAATTATCTAACGTATTGAATAAAACAGACAATTAGAAAATAGTACTTAGTCTTTACTCTTTACTGTTATGTTTTGTCATCCAATTTTATTAAGACGAGTGATGATGAATAAAAACAAAATATTTTATAGTTATTTTATCCAATTTGTCTTCGCTATAGATATATACTAAGAACTTTTACACATAGTTGACATGAAAAACAAAAAAAAAAAAAAACACATTTAGTCCCCCCCACCCCCCAAAAAAATGAAAATGAAAAAATTTCTAATATCCAAAAAGACACTTTTGCAGGAGTCTCTTTTAAAACTTTTGAATTTCATGTAACAATAAAACATTTCACTTTTGTTTATCATCATTTGCCTTGATGAAGTCAAATGACAAAATGCATCAAATAGGTAAGTACTATTTTCTGATCGCCTCTTTGATTCAATTTGTCTACTCTACAGATATATTCTGAGAACATTCCTTTATATATATATATATATATATATATATATATATATATATATATGTGTGTGTGTGTGTGTGTGTGTGTGCAAAACAGAATATATATTTCTACTTTTGTCTGTATTTAAATTTATTTAATTTTGCATATGTTTATATATATATATATATATATATATATATATATATATATATATATATATATATATTGTTGTAACCTAGAAAAGGTTATTGAATGAGGAATAACCAAAACAAAAGTTGGAAATGAAATGGTAACCTTTATAACATCAACAAAATACAATACTCACCAGCGAACTGAAGTAGGTAATCCACTGTTAGTGGTGGACTACTTAGACAGCATATTACCCCACTTCTAATTTTAACCAACGTATTTATGATGATTGCGACATACCCATTAGTGTTCATAGTTACGGTATATAACAAACATATATGTGTGTGTGTGCGTGTGCGTGTATATATATATATATATATATATATATATATATATATACATATATATATATATATATATATGCATATATATATATACATACATATATATATATATATATATATATATATATACATATATATATATATATATATGCATATATATATATACATACATATATATATATATATATATATATATATATATATATATACATATATATATATATATATATGCATATATATATATACATACATATATATATATATATATATATATATATATATATATATACACACACACACAGCATGCGATGGATAAATTGTCGTTAAAACTACACAAAAATAAAAATAACACTGATCTCATTTTATCAGATAGAATTACCAAAGTTACATAAAAATCTTTTGAAATACTAAAGAGTTAATTTATTCTATAAAATTGCCATTGGCTTCAAATATGGCCTCCAGACAATTTTAGAATATCTGGCAACTGGTCTTGTTTAAGTTAGCAAATGCTGCCATAATTTTTGCCTTCACTTCATCTTTGGTGTTACAAGGAGTTTTGTTTGTGTCTTCCTCCACTACGCCCCACACGTAATAATCAAGGGGTTTACAGTCTGGGAAGTTAGGTGGACAGATGTGATTGCAAAAATTGTGTGACAGACATGACTGGGTTCTCCTGCTTGTGTGGCATGATGCAGAGTGTATATATATATATATATATATATATATATATATATATATACATACACACATATGTATGTATATATATATGTATATGTATATATACATATGTATATATATATATATACACATATATATGTGTATATTTATATATATATATATTAGTTTATGTATATCTATGTATATGTGTGTGTACATTGTTTGTCTTTATATATATATATGTGTATATATGTATATATAGACATATATATGTATATGTTTATACCCATATATATGTATATGTTTATATATATATTAGTCAGTGTATATCTATATATATGTGTATGTGTACATTGTTTATCTACTTATTTATATCGTAAATTGAAAGCACCTGTGCATATTTTCATGTAGAATTTACTTTTTATATTTATTACATATATAAATACATACATTTTTGAGAGAATGTTGGCAAGTTCTCAAATTTGTATTCTCATGTTTAAAATACTGATTTTGAAGAGAACATTTCGCTACACCATTTTAAGCACACACACACAAACATAGACACATACATATTTATACAAATTATGTTAAATTCAACTGACAAGCTCTTTCCGTATAATTTTCATTGTAATTTTTTAATAAAATTTTGTATATCTGATTGAAAATCATGGATAAAATATCCTAACTGAACATGAACTTTACACAATTTATCCATAATTTTGATTTGGATGTAAACAACTCATCCAAAATTTGGAAAAATACATTAAAAAATTTACAGAGGCATAATTTATGCTGAAATGTAACTAAATTGTACATTTTTGAGATGTAAATATATCTTATATATTGTGTTCATTTTGACAGCAATCCTTCCTTTATACATGTTTCATTGAATGTGCTGGAGAAGAAAAAGTTTTTTTATTCTGTTTTTCTAGTGTCACCAATGTCCCAAGCACTTTGGCTAATTCTGTAGCCATTTTTAAGAAGCAGGGGCTTATTTTTGTTGTTAGTATATTGTTGTGTTTGTATTCTATGCAAGCTTCCACCACTTGAAAATAGCTAAAGAATCAGCTGACGATGCTTGGGACAATAGTCTCCATGGACAGTTTCTACACAGTCTTCTTAGTCCTTATAAAAGAAAAAACATAAAACTGAATAAAAACTTACAAAATTTTCCTTTGTCCATCACATTCAACAAAACCAACACTCACATGTGCATATAAGTGTGCATGCATGGGTCACTAACACACAAAAAAGACAATGTCTAATATCGAGAATATTTAACATCAAAAAACATCGGAAAACTTAATTCCTTTTAATAATATGTGGAAATATCCACTCTTTGCCTGATGAAGGTTGCAAAACCGGAAACCCGTGTAGCAAAATTATGGAAAATAAAGCATAATATATTTGTAAAAAAAACTACATTACAACCAAAAACATTTGCAGTTTCTCTCTTCTTTTTATTATACATACTTTTCTCTCATTGGAACTACTATAACTATATATATATATATATATATATATATATATATATATATATATATATGTATTTGGTTAGCTCTATCTCTGATATTGAGTGCTTTCTAATAAGTACTGCGCATATAATATATAAATAATTTTATATATATATATATATATATATATATATATATATATATATTGATATTTATATTTATATACACACACTTTTCATATATATATATATATATATATATATATAGTTATAGGGTGAGGTAAATAAAATAACTAGATATTAGCAACCATATATGCACAAGTTAGGTAACCAATAAAAAAAGTCGCATACCAAATGTAGGTATATATATATATATATATATATATATATATATATATATATATCAGACCATGTCAAACTTAATCTAAACTCATAGCCTGGGTCCTTCATATCTCTTTATCTGTAGAATATGCATTCAGTCTTTTGGCATTCAGTTACACATGCAAAGAGAGTTTGTGTTTTCAGTGGGGGATACGGACAAGAAAAGTTTGTCCCCTGATAAGTGCATTTGCACACAAATCTATACCAAATCAAATATATTTTACCTTTCAGGATAATCAATGGAAGAAGCAGTTATCAATATGAATATCATTTAGTCCATGTGGCCACATGTTCTTTCTTTACTGTAGTTTCCTCTTTTGACTTCAATTTTTTTTTTTTTTTTTTTAATATGGATCACCAAAAGTCAATGGTACAAATAATCTGTGCGTTGTTTTCCTCTCCTGAACTCCGAAGCATAATAAAGTAAAATAGATGTTTAAACTCATTTTGTAGTTGTAGGAGGGAATGGGAAGCAGGAAGAAGAAGATGAAGAGGAGGAAGCCATTAGTAGAAAAAGGCGTGGCTGGGCGGTGCTTATAGGAGCTGGAGCAGGAGGGACCATGACTATCACTGAGGGAAATAATGAAATTATCAGGAAAGCTTTATAAGAATTATGACAAGAAGGAAGAAAATGAAGAGGAGGAGCAAGGGAATGTGGAAAAGAAGATGATAAAATAGAAAGAAGAAGAAAATGAGAAAGATGAGAAAGAAGTAAAGAGAGATTGCAGAAGATGAGTTTAATGAGAAAGGAGAATGAAAAAGAGGAAGAAATAAGATGAGGAAGACAAGAAAAAAACGAAGAAAAAAATGAAGAAAATAAGAAAATAATGAGGAAAAGTAAGCAATGAAAAAATAAGCAAAATATAAGAAATTAAAATAAAAAAAAGAATAGGTAAAAATGAAGAAAAAATAGCAGTGAAGATAAAGTGTCAGAGAATGAGAGATGAAACAAAAGGAGAAAAAAGAATGGGTAAAGAAGATGAGAATAAAATTAATAGCAAGAAGAAGAAGAAGAAAAAGGAGATGAATATAAAAGAAAATGGAAAAGGGCAAGCAAAGAACGTAAAGAGATAGAGAATGAGTGTTGATAACAATGAAAGAAAAAAAGAAAAGAAGATGAAGAACAAAAAAAAAAAATGTGCAGAAAAAGAGAACACCAAAGATAAAAGCAGCAAAACAAATCTAGTGAAAGAAGGAGACTTCAAAAGTGATGCAACATAATAAAAAAATTGCAACTCAAATTTATTAAGCCATAAACTGGGAAGATTTGACTAAGGAAGTGAAATGTTCATTCAGAAAGATGACCAATATTTATTAAAAAACATCTCACATAAATACACACACACACACACACACATATATATATATATATATGAAGAAATAGTTTTAAGATGTCCTATATTTACGGGGAAAAGTGCTCAATATCAGCAATAGAGCATATGTAAATATAAAAGTGAACATTGAAGTCAACACTCAGAGGTGACAGGCTGTTTCATGCTAGATGCAATTGTAAATTTACATTGAGCACTGTTTTGTAAAAATAAAAAAAAAAATATCAATAAGAACACCGGATTATATATCTTACTGTTCTTTCTTTTTATTTATATATACATATCTATATATCTATATCTATATCTATATATATATATATATATATATGGTCTGAAGATCATTTGAGGTAGGAAACTGGCAGTTACCATGAAGTGTTGATGTTGAATCTATATCCATACTGTCTCTACAAATAATCTATATCTGATATTTAGTATTCACCCCACAGAAATATAGCAAATTTAAAAAATATATATAGAAGTTTATATGTATAAATATATTTACTAATTTAACTATACCATCAAAAAATGAGTGCAAAATTTAAGTAATTTGCTAATTGTACTGGTTATATTTTCTGCAAGCGGATCATTTTATCAAAACAACTGCCTCATTTCTTGAATGTAAGAAATAACTTTGAATATTTAAAAGTAAAAGTATCTAACACAATTGTTTTTTTAACAAATGCATTGTATTAGCATCTTGATCGCTATTACTGTTTTAATTCATTAAAAGTAAAAATATGCATAGAAAATAAGTACAAACCAAATGAAATAAAAATAGCAATGTATTAGCTCTCGAGGTGGCATGTTGGAGTAATGGATAGTGGCTCAGATTGAGGAATCAGAGAATCAAGTTCAAATTACAGTCAAAACCATTACATTCGCTTATGTGATAATATCCTTGGGAAAGGTATGAATCCTCTTCTTCTCCCCCCAGCTATAGGTAAATAGCAGGAGAGACCAGTTTCTATAACTTGGATAGCAACTGGTCTACAACAGAAAGAAATGGCAACCTACTGCGCGAATAAAATCTGCCTCGTCAGTCATGTATCGAAAGATACATGATCACCTAAGTGTGTATCATGCATGGTACATAACTGCCTGAATGCATTAGAGGTCTGATCCCTGTACTTATGCTGTTGACATGAAGCATGTCTGTTTGCTTTTTAAGTCATTAAAAGTAAAATTATCCAAAGAAAGCTCATACGAAATAAATAAAAAGCAATGTATTAGCAAACTGATCTCCCTTACTATCCCATAACAATAGAATAGTCCATTAATATGTAGGGGCTGATCATCTACATGAAAAATCAATATATAGATGATCAAAAGATCATACCACATGTCCAGCTTTGTATACTGCCTGAAATTAAACAGCAAATGAAACTGACATATTCAGTGTGTCACATTTGCCTGACACAAAACAAATGTAGATTTAGGAAGATATTTGAGAATTTATGAAAGAAACAAGCAATGGTTAATTTAAGAAAGTAGTCATGCTGAAAAATTGAAGGAGAGACACTACACACACACACACAGACACACATATTTATTAGGTTGGTGCAAAAATAATGACGTAATAATGTCGTTTTTTGACGTATTTTTTAACGTCAAAAACCGACATTATCACGTCATTATTTTTGCATCAACCTAATATATATATATAGGTAAGTGATTTGAGACAATAACTTTTCAGTACACCCTTGAAAATATATATATGTTGCATACATTGTATATATATATATATATATATATATATATATATATATATATATATATATATATATATGTACACACACACACACACATATATTATAATTTCAAGTTGTTTAATTTAAATGATTGAATTTGAATTGAAGTTTCAGTTTTGAAGCCTGGAAATTTTGATATTGCGATGATAATATATTTTAAAAAAAAACAATTATAATTTTATTCTCTACTGTTATATCAAGTACTGTTTTTTAAAAATAAAAATAAATGCTAAGGACTCTGAATTATAAATCCCATTGATCTTTCCTATTATTTAATACAGACACACACACACACACACACACACACACACATATATATATATATATATATATATATATATATATATATATATATATATGGGAGAATATGTTATATAAATTTTTATGTATCATAACAACATTAAGTAATTGTATGACAAAGTGGAAAAATACTGTGTAGTGTGTTTCATCCTCTAGAAGGGCTTCATCGAACTAAAGTAATGTTCTTATTGATGTAATTATATATGTGAAAGTGGAAGAGATAGACATATGTATAATTCCATCAATGAGAACCTTATTTTAGTCTGATGAAGTCCTTCTAGAAGATGAAATGCCTTATTCATAATTTTCCAATGTGTTACCACAGAACACATGGAACTCTGAGTAGTGGATTTTGATAAAGTATTTTAATATTGTATTAATATTATAATATATTATATTTAAGCTCTGCCATTGTGGCATTGAGCCATCTGTTTATTTTATATTTTAAGCTTTTAGCTTACTTTAAGCTTTAGATATATTTAATATATATATATATATATATATATATATATATATATATATATATATATATATATATGATTAAGTCTTTGATTGTTTTAGATGTAGTTGTGACAAATCTTATGTTGAGTTTAGATAAATTCTTTTCAGTTGTAGTTGTGATAGCATTAGTTGGTAGAATAATATATTTTTTTGATTTGCTAGGTTTGTCAGGAAGGATAACTCTTCTATTTTGAATTTATTATAATTATTATAATTTATTTATCAAATTTATCTAAACTCAAAATATATGTATATATATATATATATATATATATATATATATATATATATGTGCTGGACTCTCCTGTGGTTTATTGAAGTATGAGGGTCAATCAACTCAGTTCCTAGGAACTGACAGCCAGACACCAGCACATATGATTTGATTATAGTGGCAAAGACTTTGTGCAGAACCAACCACACTTTTTGAAGGGCCAAATACAGAGACCTGGTGCACTATGTGCCACAAGGTCCCCAAACAACCCTCTGCAGGTTTGAATTCAGAGTTTTCCTTCTCCTAGACCAGTTGACATCCAAAGCTATAGAACCCAGTCTGTCGTGCTATTTATCCAAAGCTGGAGGGAGAAGAAGAGGGTTCATACCTTTCCCAATGGTATTTGCACGTAAGTGAATGTAATGGATTCAAATGGAATTCGAACTCGGCTTTAATATCTGCCTCATCAGACCAAAATTACAAAATGGTTTAAATTTATCCAGACAATTTATTGGAAAATATTTAAAAATTAAATCACAAGATATTATCCTTATTTTTTAAATTATTTCAGATTATTGACTGAGAATGGAATTTTCAAGGTTTGAACTCTGGGTCATCATGAAAGTTCCTGTACATACAGAACAAGAAGAAAACTCCAAAGAAAGTCCATGAGTTGATGATACAAGAACTCATCATCATCAACTGTGAAGATGTGTTGCTGCAGCATTGAGCATAGGGAGATTTTTAGCAGTGTCAGCTCCTGAAAATGTTGATCATGTTCATCACCCAATTTTAGCTGATCAACAAGCCTTGACCAAAAGAATTGCTCAAACACTAGAATTATCCAGGGAATGCATGAGGGTTCATAATTCATAAGCATTTGGGTATGTAAAAGCTGTTAACCAAAGGGGTGCCAAAATGTTTGAATGTTAACAAGAGAATGGATAGTGATCCCTAAAGTGCATTTGCAGACTGTTACATAAAGTCTAAGCGATATGTGTCTGAGGTCCCCGAAGGAGTACCTTTAAGTAAGCTAATGTACTAATAGTTGAGTTAGACTACCATCTCATTAATATTAAATGGGTATCTATATATATATATATATATATATATATAGAGAGAGAGAGAGAGAGAGACAGAGACACAGAGAGAGAGAGTAATCTATGCTATGCAGAAAGAGAAAGAGAGACATGTGTAAGTTTTCATATTTACAAGTCTATCAAAGTTATCACCGTCTCTATTTTTGGTATCTCCCTCTCTCTCAGTCTCTCTCTCTCTCTCTCTCTCTATACATATATATATATATATATACATATATATATATATATATATATATAGGGAGAGAGAGGGAGAGAGAGGGTACAATAGGCAAATTTTTGCCATTTTATATTTTTAATTTTGTGCATGCACATTGTTTTTGATTTTGTTGACTGCACAGTATAGTAGGTTCTGTTGGGCACTGTCTGTGAGAAAAAGAGCACCATGATGCAATTCACACCGCCAGAAATTCTGAAACAGCATGTTGTACTGTTTGGCATTCAGATCAGAAGTTCCAATACAAACATTAATCTGAGAACAGTGTAGAGGATTCAGAAAGAGTTGGATGAGTCGAATGGTGATCATGAAGGTATTTTGAGTGATCACTAGTGATGGTGACATTATGCCTCCATTCATCCTCCCACAGGGCCTCAGACTCAACATGGAGACCAACATCAAGCTCCTTGAGGATGTACTGTTGCTCCAAGTCAAGAGGGTGGCTGCTGGAAAAAAACTGTCTGGCAACAGGACTCTGCTCCATGCCACACAAGCAGGAGAACCCTTTTATGACTGTCAGACAATTTCTACGACCACATTACCCCTTACATCTGGTCACATGACTCTCCAGACTGCAAGCCCCTTTCATTATTATGTGTCGGGCACAGCTGAGCGAGAGACCAACAAAACTCCTTGTAACACTAAAGATGAACTGAAGGCAAGCCTTATGGCAGCATTTACCAATTTAAAGGGGACTGTCCAGAAGAGTTGCAAGAGATTCTGAAGTTGTCTGGAGGCTGTGATTGAGGCCAATGGCAATTTTATTAAATAAATTTACTCTTTAGTATTTCAAGATAATTTTTGTATAATTTTGGTAAATATATCTGTTAAAATGAGATGTCAGTGTTATTTTCATTTTTGTGTAATTTGGACGACAATTTATCCATCGCACCCTGTATTATATATGCATTGTTAAACATTTGCTACATTATAAAGAAAGAGTATTTGTAGATATAGTGAATGCTGACACAGGAATCAAAACTGCATGTTTCACTAACATCAGTGGCTCAGTATGTAAGCCAAAATTACAGGAGACACACATGGTCTGAAAAGTGATAGATTTGTGAAACTCTCAGTAGCAATGTAGTGTTGATAACTTGTCTCTTATATATCTATCAATCTGCTTGTGGCTGTGTATATATATATATATATATATATATATATATATATATATATATATATATTTAATATATTTATATATATGATAAAATATAGTTATACAAAATTATATATATAGAGAGAGAGAAAGAAAAAATTATTTAATCACTAGTCACTTACCATTGACTGAAGAGATACAACATAGTACTGAAACACAAAAGCTACTGTGTAGTGATTTCAACATGTTTTTGATCTAATATCTAAAATTAGATGATAATAATGTCAAATTCATAAGTGGTAAGGATAATCCAAGTAGGTCTTTTTAATATAAAATATTAAAAAGATAGATCCATAAAGAGAACTCAATGTATTGTATACAGAGCAATATGATATACATCAAAGGAAAAAAACTTGTCGAAAAATCCAATAATAAATTTGTTTTGGCAGACCGGAATTGCAAAATGGTTTAAATTTATCCAGGCAATATGGTAAAAAAAGTGTTTTTTAAATTTTAAAAATATTTCGTAATTTCAATCCGATGGGGTTGGTATTAAAAACATACCCGCTGATTTTTTCTCAATATATATATATATATATATATATATATATATAGGTGGGTGAAAAATGTATGACAAAATGGAAAATATTTTCTTTGAAGTGTTTCAGCCTTTAGGACTTCATGTGTCACAAAAAACATTTTATATATATATATATATATATATATGTGTGTGTGTGTGTGTGTGAGTGAGTGAGTGTGTGTGTGTGTATAGATACAAAGAAGTTTCAACAATCACAAGTATTTGTCTATTTCATTTGTATTATATTTTTTCAATTTCTGAATGATATGTATATCAGGAGAAAAATTATGAATAAACTTCCCAAAGTACATGTTTTTATTTCTAGTTCTGTTCAAGTACATTTGACTATCTTAGTCATTATGAAGAACTGGATGTTAGCAGTATGGTAAACAAGATTAAAAAGTACTTGGACAAATCAAGAAAATGAAACAGGAATTTTG
>OZ010575.1:48821828-48851828 GCA_963932145.1 Acanthosepion lycidas
AAAAATTAAAAAATAACTTTTAAAGTCATTGAAAAAAGAATGGTATCAATTATCAAACTGATGTAATGGAATAACCTGTCACCCCCATGAGTGACTACACTATAGGTAGTAACTTCCTATAAGTGGCTGTAAGTCAACAGACTACGGAGACTAGCTGGGATCTGTTCCAGCTAAACAGTCAAACTCTCTGCCTTCGGGCAGAGAGGAACCCGGACGAGGCTCCGTTGAGGGGCAGAGTCTTGTTCAGGGAGGTAGACTGACCCTGAATCTGGTTATACGGGTTCAAAAAGGGAATATTTTTGGCCGAGCCTACAGGCTCAGAGAACCCATGTTAAACCGGCCTTGTGCCACATGCAACCCTCGTGGGGGAGGGAGCTAAATATACTAGCTAGGATCTGTTGAGTACAATTCAGACTGACACGATAACTACCGACCTTCCAATAGTAGCACTCTACTGGATTGACTTGCGACAACCTTCTGTATAACTGTTACTTTTATTCTTGTACTGATTTTTTACAATAAACCTTTACTTATTTTATCCATCTTTTTTTTCAAGTATATATTCCTATTAGCACGGGAATATAAAACAAACTTATACTTTGAGAAACTTTTACAACAAATGCCAAAATTTTGTGCTGCAGTAATCAGGGTTAAAGGGAGATATTTTGACGAGAGCAAAATTTAATCATAAAATGCTTATTTGCTTTTGTCTAATAAAAAATCACTTCTCACTTTTTTTTTAACCATGTATAATAATTTTCTCTTATTTAAAGTAAAAAGCGATTACTTTTTGTGCCAATTTCAAAAATTACCAGGAATCACCTCAAACTTTTGAACTGTAGTGTATATTTATATATATAAAAAGTTACCAATATCCAGAAGGAGGATTGCAGAGGAGCATTCCCTTTTTAATATTTTGAATTTAATGTAACTAAAAAAACATTCTGCTTTTAAACTTGCCTTGATAAAGTCAGATTGATGAAACATGCTGGCAATGACTAAGAAATATATTTTCCAATTGTCTTTTTTATCCATACATATATATGTGTGTGTATTACTATAAACATTATCTTTAGTGGGAACATATTTGAGTTGCTACCCCTATTTGTTTTTATTTTCTTAAACAGTGAAATTAATAGCAACTGGCTTAAATTGAGAAGTCCCACTAAATCCATGTACCAACCGACTAAAAATAACATTTAATGTCAGATAAAAAATCCATTAAAAATTATTCTTGCAACAAAAACAACCTTCTATAAATAAAAACAATTATAATATATGAGCCAGTGTCCTCAAATGTTTATTAATAAAAAAATACAAAACAAAAAAACACCTTGCCTATCTCTCAACACTAATCAAATATGGGTATCCACTAAAAATTATGTTTAAAGTGATAAAAATATGTCAGGTTAATGAATAAAAATCCATTATTTCATTAGAAATATATATATATATATATATATATATATATATATATATATATATATATATATATATATGTATATGTATATATATATATATATATATATATATATATATATATATATATATGTATATGTATATATATACATATATATATGTATATGTATGTGTGTGTGTGTGTGTGTGTGTGTATGCGCAGGAATGTAGAAATATAAAAGTACCTGGGTTGGTGTGCAGGTGTGTGGTTAGATCAGTAGGTGTGAATGACCCCTAGTCCTTTTTAGGATACTCTTAGGGTTAAGGACCCCTGGTTCTTGTTGGAATATCATTCTAGGAGAGGGAAACATATAAAACTTGAAGCTCACTTTGTCTCTTGGAACTTAAGTTTTGGGGGTGGTCATGTTCAGTCATGAGTTAATTTCCACCATATATATATATATATATATATATATATATATATATATATGTATATATGTATGTATGTATGTATGTATATCCTGATCTTTCAGTGTAAAAGAAAAGAAAGGAAATGAAATAGTAAATAAATAGTAGAGCTATTGTTATTTTTCCCACATATTCATCAACCTTCTTGAGCACCGAAAAAACTCATTTTTAATTCACAAATTCCTGTCTTGGGTAGAGCAGGAAAAACAGAAGTTATTAATCTTTTATATGGAAGGCCCTTAGGGCCAAATATTCTTCTGAGCATTGTTCCTTATACCATATCTAATTCCAAATTCTGGTGGCATAATACCTGCATTTTCTTTCATCCTCTTTCCACTATGGCTTTCTGCTTACAAAAAAATGAATAAATAAAAATTGATGTTATTATTTATACTTTTGATAAAGAGTTGTTCACATTCCATGAGTTGCTTGGACTTTTGAATGAATGAAAATGATTTGTGGATGCTACAATAACAGGATGGTTTTCAATAGCAAAACTGCTCTTCTCAACCTCCTTACTAGAGTTGTCCACTTACCGGAGAAAAATTGGACAAAGGATTGTATTCATAATATGCTATTTAATATATAAACGAATATAAGGGAAAACCAGCTGTTCATTTAAATTCAGCCTTCAGGAACATAAGAAAGCTTTATCAAAGTCAGAGGAAAAAAAAATCTGGTATCATAAAACATGTCAGAAAGAAGGGCTCGTATTTATGTTATTGGGATGAATTTCAAATAATAACGTCAGTTGAAGATGATGAAATTGAAGAAGGTAGCATATTCTGTTGAAATGACGTGTAAATCAAGCTAATCTAGATTTCAGTACAGTGTAGTTTCTTTCCTCAACATAAACTGAAAAGAAGACCTGGAGAATTTAACATTCACAGGGCATATTAAATACAGGAGGATATTAGCAAGAAAGCTACTTGATAAATTTTAGCAAATAGGAGGAGAAAAAAGTACTACAAAGAGAAATGGGGATCACAGCAATAAAATGAAGCTGTGGAGAACCATGAACCTCCATGTTTTGAAGATGTAACTATATCATTATCATACCCAACAACAATACAAGACGTGGGTTCTCCCAGCCTGTAGGGTTGGCAAAAAATATTCCCTTTTTGAACCCGCATAAACGCATTCAGGGGCAGTCTACCTCCCCAAATGAGACTCTGCCCTTCAACGGAGACTCTCATATATAACATCGTGTGTGTGTATGTGCAAATTAATTGCTTAAATTCATGTAGTTGGGGCACTAAGGCAAAAAGCACACCAGAGCAGTTGTGACATGAAGGTTGTCTCTACCCACAAGTCAGAAGCACCTCAAATTGCCAAGGCCTGTCGCCACTCACAAGCTCACATCACATTTTTCTCTCTGGCATCTACAAAAACTCTACCTACAAGTCAAGAGCACATCGTCCCACTCTCATGTTCCTGAAAGCTCTACTTCTTTGTAAAAAATGGCTCCGCTGGTTAGCCATTAACAGCCAAGGGTAGCATATACTAATTGGTAAAGCAGTAGGAAAGTTATCCCAATACTTTTATTTTCACAATCATCATAATTCCAAGATGTAATTCAAACTATTGTATGCATCTTTTATCTTGTTTATGTTGTAAACACAAGGTTTTGGCTGATCTACTCTCCAGCCTGCAAGCAATAAACTATCAGCCAGGGTTTTTCTTTGTCAGTGATTTATGTAAAATGAAACTCTTTTTTCTTTATAGACTGTACACCCTATGAAGGTTGGAGAATAGATCAGCTAGAATTTTGTGGGATAATATAAACAAGACAAAAAATAAGTACAATGCCTGTAAATTTCTTGGGATGAAAAATGATTACTAATACTTTTGTAGCCCATATAGATGTAACTGAAACAGAGAGTATTCAATTTTTTCCTCTTTGGCATATTTATCAAATTAAAACAATTTCAAAAAAATGTTTAAAATTTTATTTTTTTCACTACCTGAGCCATATGGATAGACATTTTGTGTGACAATATAAACAATGAACAAATGCAACTATCTGAATAATTCTTGGAATGAAAAATGATATCATACTTTTTTGCCTTGTATAGATGCCATCAAAGCAGATTATCAAATTTTCCTTCTTTGGTTTATATATCGAATCATAACAAATCAAAAATGTTTGAAAATACTTTTTTCGCTACCTGAGTCATATAGATTGATGCATAACAAGATATCATACAGTCACTTAATATATTGCACACTTAATGAAGTTTGGAGAATGGATCGGCCAACATTTTTTGGGATGATGATATTATAATAATACAACTGCCTGAAAATCACTAAGAATGAAAAATAATGACACAGTACTTTTGTGTCCCATGTAGATATCATTGAACCAGAAGATTATCTAATTACTCCAATTTGGTGTATATATATCAAATTTAAAAAGGTTTTAAAAAATGGTTTAAAAACAAATTTTGTGCTACTCCAGCCATATAAATAGATGTGTAAGAAAATATGACACAGTCGTTAGATGCAGTCTTTTGAAGTGGATATGGAGACACTGCAGTTTTAATTATGAAAATACCTAATGAAATTAAAATACTGCAGGTGGTAGGATGCCACAGTGATTGTTACAGTTGGGTTAATTTCAGTTATCTGGCAGAATGATGAAAAGCTGCTTTTGTCAAGCCATTACAAGATATGTTTGTAATGCACACAAATTTGCAGATAGGCAGAATTACTTCCATTTTAGGCCAAAGGTGCATGCTCAGAAAAAGAGTTAGAAAAAAAGCAGGTGGTTAATGTTCTGGATTATTCTAATATATTTCCCATATAAAACAAGTTTCACTATTATTTTGGATGTGTGAGTGTTGCAGTGGATAGCAGCTCGTAATGGCAAATCAAAGAGCTGAGTATGAATTCCAGTCAGATTCATTGCATTCACTTACTCAAAAATACCCTTGGGAAAGGTATGAATTCATCTCCTCCCCCAGCTATGGGTTAAATATTAAATGTATCTGAAAAAATAACTGTTATACTCAAAAACTTGTTAATGCAATATTCATTCACAAAAATAATTTATAATCCAAAATATATTTTGGCTTTAAATAACCCATAAGGGGCTGATAAGCCACAACAAACAAATGTCTTTTTGAATTTGCATTGCTTATTTTGATTGTATTCTGATGATAAACATTGTATTACTTGATGGAACAATTGGTATTAAACTCAAATAAGAATTTAAGTACTAGATTGACAGCTAGGACTCCCCATTTTATTGTTGAAATTGCTAAATGTAATCGTAAGTTTGATTTTAATAGTTTCTTCTATTACATCACTTGATTATCAAATCTGGCTTCCTGCTTTCCTGTCAGCTACAATCTTCAAAAATTTTGAATTAATATCAATTGCCATCTTCTGTCTTTTTGAATCCTGTTTTAATATTGACCTTTCCCTTTTTCTAATGTTTTCTCACTTTCTTTCATTCTCAATAACTTCTTACGTCATAGAGGTTTATTGCCTTGCTTGGGGTGAAAGAGT
Source organism: Acanthosepion lycidas (assembly GCA_963932145.1). Classification (NCBI taxonomy): domain Eukaryota; kingdom Metazoa; phylum Mollusca; class Cephalopoda; order Sepiida; family Sepiidae; genus Acanthosepion; species Acanthosepion lycidas. Next base: position 48,827,205 of record OZ010575.1, read on the forward strand.
TTAAAAAAAAAGGTAAAAAAAAAGAGAAAAATTTATTTAATGCAAAAAACGCCCAATGTTTCTGTCCCATAATAATTGTTCATTCTGCATTCACATTTCATACACTAAATGTAACAACTATTAAGGGACAAAGGTAGCATAATGAAGTGATGACCCAGAGGAGTGTCGATGTACTTGAAAATGATATATCAGAAGAAATGTTCATTATCTCTGTGCCAAGCACATCTATATTTGTCTCATTAGGTTTCATTTTTTTCCCTCTCTAATTATGGCCATTCTCTTTATGAAATCAGGAACGGATAGAAAGGGTGAAGATGAAGACACGTGCATTCTGCGGTACTGACCAAAATTACGGTCGGATCCCTTTGGGAAAATGAGGAAATAATTAATACAGAGAAAATGGACATTTTTAAGTTAACGAGAAAAATGGGTAGTGGGTAGGAGTGGTGAGGAGAGAACAAGCAAGAAAAAATGATTAAGGGACATTAACTGGTTTGGAAAAGTGTTTAGGGATAATGAAAATATGCAAACATATATCCACATAAGGCACATTCTTATATGTGTGTGTGTGTGTTGTGTGTGTAGAGGATATATATATATATATATATATATACATATGGACACATATAAACAGATAGATACATACACAGATGCATGCATTGTTTCAAATTGGCATTATTTCTGGGGAAAAATATTCAGTATTGAGGATTAAGCATTTATATATATATATATATATATATATATATATATATATGTGTGTGTGTGTGTGTATATATATATGTATGTATATATATATATATATATATATGTGTGTGTGTGTGTGTGTATATATATGTATGTATATATATATATATATATATATATATATATATATATATATATATATATGTATACACATATCTATAATATAATGTTTTTTGTTATAATATTAATATATATATATATTAATTAAAAAAATTAAATAAATAAATAAAATGTCAACATTATAAAAACATTTGTGGATTCTCTTTTCTCTTTAAAATATATATATATATATATATATATATATATATATATATATATATATATATATATTATAGATATAGATACAATCTCCCCACAGATGAAAAGGAAACTTAAGTCACCAAAAATGTGATTCTACAGAAGGATACTGAGAATTCCATGGACAGAGTGAGTAACAAGGAAGTCTTAAGGAAAATGGTAACAAAAAAAGACACATGCTTAAAATCGGAAAAAGATAGTTGAAATTTCTGCAGCAGATAATGAGCTTTACTCTCAAAGGGCATATCACAAGCAAGAGAGTAGAAGACAGTAAGCCACATACCTGATGTAGATATGTGAATGTATGGTGGGATAGTGGGGAGGCTTGACAAAGGGAGAAATGCTGCTAATGACTACAAGGAATAGAAGATTGTGAGAGCCATGATCGCCCACATCTTGATGGGATGTGGCACATAGAAGTTGATAGGAAAGCAAGAAGCTGGGAGAGAGTCCCACATGCAAGAATTGCAAGAGATGAAACTATGACAATATAAATTACGGTTACGTTTAGTGGTTGAATGACTATATCTCAGAAATTTAAAGTGACTTTGATTGTAAATATAAAAGCACTGTTTAAGCTTCATAGGCACTTGTCAGATTTCTCTAACATTATACAAAATATAGTGCTGTGAATGTTTATCTCAAGCTAATATTTGACAAGCAGACGCACTACGCACATGCACACTTCTCAGCATCTAACAATATCAATTTACAAACATGTTTTTAATTTACTTAAAAACTAGCAACCACTTATTTAATTTTATTGACAGCTATTTGTTTTTATTTTCAGCTCTATCCTCTTCATTTATTTTACTTCTATTCTCAGCTAAAATTCTTGCACAAACACACAGCCAACCTGAAGATTAAATGATGATGTCTGCCACAACAAAGAAAACAAAAGCAAAATAAGAGTAAGAAGAAAACATTTTTAAAAAATCTAAAAATAAAAATAAAATTCTGTATTTTTTTTTAATTGATAGCAATTGTTTCTCAACAGCTCTGACAGAGACTCCAATTTGCATAACGACTAATGAACGCAAAGATTGTCTCGAGAGATGGGTAGTAATTAAAAAGACAACTAATTATCTACACACTCTAAAATCTATAAGCTTAAAGCAGAATAGTTAGCCATTCTGTTATTGGGGGTGGAGGGAGAAGAATATTGTTTCTATTGATGATTTTCCAAAATAAATAAAATATTTCTCAATTGAGCCTCTGTTGAGTTTGCCTTGAATTTTGAAACTAAAAATAAATGACAATACATTGACCAAATAACTTGCAATAAAGTATAAAGAACAGTTGTAGTTTCAATGAGGCTCTTTGCCTTGAATATCTATTGGGAGTGAAGCTTAAACCATACCTCAAGTGGAATCATATATATGATGCATAAAGACACTGCAAAAATATTTATGATATATAAAGACAGTGTAAAAATGACCAACTCTCTATACCACTCCAGAAAGTACCTGGTTCCTCATACCAAGCTCCATCTCTACAAGAGTCAAATCAAAACAAAAAATGATGTATTGCTGTCGTATTTGGGCTGGAGGTGACCAATTCTCACTTTCTAGCCATGACCAAGTTAAAATATGTTTGCAAATCCTTGTGGGTGATGAATAGTTTTCGACCCTACAATCTTTTTCCCAAAGACATGATGTTGCTATTGTTTTGCTCCTCCATCACTATTTCCATAGCAGATGTTCTAGCAAACTACATTCCTTGGTTCCACTAGAACAGACCTTTACATCTAGGACCTTCCATGCCATGTACACTGAGTTAATTCATCCTCCTTCTCTCTCATTGGTAAGGAGTAAGTTCCAATTAGCTTCTTTCCCAGAATTATTGCAATGTGGAACAGACTCCTGAGAGGATGTTTCCCTGATTAGTACAATCTTCACCTCTTCAAGTTGAGTATTAACCATTATCTATCCTATATATCCCTCATAATATGCAACATTTGCTCCATCCGTATACACCCTTACAACATCTCCATTGTAAGCATCTACCTTGAGGGGCACTTAGGTCTTGTATTGGGTGAACAATAATAAAAAAAAATATCAATGAATAAAAAAAAAGGTATGAAAGTAAAAAATTCAAAAACTACTGTAAAAGGTTTTAAGGAAAATGTGGACAAAAAAGTCATTCATATTAGGTTGGTGCAAAAATAATGACGTAATCATGTTGTTTATTGACGTTAAAAATACGTCAAAAAACGACATTATTACGTCATTATTTTTGCACCAACCTAATACTTACAATCAGAAAGAGATAGCTGAAATTTCTGGTACATATAACGAAGAAGTGGGTGGTTGGAGAATTTAACATTCACAAGACATATTGAGAGGCTGAGGGAAACAAAGATACATGTACTGAATTGCTATATAATAACAATCCTCCTCTATGGAGTTGAATACTGAGATGTTTCCTCAAAAATGAAGAGGAGACTTTAAACAGCAGAGATGAAATTCCACAGAAGAACAGATACAGTTAGTTAGTAGTTATAGCTTTGAAGGATCTCAATGAGAAAATTGAGCCTTGCTTTATCATGACAGCTTCCTGTTACCAAATTGGTAACAGAACACTTTGAGTATAGGAGTAGTTTCACTAATGAGATATAGGTTCAATTCCTGTCAAGTGGCATATTTTTCTTTAGGAGGACTTTCTAATCTAGGTCTGTTGTTTTTATTTTTACTGGTTAAGAAAATAAAAATAGGGATGTCAACTCAAACATGTATTCCCACAAAAGTGTTTATAATAATAATGCTGAGATATCCTGGATGGAACATATGAGCAAAGTTTTAAAGACAATGGGAAAAAGGAGACTTATATTTACAATCAGAAAGAGACAGTTAAAATTTTTGAGATACATGATGAGGAAAGTGGGCTTAGAGAATTTTACACTCAAAGACATATTAAATGCAAGAGGCACAGAGTTAAAAAGTTACATTCTTGCTGTGCACTGGTGAAATTATGGAGTGGTGCAGTATCAAGCAATGATAATAGAATTGAGCTGTACATAGGGTACCTGAATGTAGGAGAATGGTTAGCAAATCTAGTCTGGCTGACCATCAGTACTAATTGGTGAGTTTGAACCTTATTCGGTGCCTCATACAAAATTCAACATTAAATATCCCATCAAGTGTTGGTATGTAGAAAAATCAACCAAACCAATCTAAATCACATCCAATATGTTTTTATAGTAAAATTATTTCCAATGTATTTTATCATTTTTAATGCATTTTCATATTAAGGGCATTTGCAGTGCATTTTCATAATAAAATCATTTGCAATGTGTTTTATAGTAAATTTATTTGCAATGTATTTTCATAGTAAATTCATTAACAGTGCCTTTCTCATGCCTTTTCATTGTAAAATCATTTGAGACAATGTATTTTTATAGTAAAATCATTTCCAATGCATTTTCATAATAAATTTTCTGTGATACATTTTCTTAGTAAAATCATTTCCAATGTGTTTTATAGTAAATTTATTTGCAATGTATTTTCATAGTAAATTCATCAACAGTGCCTTTCTCATGCCTTTTCATTGTAAAATCATTTGAGACAATGTATTTTTATAGTAAAATCATTTCCAATGCATTTTCATAATAAATTTTCTGTGATACATTTTCTTAGTAAAATCATTTGCAATGTGTTTTATAGTAAATTTATTTGCAATGTATTTTCATAGTAAATTCATCAACAGTGCCTTTCTCATGCCTTTTCATTGTAAAATCATTTGAGACAATGTATTTTTATAATAAAATCATTTCCAATGCATTTTCTTAGTAAAATCATTTCCAATGCATTTTCATAATAAATTTTCTGTGATAGATTTTCATAGTAAAATCATTTGCAATGTGATTATATGTTAAAATCATTTCCAATAATTTTTTATAATAAAATCCTTTTCCTGTAATAGTTAGCAATTCTAATCTGACTTCCCATTACATCTGAGTAATGATTTTATCCTCACTGGGTGCCCTATACAAAATTTGATACATTAAATAACCGATCAAGAATTGACATGTAATAAAATCAATCAACCTAAACATAGAGAGATAGAAAGATAGATATGAAATGCATGGGAGAATCCAACAGATATGAAAAAACTTGTACACAGATTGGACATGCGTATATAAATATGTGGGTATTGTCATAAAAATATATGGCAATTTTCTCGCAGGGGTTTCTATACCCAATATATTCACTGTCAAGATGGAGAGATTTGTTAAAAAGACTATTTGATAAATGATAAGATGCACAGATAAAGAGAGATAATTGGAATTGAAAATTGCAGCCATGTCTTCTTTAAAAACGAAACTGTTGACATTTTCAAGGAACCGGTTATTAAACCTTGCCATTTCACAGATATCTGATCTTGTCATAAAAAGTTCCCTGTAAAATAATGTGTTTACTCAAAATCATATTTCAAGGCAATGTAGATATTACAAGATAAACCATGGGGTTTGTCTTTTTAGGGTGTCAGGCCATGTGTGGTTGGCATCTGTAATGCGAGTGGCTAATTAAGGTGAGCAGATGAAAGATAAAAGAACTATATATATTTTGACAGTAGAGAGTCAATATATATATATATATATATATATATATATATATATATAGAGAGAGAGAGAGAGAGAGAGAGAGAAAGAGACAGAGACAGACACAGAGAGAGAGTAACAGAGAGATGAACTTGAATTCATATACAGTAAGCAAAACTGCAGTAGTAAAACACACAGAGACACATACAGCGACTGATTGATATTTCTATCCCTACAACAACATTTTTTCAATCACTAAATTCATATTTTGAAATAAAACATGATAACAGAGAAAAAAATGAAATTTGCAATTTTACTCTTATTGTGAGGGTGTATAGAAAAACTTTTCATCGCCAGTTTAATATTAACTATGAACACAGCTACAATGTGCTATGTACATAAAATAAAACATCCCTATAACTTTAGAAACATACACACAATTCATACATCCAGTTAAAAAATAAAAATAAAATCATCATTGATACTGGCTAAAAGTATAGCCAAAAGTGCTTGGAACTGCAGAACATTTAGACAGTTTCTACACACTCTGTGTCCAGAAAAGAAAACACTTCTTTGAACACAAAAAAAAAAAATTAAATAAAAAGCTCAATCACAGTACCTTGTCTGTTGTCATTAATGAAAGATGTGTTAGTTAGTGTGTGTGTGTATATATATATATATATATATATATATATATATATATATATATATATATATATATATATATATATATATTATATATATATATATATATATATATATATATATATATATATATATATATATATATATTAAGGAAAAGCTTAACACATCACAAATAAACATTAATAAATCATGATTTATTTCAACCAGTAAGCCTCACCAGACCGATCATATAAAGGGTATAAATTTATCCAGACAAAATATTATATATATATATATTTTATTTCAATTCTGACCATACTATTAAAACTCGTAAACTTCAGAAATAAGTCATTCCCAAAAAATTTCGCTTGAAGATGGAACAGAGCCTACTTTAACTCAAGTTAATTCAAATATTATTTTGAAGTTTTCGGCTCTTGTTTTGAAACATGAGACCTCTTATGTAGCGTGTTGGAATCATATTTTTAAATAAATAATTATATTATATTATATATATATATATATATATATATATATATATATATGTATATAAGTGTGTGTGTGTATATTTTGGCAGCATGTTTTCATTGAGACATGTTTCTTTGAATAATTTGGACATGTTCTGTCTACTTATTTTTTATTGGATTCTTTCGTATTCATGGATAAGCTGTTTGGTATATGTGAATGGATGGCGAAACAGAGACTGAGATGGATAGTAAAGAGACTAACATTACTTTACAAAGGATAGGATGTTATGGAGAGCCACGATCAGCCATGTCAAGAAGGAAGAAGGCACATAAAAGAAGAAGAATACACTGGACCCATATTTTTAGGGGGTTAAAATATGTTCTTTTGATTGATTGATTGATTGATTGATTGATTGATTGAATTGTTTTTTACAGCTTATCAACTCTTTGCAGGTTATTTAAAGCCAGAAAAATTTTTAGATTTTAAGAAGTTTTTTTTTGAGATAATAATGGTTTTACTGATACATGTGGATTCATACCTTTCTTAAGGGTATTTGCATGAAAGTGAATATAATGAACTCAATGGGAATTGGAACTCAGCTTTCCAATGAACAATTCTGAGTCATTATCGATTACACCAATCAAACACCCAAGCTTACAGTACCTGGTATTTCCAAATGGTCACCATCTAGGTACTGACCAGGCTCAACATTGTTTAACTATGGTGATCGTATGGGAATCTGTGTTTCAACGTTATGTTTCCATAAGGATGGTTACAATATGAGTCAGTTACTCTTAGCAAATTCTTTTCATAGTGGTTATATTGTTTATGTAATAGCATTTTATCCTAAAAAATTATTATTTATTAAACAAGCTTTTTCAAATTATTTTTAAATAAGTTTCTCCATTTTTTTTTTGTTTAACATTGTTGCTTTTTTTTTGTCCACAATCAAAACAAAATAAATGGTCATAATTATAATCTTTCTTTATATTTTGTAGATGCTGTTCAGTTTTGAAATATTATTTAGGGGCATGGAAAATTCTACAACCACTCTGTATAGCAAAATTATTAGGTATGATGTGGTGAACAAGAAATCATTATCTTTGCTGATTTGATCACAGGCAAATATCCTGGCAGGGAAAGGTATTAAATAAGTATTAATTAATTATGTGCAGTTACTTGTTGGACATGTGTTCAATATTTGTATCAAGCAGTGAAAGTCTTCCTTCGTTTTATTCCATGTGAGTCAAAATCTTACAACTTTCGTCTTATAGTTAATTGTGAATTCCATAACTTTGTCAGGGCGATATATGATTTTGAATTCAGCATTGTCCTTCTTCCAGAGTGGTTGCCAGATCAGTCCCAAACCTTAGGGAGCCACCACTCATGAATTACTCCTCCTGAAGGAGAAGTTTGGGCTCATTATCTGACACTGGAAGCATCCCCAATAAGAGAAATGCTGATGGGACTGGAGAAATTTTTCTATTGTACTAAATCCCACTTGTGTCATATTCTATGCAAATGGAAGCATGGATAAATACTCATAGCTTGAGGTCAGGGGGAAAAGATGGATTCATGACTTTCCCACAGGTATTTGTGTGAAATTGGAATTCAAACATGGTTCTCTAATGTCTCTTTCTTAGACGCTAACCATTACACTAACTACACATCTGAAAGTCATTCCACAGGTCAGTAAAAAAGAAAAGAAAAAAGGCATGAAAAGGAGAAACCATTGAATCAGAATATTAATCTCTTTATCAAAAAGTACCCTTCATTTAATTGCAGTCAAATGCATTACAAAATAGTCACATCAATTAAAGAAATAGTGACAAAAACAAGCCAAAAATAATTAAAGAGGAAAATACCTTGAGATTTTTATAATGAGGTCAGTTTTACAATGAATTATTTCTTTTTCTTTTGCTTACAGTCAAATGTAAAAAAAAAAAAGAATAACTAAAATATGTGTAGGGAAAAGTGTCACAGACACAATATATATATATATATATATATATATATATATATGTCTGTGTGTGTGTGTGTAAAAATATATAGAAAATAGGAAAGAACTCATTAGGTAAATAATCCAAAGTTCTTTAGTATTTTTGTTATTATTTTTTAAAAATAGTGCTCGATACAAAAGTAGAGCATAAATATAATTATTTATTTAAAAATATAATTCTAACTTATGTAGCGTTGGAATCATATTTTTAAATAAATAATTATATATATATATATATATATATATATATATATATAATTATTTATTTAAAAATATGATTATATATATATATATATATATGTATATATATATATATATATATGTAAAACTTATACAAATACATTTCTTATCACTATAAACATTATTTTTGTGGGTATATGCATTAACATCCATGTTGTTTTTATCCAGGGAAATTAATGTCGACCATTCTAGAAATTGAGAAGTTCATGCTAATGAAAAATATATTTCCCAACAGGAATTGAACTTGTATTTCCTTTTTCTATCAGGGAAACCACGACGTTGGCTGAAGTGAGCCCTACCAATTAGGCCACAGGATATCATTGATAAATGAAAGATGTTTATAAATAAAAATAAATAATCTTTCGTAGTAATAATAAATAATTTTGGATTAAAAAAATACATGTAAAAACTATATATATATATATATATATATATATATATATATATATATATAATTATTTATTTAAAAATATGATTCCAACTCACTACATAAGAGGTCTCATGTTTCAAAACAAGAGCCGAAAACTTCAAAATAATATTTGAATTAACTTGAGTTAAAGTAGGCTTTGTTCCATCTTCAAGTGAAAATTTTTGGGAATCTTTTTGGGAATGATTCCCAAAAAATTTTGCTTGAAGATGGAACAGAGCCTACTTTAACTCAAGTTAATTCAAATATTATTTTGAAGTTTTCGGCTCTTGTTTTGAAACATGAGACCTCTTATGTAGCGAGTTGGAATCATATTTTTAAATAAATAATTATATTTATGCTCTACTTTCGTATGGAGCACTATTTTTTTAAAAATAATTACAAAAATACTAAGGAACTTTGGATTATTTACCAAACCAGTTTCTTTCCTATTTTCTACAATATTTTCACACACATATATATATATATATATATATATATATATATATATATATATATATATATGTAAGCAAATATATGGATATAGATCCGACAGTATGAAGAAAAATATACGGAAAAAACAAACAAAAATCCTTATATGCAATTATGCTGTTTTAATGTTAATATAATGTCAACGTCGGACATTTCGGTCTAATATTTTATGAATATGTCCTGAAGATGTTTTATTAGACCAAAACATCCAATGTTGACATTATATTAACATTAAAACAGCATAATTGCATATAAGGATTTTTGTTTGTTTTTTCCGTATATTTTTCTTCATATATATATATATATATATATATATATATATATATATATATATATATATATATACATATATATATATATATATATATATATATATATATATATATATAACAGTGAGTGCTGGGGGTAATAAAACAGTGCTAAATATAAAATAAAAGAGGTAAAGTTTAAACTAATAATAAATATATATTTGTTCATCACATTTTGTGCAGATAGAAAGGAACAGAATGAGATAGATAAATAGGGAGAGAATGAGCTAGATAGATAGATATGGAAAGAATTAGATAGATAGATAGATAGATAGATAGATAGATAGATAGATAGATAAGGTAGATTAATCTCTTGAGAGTGATATATAGATAGAATCTATCTACCGAAGATAGATAGTGCTGGGAGAAATAAAACAGCACTTTATATAATATAAAAGTGGTAAAATTTAAACTAATAATAAATATATATTTGTTTGTCACATCTAGTGCAGATAGATAGATAGAAACAGAATGAGATAGATAAGGAGAGAATGATATATCTATCTATCTATCTATCTATTTATCTATCTATCTATCTAGATAGATAGATAGATAAGGAAAGAATGAGATAGATAGATAAGGCAATAATGAGATAGACAGGAAGAGAATTAGATAGATAGATAGATAGATAAGGAGGAAGGGTATTAGATAGATAGATAGATAGATAGATAGATAGATAGGTAGATAGATATTAAAACCAAATGAAGCCATTAAAAAAACTAATAGTTCTAAAAGATATTTTCTCCCTATTAATATCAAACTGGAACACTTATTGGAAATTCCAGATTTACATTCAAGATTTTGGCTAATGAATCCTGTCATCAGAATACAAAGATCAGCATTCCAGTAAAATTTTTAAAACTTTTCCCAGAATGACTGGCTTTATTCTTTATACACATGAAATTTCTTGGAAACTCAGCATTTAATGATGTACCATGTTATAAAACATCAAATTAAAATTGAAAAAATAACATAAAAAAAATCTCTTGATATCATTTAAAATAATCTTAAAATAAATTTCAATCACTTAAGCATTTTCCAATAAACTCTTGAAATTGATAAAATTAATCAAGTAAATTTCTGCTTTTAGGCAAAACTTTTGAAGAATGATCATTAAACAGATTTAGCAAACTCAAGACAATTCAGCTACTTGTAACTCAGGGTGTAGTACAAATATAAACCAGGCACATAACAGGCATCATCATGTTGCCTGAAGTTGTAATGTAAAGAATTGCAGATTAATTCTAGTGTAGTATATGACTTACTTCAGAGGATGCCATTATGGACTTAGCATTAAGTGCCACACCAGACCATCAGAGAAGCCAGGTGCATCAGTGGGTTGGCCTGATAGATGACCTCCTAGCCCCCAAATGTATCTCTGCACTACTCAGGATGTCAGTGGCTGCCTTCAACATGTAAACAGGTATTTAACCTAACTGCACTTAGGAAGATTCATATAATCAATGATAGGAAGAGTTATATAACCAGCTGAGAGGGGGAAAGAGATGAGTCTCATGCATCTTTAAGAATCCACATAGAGAGAAAACCTCAAAACCACACACTGATTTGCCAATATTAATTGACAAACTTCAGAGATGAACAGATAATTTTACATGAGAGATTTAGTCTCCTGTTCTTATTTGTCTGTACAACAATAATGTTACATCAGGAATTATTTGGCTGAGTATCATAATATTTGTTGATTTTATTACACCTCATAATATCATTTTGTTTTCTGCTTTCATTCTAATATTTTATAAAAGATCTCCTATAAACGATTGTTCTTATTCCATGAACTATCTGAAATTATATACATATCTGGGGATTTGATTCCATTTCAGATCATATGCTCTCTTGTCATTCTCGTATTTTTCAAAAAGTTATGCAATAAAGGATTGTTACTATTCTATGAATTATTGGAAATTGTATTCTTAACTTGAGGAATTTAATCCCTTTACAGATCATATGCTCTTATCATTTCAGTATCTGTCTATATTTCTGAGATGAGGTATTATGTACACTATTTACATTATTCAGAATATTGTCGTCATTTTTGTCGCCATATTTATTACGTTTCGGCCGTTGTACGCTCCAGCCTTCTTCAGTATCTGTCTATATTTCTGAGATGAGGTATTATGTACACTATTTACATTATTCGGAATATTGTCCTCATTTTTGTCGCCATATTTATTACGTTTCGGCCGTTGTACGCTCCAGCCTTCTTCAGTATCTGTCTATATTTCTGAGATGAGGTATTATGTACACTATTTACATTACTCGGACTATTGTCCTCATCTTTGTCACCATATTTATTACAACATTTCAGCTGTTGTACACTCCGGCCTTCTTCAGGTGGTTGGAATGTTGAGCTGAACCCTTTATTTCACTCACTGCGGTAAACTGTTCTAGTTCCACGTGGCATGTTTAATGGATATCAGTTATCAGTTATCTCCTGTTAATTCCCCTTTCCAAGTTCTCCACTGCCTTAACCTGGTATTGAACTCACATTCTTTGGGTCCTGTCACTGGATCTAACTAATGCCTTTATCCACTGTGTCCTTATCATTTGTTTTATCATTTCACCCCTGGTAAGACAATTATGCCACTAAAATACAAGGGGTTACTGAGAGTGAAAAAAAATAAGAAGATGTCAATGTAGTGAAAGGACAATAAAAGAACAGCATTCAGGAAGGCAAAAATGGTGAGTGAAATTATATTTAAATTTTTGAAGTTGGTAGGAAAGCGAGAAACTGGAGGAGAGCTTCACAGGCAAGAAAAGGGACTATTAGAAAAAATGAAGTACCAAGGAGGTAAGTTCATTAGAACAATTCTGACACAAAATATTTGTAGAAAAGACAGAGAGAGAAGCTGTATCATGGTGGTGAGAAAGTGACTAAATTTGTGATACCAGGACAGGACCAATAATATTAGACCCTTCTTTGGATTTTATCAAGAATCACAAGATATAGAGCAGGACTACAAGACCAGATATGGTAGCAATTTTTGATGCATGGACAAATAATAGACTTATAAATGTACAAAAAGGATTCTGGCAAGAAAAATCATCTTGCACAACACAGTGAACCAACTTTCCTAGGAGCAGACCTAGCAGTTGATTCAATATAAACTCTACTTCATGCCAGTGGAATACATGAAAGCAAGAAGGCACAATGAGTTGTTCTCCTTGGAGGTTAGCATCAGCAATTCTGATGGAAGGCAAAAATAGTTCTCTATGATGGCTAAAAGAGAGTGTTCAATTTACAAGCCATTTCTTGCCCCAACTATTACAATAGTTTAAATAGTTGTGACAGCAGCATAAATACCAGTGTTAGCAACTGATGACATCAGGAAGGTTGTTGATGAAGATAAGGAACAACATAGGTTCAAGGATAGAGACCTAGGATCCCCCACACACATGCATTAATATGAAAGGTTCTAGAAGAGTGGCCAGTTCAACAGGATTTGTTTATAAAGATTAGATTGTCAAATGTTTGGCCAGAGACACCATTGCTCTTGAGCTTGTGAAGAAGATCAGTATACCAAATCCTGTCAAATGCCTTTAAGATATCTGAAGTCACAGTCCAAACCTCATAGTTCTTATCTAAAGCTTGACAGATAAATTTAGTAATAACTATTAACACATTGCTTGTTGACCTAGAAAAGTCATATTGTTTATCTGAAAGAAGGCCATATGAAAAGAGTATTTTCTACAAGTTCTACTGAAAAGGATTTTATTTCAAGAATTATTTGAAGGAATATCCTTTTCGTTGTAGATTTGATCAAAGGCCAAATAGCCTTATGGATAAAAAGGTTGGTTAAATGTATGACATCACTTAGTGGCCAGGTGTTCAATTTGTGGGTAAGGTTTTACTATCTTGTTTTGACTTAGAGAAATAAAGTGGAATAGTATCAATGAAGAGACAATAAGGAGCAAGGTATAAATGATATAAGGTACCTTTTTTTTAAAGAGAATTTGAAATTCTCAGAAGATAACAAATAAACATCTGAAGGAATTTAAAGGATGACAATAGTAAAAGCATTGTGACTATAACAAACAAATAGTTCAGCATATAACAATGATAATTCCTCATCACCAAAAATAACCAAATCATTGTGACAAAAACAACCAAGATGAGAACACTCATCTGTATAGATCAGTGTATAATAATGATGCCTTATCTTGTAAATAACCAAAACATTGTGACAATAACAACCAAGATGAGGACATTAATCTAAAGAGATCACTGTATCATATTTTTCATCTTGAAAATTCAAATGAAAATTATAATGAACTGCTTACATTGACAGTTTAAGTAAGGAAAGTTTCAAAAACAGGCTTAAAATCTGTTCTATTGTCATTCATATTAAAATTTATGTAGCTTCCAAAAACACCTTGTGAGAAGCCTAGTCAGATTAAAAGTAATTATGTTATCAAATTGAACAAACAACATTTATATGTGAAGTGAACAACCATTAAAATAATTTTATATGGAATGTTTAAAGGAATGGTTTGCACCTCTGAGCGATCTCTAGTCTCCCAAGTCAAGGTGGACTGATGCTAACTTACCCAAAAGTTTTTAAAAAAAATCTTAGAACAAGACATGAGAACAGATACCACTAGCAGAGAATTTTCCCAAAACCTGCTGCAAGTGAGCGCATTTAAGCTTACCAAGTTTGACCCAAGCATAAAATCAAACAAACCCACCATCTATTTGATTCCAAGTCATATCCATATTGCTTCTAATACAGCCGTCTTATAACAACTTATCAGCAACATCTATCTCATCTGATTCCCCTCAATAAAGGAAGATATTCATTTTGGCTGGCTTCCCAAAAATAAACCAATATCAGGAATTGGCTTCCCAGGTGTCTCCTTCTTTCCTTCCTTCCCACTCACTCAACTCACTCCTTTAGGAATTACAGTCTAACATCAAAAATCTGTTGGTTTTTAAGATGCAGTATCATTATAATATTGGTCCTAGTATGGTCTCAGCCCAGTGCTCTCAGACTGACCCAAAATTGGCACCTCCTCTTCACTGATCATAATGGTAATGGTAATATTAGCCATTTCCTTATAAGGAAACATTCAGTATTCATTGACTGAGCATCAAGTGTTACTGTAGGTTGAAATTTATAAAAACCTTTCTCTTAAAACAGTTTTTCAGGAAAATAGGTTTCTCAAGTCCA
This sequence comes from Acanthosepion lycidas, assembly GCA_963932145.1. Lineage (NCBI taxonomy): Eukaryota > Metazoa > Mollusca > Cephalopoda > Sepiida > Sepiidae > Acanthosepion > Acanthosepion lycidas. The sequence continues at coordinate 48,842,506 of OZ010575.1, forward strand.
GTAACTCTTATTGTTCTTTCCAGTATGGGGATTTTCTAAGCATAGCTTACGTGGCACAAAGTCAAAAGTATAGGGCACCCAGTGAGAATTAAACTCACTATTCAGTCATAATTGACCTAGCAAGACAAGCTTGCTAACCATTACATCACGTCAATGTGTCCAAACTCAAATATTATTGGTTTGGAATGTAATTGCATATTTCACTGGTATGAGGTAAACGGATGAAAGCAGAACAGTTTGTCTCTCCAGTATGGATGGGAGTCTTCTTCCTAATCTTTTGTCTGAAATGCTCTTCAAATTACATGTGCTATCCATTTTAGTTGTTGCTACTGTTGAAAGTCCTCAAGTGATGTAGTTTCTGTTATTTGTTACAGTTCTTTTTGATTCTGTAGCAGAAGTCTCTGAGGTTGAGAAAAGGATGTATCTACAGATTTCATTCACTGGAAGCCATTTTTAACCTTTGATTTAAGAAAATGGTTATATACGGCTAACAGTTTAGATATTTCTGAACATATTTGGTACCATGCATAATATCCATATGAAAGTCTTGATCTGACAAGACTATTTCAGAATATAACTCAAGCTTTTAACTTAATATTTTGGCTTTGTAGTAATTTGCATTTAAGCAAAACTATTGCTAGCATAACCTATTCACTGTTCAATTTCTTTGTCTCTATACTAAATTGATACATCCACCAAAGTATTTGATGTGTTTAGTACTTATTAATTCAACATCCTGAATTTTTAAGATGGATTCAGGGTAGGTACTATTACTGCTTTCATACCAATTTCAGATGATAGTCTCTGTTTTGGAAAGTTTAATTTTGGGTCCTATTTCTTTGAACATTTGGTAGAGGATGCTGATTATTTCTTCAAGATCATTCTTATATCAACTATGAATACTGATGACATTGGCAAAGCCTCCCACATCATCAGTTAATCGGTCTCAGGAGGGAAAGCTGGAACACTGTTTTCTGTTTCAGAATGTGGTCATCACATGGGTTGACAATAGATAATACATCAGATTGCATGTCAGTTATATAATTGCCCTTCAAATTCATCTTATAGCATCCTACAGGAAAAAGGTTTTATGAAATTTCTTTTATGAAAATTCACCCCAAATTAAAAGAGCTGAGCAACATTCTGGTCTAAAATTGCATTATCTGTCTATATTTCTGAGATGAGGTATTATGTACACTATTTACATTATTCGGACTATTGGCCCCATCTTTGTTGCCATATTTATCACAACATTTCAGCCATTGTACACTCCAGCCTTCTTCAGGTGGTTGGAATGCCGAACTGAACCCTTTATTTCGCTTGCTGGGGTAGACTGTTCTAGTTCCACGTGCCATGTCTAATGGATGTCAGTTATCTCCTGTTAATTCTCCTCTCCAAGTTCTCCACTGGCTTAACCAGTTATTGAACTCACACTCTTTGAGTCCTGTTACTCAAGAACACATGACACAGTGGATAAAGGCATTAGTTAGATCCAGTGACAGGACCCAAAGAGTCGTGAGTTCAATACCTGGTTAAAGCAGTGGAGAACTTGAAGAGGGAAATTAACAGGAAACTGATAACTGACATCCATATTAGATATGGCACATGGAATCAGAACAGTCTACCCCAGCAAATGAAATAAAGGGTTCAGTTCAACATTCCACCCACCTGAAGAAGGCCGGAGCGTACAACAACTGAAACGTTGTGATAAATATGGGAACAAAGACGACAATAGTCCGAATAATGTAAATAGTCTAAAATGCATATTTATTTTTTTATTGTGTTTCGATATATATTCATCAGCCTTTGTTAGCTCTTCATTTTTGAGTTAAAAATTAGTCTGGTTGTTAACTTTTTTGTATGAGAGGTCTTAATGGCAAAATACTCTTCTCTTGAGTACTGTCTCTTAGGTCAAATTTAATTCTAAATTCTAATTGCCTAAAAATTTTTGTTCGCCTCTGATGTGATTTTCTGAAAAGAGATATATACATTTCATGACTTGTTTTTGTTTTTTATTGATTGATCTATTTTCTATGGTTTATCAACCATTTGCAGGTTATTTAAAGCTAGAAAAGATTTTTAGTTCGTAAGATTTCTTTTTAGATAATAATGGTTTTAATGATACAAGTCTTACTAATTAACCCATAGTTAGGAGAAGAAGAAGTGGATTCATACCTTTTTAAGGGTATTTGCTTGTAAGTGAATATAATGAACCCAATGGGAATTAGAACTCAGCTTTCCAATGAACAATTGAGTCATTATCTATTACATCATCTGCACATCCAAGCTTAAAGCACCTGGTATTCACAGTCACCCATCTTGGTACTGACCCGGCTCAATGTTATTTAACTTCAGTGATCATAAGGAAACAGGTCTTTCAACGTGATGTGGTTGTAAGCCCACCATGATTTGTGGACATTACAATATCAGTGTGGTTTTCAGTAGCACAACTGCTTTTCACAACCTCCTTACTAGAGTTGGTTCCTTACAGTAGAAAAATGTGACAAAAGGTTTTATTTCTAATAGTCTATGCTAATGTGTCAAAGAAGATAAAAGAGAAACCAGGTGTTTCTTTAAATTCTAACTTAAAGAATATAAAAATACCATATTCAAAAGGGAGGCAGACTCTGTCTATGAATAAGTAAAAATAATAAATAGAAAAAAATACTGGAGAGAGAGAGGAAATTCAAAGAAGCAGTAGGTGTTAACCTGTTGAACAAAATAAGTCTGGCCAGTATGGATTTCTTTGTTCGGCAAGGACAAAATTGTAGAGCATCACTGTCTATAAATATGGAATCATCTGTGTTACACAGCTTGCTGAGAATGGTTTTCTTTTGTATATAGATCACATAGCTGGTCATGAGCACAACCAGTCATTATATAAACCATCATTTTTGTGTTTTCCAAATCTTTTCCATGCCAACTCTATACCCTGCAGAAGGTTATGAACTTCCTTAAAAGGGGCCATCTATTAAGTAGATGCTTACAGACAATATTGACTTATCCCTGAACTAAGTAAATGCTTACAAACTCGAATATAAATAACCAGTATATAACTATTCTTGTATTAACTGCTTACATACTCATATTTGACAAATATAAAATAATGATTTCATCATTAAATAACAATGAGGGTAAAATCAAGCAACCCAAACAATTTTTTTTTTTTTCTGAAAAAAAGATATTCTTCTCTTTGAAGAATTTTGTAAAATAGATTTGCTGAAAATTTTTTGTAACAACAAAAGTAACATTAACTACCACAGAGAACCTTTTCTGGCTGACATAAACATGGCTGATGCTGAAGTCCAGGAGAGCAACACTACACCTTCTTGGCCTCATGTTTTCCACTGACATTAAGTAGAGCGACTACATTGAATCAATTGCTATGTCTACTGCAAGGAAATTTGGTTCATGCACCAAAAAATCTTTCTCGTCAGAATCCATCCTGCATGTTTATAAATCTACCATTTATCCATGAATTGAATACTGTTGGCATATCTGGCCTGGTAATCTTGCTGTACATCTCAGGATTCTTGACAAAATTCAAAGAAAGGTCTGTAATATAATTGATCCTGATCAGGAATTGCTTCCTCACCAATGTGACTTGGCATCCTTCTGTCTTTTCTACAAATATTTTCATAGCAACTGTTTTGATGAGATTTTTTTCTTTGATGCCTTGACTACATGACTTTAAGTGTGCTACTAGATTGGCACCTAGGTCTCACCATTTTCCTTGGTAATTTTGAGTTAATGGGTAGCAGAACAAGAACAAAGGGTGATAAAGAGCCTAAGGTTACTTAGAGCAACAAAAGACAGGAAGTTATGGAGAACCATGGTGGCCCATATCCTTAAAGAACATCGCATATGAAAGGAGTACAGTCCATACTATAAAATTGGTTGCATATAATTCTTCTTATTTCTTATTGCAATCAGTTTATTTGAAACAATGTAAAACCTTTATGAAATACAACTTGTAAACATCAATTTTGTCTTAATTTCTTGGATGAAGAGTTATCATTACTCAGTCTTCACTGATCAGCCTGTAGAGAATTGAAAAGCAATTACATAGCCTTGTGGGTGAGGAATTATTTACTGTTTTGCAGCCTTTTCCCCACAGATGAAACACTGCTAGCCTTTTGCTACCCAGTCACTATTTCCCAAGCTACATTTGTTAGTTTCATTAGTTCAAACTTTCACAGATAAGACCCACTATGCCACTTACACAGGGTCAACTCATCCTCACATTCAATTGCTGAGGAGAAAGTTCCACTCAGACAGCTACCTCCCAGAACTGTTACTTTGTGGAAGAGACTCCTGTGAAGATGCTTCCTTGGTCACTACAATCTTAACCTCTTCAAGTCAATCTACAATCATTATTTATCCTACATATCCTCTTAATAGGAACTTCTTAATTCTTCCTCTTACACTCTTACAACAATCTCATTCAGTAACTCTCTACCTTGGGCCTTGGATTGGGTGAACAATGGCATTAAAAAATTTACATTTAGACTAATGTTCTCATCTTCATTGTTATTATCAGAATGTTTTGGCCATTGTTCTTTCTTGACCTTTTTTTGTTGATCCAGATAACTGTTATGGAATTACAAACTTAACCCTTTATTTAGTGTATGATTGTTCTTATTCCATTGTCCATGTCTGAGGACTTCTCATCTTGATTATTTTTAAGTACTGCTCAATTATTTATTTTCCCTGTTACCATTAAGTATGCACTAACTGACCTATGGATGCATGGGTGGTGTAATCAATAGCAGCTCGGAAGGAGAAATCAGATGGCTGAGTTTAAATTCCAGTTGGGTTCGTTATATTCACTTATGTGCAGATACCCTTGGGAAGGATATGAATTCATCTCCTACCCCAGCTATGGGTTAAATAGTATGACTTGTATAAGAAAAAAAAAACATTGTTATTTTTTTTAAAAAAAGTGTTAAGTAATATTCACTTGCAAAAAAAAATATATTTTTACAGTTCAAAATATGATTTTGGGTTTAAATAACACACAAAGGTTTGGTAAGCTATAAAATAAAAAAATAACAAATCAATTAATCAATCTACTTGGTCCAGGGATTGAACTCACAATTACTCTATAAACTTTATTTGAACCAAACTCTATAAGCGTGAACCTAAAAGTTGGTGTCTTAAACCAAACAAAAACCAGATTCAAGTGTTTGTTGAAAACATTTTCACATCAAAATATTGATGTATAGCATGATAAGTGGCAAAATTTATTGCAAATAATCTTGAATATATAAAATGAATAAAATATTTTTGTACTTTATTTTTTGATTAATAAAGTTGATAAGCAAAAACTCAAACTAAGACATAAATGCTATAATGATATATACATATCCAAACAAGTGTGTCTGTTTAAGATTTTGCTATATTTTCTAATTTTCAGATAAGTTATTGAGTATTGTGCTTGAAGTTGTGGATAAACTGTCTAAACTTCATATTTTGTGATTTTTGTTCAAATTCTTTTGACTGTCACAGTCATTACCAAGAACCCATGTGGTGTCTGTATGGTAGTTAGCCTTTCTCTACATCCTGGTATTCTTTAGGAAGTTGGTCATTTGGAATGGTCTAGCATGACATCATATGTAACTGCTATTGGAAATGAGGCTGCACAAAAAGAATGTGATTTATTCATTTTAGATGCAATAGTTGACAACATAGAAAAGGCACTTTCTCTCCATCCATCAGTGAACATCTTTGCCTTCAGTGACTTTAATGCTCACTATGACATGTCAAAACATTCTAAAGGTACTGATGTTGCCTTTATACAGACATTAAATTTTTTTATTGCCCAATCCCTCACTCAAATCATAGATTTTGGAAAACTGCCCTCATGCTAACTTAGACCACTCTGTGGTAGCTATTGATATCTTTTTCCAAGCATCCATTAAACAAGAACCCCCCCCCCCACGCCACATCCATAAGACTTCCTTCCATTAACAGCAATAGGATTTTCTTTGTGATGTCCCTTGGACTGACATCTTCAACCTCCCAAATGAAAATTGCACCACTGAGGTTTCTTCTTAGGTCAAAGCTGGCATGGACGCTTTCATCTCTTCTTGAAAATTCCAGGTGAAACAGCAATCCTGGCCATGGTTCACACCAGCCTGCTTGACCAATGTAGCATACATGAACCACTAATTCCAGCCATAGCAGCTCTCATCATAACAGAGGCCTTTTTTTGCTACTGCTCGTAACAAATTTAAGTGAGTCTTCAAAGGAGCAAAGTTCTTGTCTGCGGAGAGAATGAGGCACTGCACAGCCTCTAAAAGGTTTGACTCCTGTGATTACTGGCATCTCTATAATACTGTATTAAATAAGTACAACGTTTTTATTCTCCACTTCTTCAATTGATTTGAGGTGTTATCACCCGCTACTGACAAAACTGAATACTTTGCCCATAAATTCTCCTCAAACTCTACTCTTGACACATCTGGTGTTTCCCTGCCTAACTTGCCACTTAGTACTGATTCTCTGTTGAGTGATATTGATTTCATCCCTTTCATGGTTTCTGCTGTTACCTCTAACCTGAATCGCCACAAAGCATGTGGACCCGAAGGTATCCCTGTATTAGTCATTAAGAAGTGTGCTCGTGAACTGGCTCCTTCTCTCTAAACTGCATAATAAATGCCTTGCTGCTTCCTGCTTTCCTGCCTGCTGGAAGTCATCTGTTGTTCCTAATTTAAGAACTCTGGTGAACTGTTCAACCCATTCAACTATTGGCCTATTAGCCTTCTACCACTTTTAGGGAAACTCCTAGAGGCCCTAATGCTGAATTAGTTCATCAACTCTCATTGCAGGTCCTTTTCTCTGACAAGCAATATGGCTTTCATTTCTCCAGATCAACTGCTGATGTACTAATGATAACTGCAGAAAGAGTCTATCATGCTCTAGATAAAAATTGTGAAGCCTGGGCTGTAGCATTGGACATCTGAAAGGCTTTTGACAGGATCTGGCATTCAGGCCTTCTCCACAAGCTGAAAAGTTACAGTATCTCCAGACACATTTTTGAGCTGATCCAGTGGTTCCTATCTAAACATGAAATGAAAGTTGTCCTGCATGGTGACTCATCTACATCCTTTAGTACTAATGCAGATGTCCCACAGGGCTCTATCCATGGTCCTGCACTGTCTTTAATCTTCATTAATGACATTCTGGATGACATCACCTCTCAACTTGGCATTTACACTGACAAAACTATCATATACTTCAGCCTTGATAGTAAAGCTGATCAGTCCGACATGATCAAAATGGCAGCTGATTTCCAAAACAACCTCAAGATCATCGTTAACAGGGGCAAAAGATGGCTTGTCAATTTTAATACCTCCAAAACTAAACTTCTCTCCATTAATCATCTGAGAGACCCCTCTCTGCCTTCCATCAGCTTGGCTGATGCTATCCTCCAGGAAAGTGACTTGTTGCGTTTTTTGGGGCTAATGTTCTCAGCTGACATGAAGTGGAAAGACTATATTGAGCTGCTAAGAAAGTTGGTTCACTGTGCTGGGTGAGATAGTTTTTCTCTCTGGAATCTATCTTGCATAAGTCTATCATTCATATTTATCCATGCTTAGAATATTGTTGCCATATATGGTCCGATGTCCTTGCTATTTACCTGGAGCTCCTTGATAAGATCCAAAGAAGATTCAGCAATATTATTGGCCCTGATCTGGTGGCTTGGTTTCTGTCACTTACCCACCATCATCAGGTTGCCTTTATGTGTCTTTCTTTTAGAAATACTTCCATGGTAATTGTTCAGATGAGCTCTTTGCTATGATACCTTGATTGTATGAATTTCAGCGCAATACTAGACTGGTGGTGAGATCTCATCAATTTATAGTTGGGCTAACTAGATGTAGTCATAACATGCTGACAGTTTCTTTTCTCGCACTTCTTGTTTGTGGAACTCCCTTCCAGCTCCATGCTTTCCAGCTAACTTTAATCTGCAAAAATTTAAATGCAATGTCAATTGCTATCTACTGTCCTCCTGCCTGCTCTTTTCTCTTTCTACTCATTACTAATGATTCTGTTACTAATTCACCCACACCCTGTAACCCCTTGTGTGTTAGTGGTTGTACTGCTTTGTGTGGAATGATATTAATTAAAATACTTTCTGAGAGAATTCCATCTTTGACTGAGGATTATTCGTAATTTGAAAAAGTCAATCACTAAAATTAATTGAAACAAATTTTCTACTATCTTCAATAATAATTGCCTTAAAGAACATTTTCTGTCTAAATACAGAGAATCTCTCTCTCTCTCTCTCTCTCTCTCTCTCTCTCTCTCTCATATAAATACACCAAAATTCACCTTCATCCCTGCCGTGCGCTGAAAGCTTAGAGGTAGAATCTCCGGCTGACACCAATTCAGTCGAGTTTCAATCCTAGCTAGAGGCAACCGGACATCTAGCCAAACTGAAGAGCTGTGAAACAGTGAAACAGTCTGTCTGTAGATGACTTTATATATATATATATATATATATATATATATATATAGATATATTTCTTTTTATTTCAAGTAGGTACAAAAACTTCCACAAATTAAGTTGCATCATGACAAATGTTTATGACAGGAATGAATAAAAGTAACCAACATCAAATTTGTTGTGTAATGACAAATTAAAAATTTGAGAGAGAAACAGTTTTGAAAAATAGCTTCTTATCTCTTCTCAAGGTGTTTGTTTATAATCGCAGAGTAAAAGAGATGGAAATCCTAGGTATGAAGAACAAATTCTCAGATGTTATCAGGTATAGCAGTCTCAAAGTCAAAGAGATGAATGAAAAGAACGCCCCCCCCCCAAAAAAAAGAAAAAAATTGATTGAGAAAGTTCTATGGTGTTATGAGCTTGCAGGAAATACACAGATACCAGGTTGGACCTTGTCAATCTTCGCCTCTATCTATGTTTCTCTCTCTTTCCCTTTCTACTTTTTCAGTCTTCCTCCCTCTCCCTTGACAATCTCTTCCCACCTCTACTCCTATGCAAAACCCTCCTATTTGCCTGTATGGAGAATATGCAATTATTTACACTGTGCGAGGTTAGTGCTGAGGTTGAACAAATTAAATATACAGTGTGGATATTTTCGACGTTTTGGCGCGGTCGAGAAAACTGATAATGCAATACTTGGAAGCTTGGCACAGAAATAAATTGAAATAGATAGACAGGCGTTCGCATATGTGTATATCTACATCTGGACATGTGAACATGGATGAGAAATACTTGTAGATCGTATTCAAACATGTGTGGTCTGTAAATGTTTGAAAATGAACATGTGTATATTACACATATATATAGACAC